>CM067887.1:17812535-18412535 GCA_034621355.1 Mycalesis mineus | reverse complement strand
CTAATGTTAAAAAGTTAACACGCTTCCATCTTAGATTGTATCGTCTGACCGTCAGGTTATTGCAGTCAAGGGGTCACCAGTGCATAAAAAACCCATAAAAATAATAAAATGTAAACTGTAATAAATTTTACTCACGGTAAGAATTTAGATCGGCCGCCTCCAATAAATAAAGTTGGACCATCATATTTCTTGCCAGTCATCTCGCTCGGAAAGGTTGCAATGTTAGTAAAATGTTGTTTTAGCACTTCTACGTTACAAATCCAACCAATCGACTTGTCGGGTTTCGTCCCAATGTTCATTAGGACATATCCAATAGCATCATCTTTTATTGCCCCTGACGCTACTAGTTTCTCTTTAGCCGCAGCCCTGGCTTTAGCAACGTTGGTGACATTTTGAAAATCAACGGACTTCATGGCGTCGATGAGTTGGGGGAAAGTTTTGTTGAGGACGCTCGCTGTTGATACGGGAGAGATGTCGACCACCACTAATTTTGATACTATGGCAGGCTGGAATGTAATTTATAAGTCAGTCTAGCCTTTTAGAGCCTATATTAGTTGCTCTTTTCATTATTTTTGACGTGAAAACGTCTTATAATTCGATAGAGCCGGCTGCACGCACAAAAAAACATGACTCATGCCGCGTTACCTCGCTTTGAGGCGTTCCATGCAATGCAAGCGAGAGCGCAAAACGAGCGACAAAGAAGCACAATCGGCCTTTGCGTTCGGCAGCGTTCGACATCCGTCTATTAAATATAATTATTAAATATATTAGTTTTAAATTAAAAATTAATATATTTATAAATTAATATATTTATTATTAATTTAAATTAATATTTATAAAAATATACTTAAATTAAAAATTTTAATAACCAATTAAATGCTACCATTCCATCAGTATTTTCTTTAGACGTTGTCACGTTCAACTATCGTCAGTAAACCGACTTTACAGACAACCATTTTTTATTGAGAGATAATATATTAAAGAACTTAAGCTAACTTATCCTAATAATTAACATGCTAACTATCTGCCTACGTGGAATGATTTTTGTGACTCTACCACTAACTTTACTGTGTGGTGGACTATATATTATTTAAGTATGCTTAATCCGAGACGATCTTCTACTTATAGAATTAGCCCCGATGAGAATTGATTTTGTACTAAAAAAAACAATTTTACGTTATCATAACGTAATATATTACGCCTCGTGATCGAAGTTTGGATAGATTTAATTATATTTGCATTACACTAGAGGACGCTCTTGGTCTTTAGTTCTGTTTTCTGTAGAAATTTCTGCATAAAATGTGGCCTATGTGTTAACACATATTTTATTAAAATCGCTCCAACCGTTTAGTTGAAAAGAAGTAACAAATATACCATAAACTTTCGCCTTTGTTGTATGATATGTTTTGAAATTCCTAGACACATAACTAATCACTTATTGCAATTTTTAAATTTATCAATTACAATAAATGTACATGTTACTCAACCTCAGTCAGCGCTACAACCATGCCAGTCCTGCCTCCCATGCTGTGACCAATGATTACGGCTTGCTGTATAGATAATTGAGTTATTAGACGAGACACGTCTGAAGCTAGATCTGGGTAAGTGTGGCTGGCGTCGTGTGGACTTTCCCCATGATTCCTCACGTCCACTGCAATTACAGCCTTCTGTGTTGCGGTATTAATACTTTTAGACATACTTTCCCAGTTTTTCTTTGAACCCAGCAAGCCATGGAGGATAACAACAGGCTCCTGACTGCTTCCCTTTTCAAATCCTCCGTAAACTTTATACGCTAGATCAACTGCATTTCTGATACTGCTTTTTATTATTTTTAGACATGGCATATGATGGATTTTGGCAAGACATTGCATGTCCAATTCATACCGATATTTGTTAGAATTCGTGTGTTTACTTTTTTACTAAAATGACATCTTTTGATTGACAGCAATTCTCCTGCTACATTATGTCACTTATTTTTTTTTTAATCAAATTTCAAGAATAATTAATTGTTTTGCTAGGAGGATTTTTTAATCACTATCAACTTATCTAATGATTGTAATCACTGATTGTACGTTCATGGGCGTATGTACATTCGTGGGCTAGGCAAGGCTACCACCTGGCTGTCTACAAGCCTCGAGCGACGCACGGACATGGCACGTCTTTGGTAGGGTGGTAACTAGGCACGACCGTAGCCTTCCACCAGCCAGACCTGAACTACATTAAGAGCCCAGCTGGCAATCGAACCTTCATATCGACCTTTGTAATATAAATCCACCTGCGTACCGCTACGCTAGAGGCCGTCGAATGGATATTTAAGATAAGAAATGAAAGAGTTTCCAGATTCATGTTTATTTATTTGTCTTTAGGAATGATATGGCGATTTCTAAAAATGTTTTCGGGTCCTCAAAGTGCAAATTGTGCCCCACTTCAGGTATGTAGCTCACCACCGCGCGGGGAAACATCTCACGGATCGCGGGCAAATCATCTGCTCTATAACAATAAAAAAAGTAATATTTATAAATGTACCACAAATTGTAAGTAATTCGCCATTTTGTAGCGGCGGCAATCCTTTCATCAAACATAGCTAAGAACACTACCAAGTAATTTACAAATGAAATAAAAAGCTAAATCGTTCATACGTTTCGGAGCTATCATAGTCACAAACTTACCAATACCCTGTCGGCATTTCAGTCCCTCGGCTTATCGATTCACCTATGTCTATACTTTTAAGCATTTCAAGTACTAGGCGGCCACGACGATCACGACTAGTCGTTGTTTTGGTTGCTCAAGCTACTACGATTCAGTTGCGGCCAGGATTGCCGCACGAATCACGATCAAGACACGTCGTGCAGAGCTGTTTTGTGCTGCTGAAGTAGTAGTTGATAATGACATAGCTACCAGTCCTGCCGGTCCGCGGTCCTTTAGGTGACCTAGATCTTGCCCTAGTGGTCTTCTTCGTGGCCGTATAGTGCGCTAGGTGCCTTACGTACTAATTATTATCGATAAAGCGAGTGCTTACGGTAGATATTCTGAAAGTTGCCCTCCGATGAATAGTGTTGGGCCGTAAAATGATTGCTTTCTCAATATTTCCGGAAACGATGCTATGTATTTAAAATGTTTAATCAATACATCGATATTGCACAACCACCCAATCTTGTGATTAGATTTCTTTTTCACATTCGCTACTATCGCCTTCAACAGGTGATGGTCTTTTACAATAGTTTTTAGTTGTTTCTTGACTTCGTTTTCTGCTGCACTTATCGTTTTAGCTTTCTTAAAATCTAAATTCTTCATTGCTAACAGGATTTCTGGCAAAGCATCTAAAGGTCGGGCGCTCGATATTGGAGAAATATCTATGACTAAAAGTCCAGCTACTTTGTCGGGCTGGAAAGAAACAAAACATTTCCTAAAGACGACTTCTGTTGGGCAGGTGTGGAAGTCAAAGTGATCTTTTAAACTGGATTGTTAATAGGTTGATATAGATGATTAATTATCAACATATTGACAGGGAATATGGAGATTGGACCCACTACGCCTCTCCAATGCGCCTTGGTGGGCTTAGAGTGATAATGTTTAATTCATTAACAATCACTATCAAAATTTTGATGATAGTAGCTGCGACAGAGCTTAAGGTGTGCTCTCCCGAGCATGGGGGTAAATATCCCCTTAGAATATACTAAACAATTTCTTAGAAGAAAGTCATAAGTTTTTTACTAATCGCATCAGTTTAAGAGATTTTGTAGTATGAAATCAGTTCTCAACGCGGCCATGATCTGCGCAGTTCGATGTGTTGCAACTTCAGAAGATTGGCGCGAACTCTACCTACTCACCGCTGTAAGCGATAGAGCCATTACAGCCTTGCCTCCCATACTGTGTCCGACGAGGCTGATTCGCTTGATAGACAGTTTATCCAGGAGCTTCAAGATATCACCCACAAGATCTTCGTATTTGTGCGAATTCGCGTGTGGACTTTTGCCATGATTTCTCAAATCGATAGAAACGACTGGTTTCTTCACAACGTTCACCATCGTCTTTCCTATATTGTTCCAAAGCTTTTTAGAACCTAAAATGCCATGAACCAACAATATAGGTGGTTCGTTGTGGTATATTGTTGGCTCGCCGTAAATCTTGTATGACAAATTAACTGCAGATTTGGTGTGGTTTCCTGGTAATCCTTTAAAGTGTGTTATGTGTCGTAAAACTGAGGTGAATGCGGAAGTGATTTTAATAACAATTGTGTGTTTGTATAATTTTAGGGTTGACATGTTTTGACAAATGAATGTCATAATAGGTTCGTACTTCGTCATCGTATACAGAGGTTTATTTGTGTCATAATACATGCTTTGTTTAAAGTTTGAACTGTATAAATAGGAAGTCAGTTCAACCAAGGGTCAAGTCTATGTAACGTTTTGGGAGAAAATTTGTAACAAATTGTTCCCTAGAGGTTGTACATTTTTTGTAGGTCAACGTAGGTATATATATTAGTAAAACACTTAATTTCTAATTTATTTATGAAATATGTAACTTTTACCTTTGAAGTATATTAATAGTTGTATTTTAGATCTCGTGGCGATCGTCTCTAGGTAGTAAATATTTTAATAACGTCATTATGCCTAACAAAGCAAGAATAGTGTCTTTTAGATATAATATATTTTTTACTTACCTGACAATAAATGTTCCGTACATTATATTAACTTAATTAACGTGTATATTTGAAAAGAAACTATACAGCAATTGATTTCTTAACTAAACAAAATATGATAATGAGGTAAAGTTAAATATTCTGAATTAATTTGAAATAATTAAATATAAATACTAAGTAAACTAGCAAAAAATAAAATACAAAAACACGTAGAGCTCGGTCGCTATTCATATAAAACCATCCAAAGACCTCCTAAACAACAAACGCTAAAGACAATTTCACCTAAATGGGTGCGGCAGTTAGCTTTACAAAGAGTAAACCTAACTGTCGCAAACTATCTAAATAAGGTTTACAAAGGTAAATATTATTTTTTTTAAATATTATAATAATGAACTAGTTGGCTCGTGGCACTTGTGGTTAGCCTGCACATCCCCGTGCCCTGGAGAGCACGACAAGCCGTCGGTCCCGGCATTAACATCAACAGCTGGCTGTGATCGTCAAGGGAAAAAACAGCGTGGTGGGTCCACGCTCTATATCCCCTCCCCTACTAGGAGGGAGGCCTGACCCTGTTGTGGGCTGTTAAACTACCTGTTAATTAATTTGTTACATATATCGCTACAGATCTCCGATCTCGTGAATATTAATACCTCCACACTCATTCAGGTCTCGGTATTTAGTGTGAACATTGTTACTTATACTTGAGTTAAGTTCACCAGCCGTTTAAAGTTTAAGTAATCGGCCCCAGTGGAGGTTGTTCCAACGTAGGACTCAATCTTGAACTTCGTAGTGTGTCGAACGTACGCCGAGATACAGGTAAATCGTGTATTTTTTTTAATATTTCGCACATTTCCGCCCTAAAAGGCTAAAAGTGAGAGTGTTTTTGAACGGATTACCGAAAGTGAGTTGCGTAGGTATTTTGAAGTGAGTTTTTAAGATATTTTTATAGCACAATTAATTATTGTAGGTAAATAATTTTTTAATTTGAATTGTTTATCAGATGACGTTTTTATTTTCAAATTTTTTATTATAGTACTTAATCAACGCATCAATTTAAATTCATATTTATTTTTGTGACAATATTAATTTGCCCTGAAATAAAAATGTCATCTTCAGTTTTACAAAAGCCGACAAGAGCTTACGACCATGAGGAATGTAATTTCAGCCAGTAATTTAATGAAGTAAATAAATGCAAAAATACGAAATACTAAAATACTGTTTTTGCACAAATAGAGACAGTATTTTTACTTTACGAAATCGGCTTTTGGTTTTTAATAATTTTCCTTTTATTCATTTTGAGAGTATATTTTTATTATGTTTGGCTTAGTAATAAACTAACTCACAAAGGACATAGATCGTTTCCAAGATATTTCATCTTATGTCTACTTTGACAAACCTACCTTTTGTTTATGAAAATATTAATACCGTAGTTAACTTGTTAATATAATAATATTATTCTTAAGTTAGACTTATGCATAAAATTAACTACTTTTATACTTACTTAATAAAAAATTCTTATAAAGTTATGAAAACAGTAATTTAAATAATACACATTATATGGCCCAGTCTAGAACCCTAATGTAGCATTTCTTAATCCACAGCCGCTTAGACTAACCACTGGATCAACGGGGCAATTTCAGAAGGTCATTTTCACAATTTACGATGACATTAGGTTTTGAGTGGGTGAAAATCAATTCACAAACTTTCCAATTCCGATCTATTCAGACATGAAAAAATCACGTCTTGTAGATTATAGATTCCCAACCTTATTTTGCCTATTACCCCTTTTTAGGGGCTACTAAATTTTTTCTTCATTTTGAAATATGAATATGTATCAAAATTTTTCAGTAAATTTTTGTACTATGTTAATGTGCTTTATTCAGTGATTCTTCTACTACCCCTTGAAAGTCGCAAATGCCCAGCAGGGGACGTTATTGCAGACATTGAGAGCCTTCGTAGTAGTAGTATACAAGAAAACAAAGATCATGAGGTAGTGTTTATCAAAAGTTATTTATTTCCAATTTCATTTGAGATGGGAACAGCTTTATAGTGCACCTGAATCGCAATATTGAAGCCAAATTCAATTGAGAATGCTTGTCAACAAACAAATTAAAAATTAAGGTAGAAAATGCAACACATTTAATGCCTAATAAATTTAAAATAGTGTTTTGTTAATTTAAAAAATCTCATTTAAAAGATATTGAATATATTAATTAGTTTTGAGCTTACTAATCTAATTATTGTAATGAATTCGTCATTAACTAATTAAAAAAATAGTTGTAAAATGACTAGTGATTTCTACCTTCATTTTAAATTTGTTTGTTGACAAGCACTCTCAATCGAATTTGATTTAGTATAGAGATCAAAATCTACGATGAAAATACAAACTATTCTATTTATAAACTTCTTTTGGTTTTTGGTTAATATTTTTTTGCTGGAATCCTCGTGTTGTGCTGAACATTTATTTATTTATTTTATTTATTTCATTAGCAAAATGTATCTACTACTATGTAGAATTAGTGATGGTTAGCGAAGGTGACCTCCGAATTCAATATGTCAATTAAGATTCAATAGCTCTACGGTTAAGAAGCTGCACTAGTGCTGAGAGTCTTGGGTTGATTGCCCACATGTCGTTCCATAGGGGTAGAGACCACGTCCTTCCACTTGGAATTGGAAGAAGCGAGAGAGATTTGCATAGATCTTCCTTGCATATATCACTAGTTTCATCCAATATCATTAAACCTTTTAAACAAGTACGTTAGTTTAAGATATTTTTGACCTGACCCTTAATTAGAATATCCTGGATTTGATCTGGAAATGTTCGCCATTGTCTTAAAATTCTTAGATGTGCTTATTTTTATCACTTTAGAGTCATTCGGGTCAAGTGCGCGCACTTTACTGTTTTCAGTCTCACAGAGCAGAACTAAAGAAGAAATTGGAAAATAAAAAAAATGTTTCGAAAAGAATGTTTATTAGCCTACAAATTGAAACAGAAAATAAAACATCCTGTTCCATAGTTAACAAAAAAAATCAAAATTTTGATAGTAAGTCGGAATGCGGACACTTGACCCGTATTGCGGGTAAGTGTACGCAGCCTTGTGGGGTAAGTAGACGCAATAGGGTAAGTGAGCGCATTCGATAAATAATCAATATATAACAAATAAATTGAAATGAAACATAGACCATCAAACAAAAAATATAAAGCCATCTTAACGAAATATTTAGTTTTCATTTAAACACAGTCAAAAGTATCTTAAAATCTAACATTAAGTCTTGCAATGGAGATCTATCTGTTATGAAATCTTCATGAATATTCTTATCTCTAGTACACAAATAAAACAATCAACACTACAAACAAAGTATTTTAACATTAAACCTGTTGATATGATTGACAATATCATGTTCAAAAATTTGAAGAATTTTAAATCAAATTGAAAGAATAATCACTATTATCACCTTCCTGAGAAACACACAATTCATGCCATCAATGCTTATTATTTACGCATTGAATCCATTCTTCTGTTGGTCAACATATTTATCTTGACATAAGTAACGGGGAATAATATTGGGCTAAGTCTAACTTTAAAAGGTTTTTTCTCAGTTTAAGCGCGCGGGTAAGTGAGCGCATGCGCACACTTATCCGCGCACACTTTACCCAGAATGCCTGATATCAAACAAATGGCCGCCGACTTGCAAACACTCAACTTAACCTTAAATAATGATTTAAAAAAGACAGGAGAATATGCACTTCATAAATTAAAACGTCGTTTACCGTCTTTACATAACAATTTTAGAGTATCCGTGTTTTCCAACACGCTAAAAAGTCGAAATTAAATCAACAAAAATACTATTTTGACAATTACTAACAGAGTGCACGTAGTAAGGCGTTTGGGCATGTCGAAACTAATTCACCCTACCGGTGCCCCTGATTGACCAAAACAAACTCCTCACCTCCAGTGCCCCTTCCTGGAGATAGAAGCAATGCGCTCACTTACCCACTGCGCTCGGTTACCCCGAATGACTCTACTATTATCCTAGCACAAGTCTTTTGGTTATTTGGAGAGAATAAGGCAAGGAAATAAATTCTCATCACTGTCATCATTATTATATCGCGCCATATTCTTCAACAATCACTATCAGATATTGATGTGCTTACTAGCACGGCACGTGCATTCCGAGGCACAGAGGGTAACACCACCAACTTTCTTCCGGCATTAGAATTCACTTAAAATAAAATTTACTTACATTAAAAAAAGACAGTGTTCCTTAATATATAGAATATTTTATCGTTGGATTTTTTGAGCCAGGACTTTGGAACCAAAATAGTTTACATTGGACTACTTGAGTGAAGAGTTTGAAACAGGAAACAAAAAGGAACCTCGAAAAATATTGATCGTTTAACGGGTTTTAATTAGAATAATAATATTTTAGCTTCATTTTATAAGCTTTATTTCGTGTTCTAATGGCTACAGTTAGCGGTGTTATGGTCATTTGATAGAACGTTAGCTGTTGCTCGTAGGTCAGCGACACGTCGCATGTTATGCAGTTCTGCAAACTAACGTTCGCTTCTCACTATGATTATTATGCTTGCAAGGTGCATTTACTACCAGTATAATTAATAACAGCTTTTTTTTTTATTTCAATCACAAATAATCATTCAAGATTAAATTCGAGTAAATCAGGGGATGTTAAAAATCTTTATATTTAATTGTAGAGAATAAGTAAGAGTATAAATAATGAATAAATGTAATATTGCTACAAATTATACCTATTAATTTTTATTAAACGGACTAAAGTTAAATTTGTTAAATTATTTTTATGCAAAGATAAGTATGTAAACAAAACTATTAAGTCGGTAGGTACCTATTTATTTATCTCGGAGCCAAAATTAATTAAATTTCTGTCGTGGGGTAAAATAGGTCTTCGTTTAATTATTTCATGCTGCGGTTTTCTTAATTACATGTCACGCGGTTTTATCTGCAAATAAGCTTTTGTCTCCCTGTCGGTACTTCACGAAAAATGTTGTTTAGTTAATATCGCCGAAGTCAAACTGAGTAAAATCTTGTACTGTTATATATTCTGTTGCATAAAATAATTAACTATAATTATGCATTGACATACAGATAGTTTAGTTTTTGATGTGAAACATAAGTCCTTGAGAAACCGTCTTTGAGATTGTTTTTGCTAGAGCACCCAATTTTTTTTTTAATTTAATCCAAAATATAAAATTATTCCCAAAAAATCACATTTTATTTAGAATGCAATGAAATATTTGCTTTTAGTTTTTTGACTAAATTAAATCAATCTCCCACGTCCTCCTTGTTCCTTCTCAATAATAATCAAGATTTTATCTGAATCTTCTGTCCCCTTGAAATTCTCTAACGCCCACAAGAAGGTGATATCGCCCTCGGTGAGAACCTATGATTTTTGACCACTGTATCTGAAACAAATAAAAACGATTTATTTAACGACAAGTGTGATTAAACTATATCATCATAATATAATTTTTATATATATTATCATCATAATATATTTTTTTTTAATTTAAAATATATATTTAAGTTATATATCATCATAATATAATTTTTCCTTTAATTTCGCCATTGAACATCACCAGATCAACTGAAGATGCTCTGGTTTCGAGGTGAAAGTTACGTCGAGGAATGACGTGGTCGGTTTTTTGCGGAAAACAGCAAAATTAATGAATTATTAGTTACTTACAACGGATTTCCGCAAAGTAAATCTATTCAATATACATTGATCGTATTCACAAGACTGGATATCGGAATACTAACACTGATGGGGTTGAAACCCACCATACCACAATATGGGCTTGTGGTGTGTAATAAAGATAAACCAAATGAAAAATAGTAAAATACAATCAACTTTCGGCGGGAATCAAACTTAGAAACCATCAAGTCCAGCGGAGCGAGATTCACTTTCATTTTCATTTCAGTAAAAATTCATCATGGGATTATTTTATTTTCTCTTCTATTCTAGTGTCGGATCTCGTTAGATAAGTGTTGAACTGCACTTGTACTATTCTAATTCGGTGAAGTGCAACTAGGGAACGTTTTTTAACCGACGAAAAAAAAACGGAGGAGGTTCTTAATTCGACACGTATATATTTTTTTTATATATGCATGACCACGCATAACTTTTTACAGAGTTGTCCGATTTTGATAATACTTTTTTTTAGTAAGGGCATACATCCAAGGTGGTTTCTACTTTAAGAACGTTACCTAGAACCCACAAACTGCTTTATCTACTACGTAAAATAAATGTGCCTTAAACTTGGCTGGCACCGATTTCATAGATATGCTTATTAAAGCAACAAAATAACACAGCTATTTTTTACTTTTTAGTGCATTTTGAGTAGTTTTCTATAGTTCTATTTTTTGTTAAAATTTTTTATTATGGTAATCAAATGTTTTAATAAAGAAAGTCTTGGTTCAAGGTTTCCAAGCGGACGAAGTCTCGAACATCCTCTGTATTATATTCATGAATTACAAGTAGATATTGTTCCTTGACTCGGTGTTGAAAATGATACTGGTAATACGCATTTTAAAAATTGGCAATGCATCCGTTGGTTCTGATAGCGTGTGCGCATTGCTCAACGGTTCCTTGCTAACTTGTTGTTGTTCACTTCACAATATTAACTCTTTTACTTGCGTTCGTTGTGTGTAGCTACTGTTAAGTCCATCTATTTGAATACTTATCTTCTTATCTTAACTTGTTTTTGTTCAAGGAGAGATCTCGTAAGTATAGTTATCCTTTTCATAACGTGTTCTACGTAAATGAAGAAAGATGAGAGAACTAAAAATTATTTGTTATTAAAATAGAAACGGCTGAAACCATAGATTAAAGACTAGATGGAGTCATAACGCGGCTGTAGGTTCAAGAGCGTGACAGACTTATTTCATTCGGCCTTTATTAGAAAGTGACACAAGATTATTTTTTGTCCCTTTCAGCGTGTTCGTTTTTATTGTTTGTCAAGAGTGGAGTTTGTGACAAACAAGGGACATATCTGAGCAATTATTAGCTTTTTATTAAATTTGCTGATAAATAATATAACTTTGCGGTTACGATATTAATTTAAACGTTATCGTGCTATGGTGGGTTGTAATATTTTCGGCTGCAACAGTCGCAGCGAACAGAAAATCGAAGGAATTACGTTTCATACGTAAGTAGGCATAAACTTCATTGATTGATGATTTAAAGCTTAGATATGTTATTTTTTAGCAAATTTCATGTATTATGCGTTTACTAAACTATATTATATAAAGTAATATTTCGTATTTTACGATATTTTAAAACATAACGTTTTATGATGTACTTTAAATGTTGACATGTCATGTCAATAAGGCTGATTTGCTGTCTGACGAGTGGACACGCTATGGGCTCTATCTAGTAGTCTTTAATCTATGGCTGAAACTTACGTCACTGTTGACACACGGGGCTCTTAGTTATGTGCTCGGATGTGCATGCAACGCGGCGTGAGATAAACTCCATGCTGTGAAGCAGTCAGTTTTATAATACTGAAATACTCGCGATAGATTAAGTTCTAATGTAAAAATTATTTATTCTTGTTTAGTGCTACAAACAATACATTTAATTCTGCATTAGCAGTATGACTATAGCTTTCAAAAGAAAAGGTGTAGTAGGTCTATTCCTGAATTTCGATCTAAGATACTAAAGTTAATGTTTGTGTCTATACGCTAAAGATATAATTAATAACAACATTTAAAAATATAACAATAATAATAAAATAATAATCGAAGCAATAAAAACTATTTAATTATAATTGCATTGTGCTAACTGGTACATCTATCAATATAGTGTTAAACAGGATACACCTAAATGTGTGTTTGACACATAACTCCTAAATGGCTGATCCGATTTGAATAAAAAATGTGTGTATAGTTGAGTAAGTGAGTAAGAACATACAATGCGTCGTTTTCCCGCGCATGAAAACGTTCAAAATTTAATGAATTCATCAATTGCTACATGCTATGTCATGCAAGGACAATGCAAATCAGAATCGATTTATATTTAATTTATTAATATATTAAATACCTTACTTCGATTACGTGTTGATTAAGTAAAATACAATGCAGGAGATAAGTGTCCATAAGCAAACAAACTGAGAAACGACTCTAATCTGCATCGGCTCACAAAAAATCATTGTACAGTTTAGAAGTGTGAGGGTTATTCTTTTAATTATAATATTATACTTAATCACATAATTAGAAGAGCCGTGTGCGTCTCGGGACGCTCGACATAAGTGATAACTTAAATATGGGTGGGGCAGAGTGAGCCTGCCTACCGCTTTAGTATGCGCGAGGGAAAGGCTCACGTGACGAGGCGGTTTACCCTCCTAAAAGATGTTATCATATGGGATTATAATTATTATTCATAAATCTCTAAGTTTTTACTTTTAAGTGATTTGTCCAATTATGATTTCCGAATGCAAATTGCAAGCCAATTATGAAAAAAAAGTAATTTATTAATTAGTAATGTGCTACGGGGTATTTAGGAAAAGGGGGTAATTTGGAAATTTGAAAATATCTTCTATTCAATAAGCCAATATTTTTTGCTCTAGTAAAATAATGCATCATTTAATTTATTCTTTTTTATTTCAGACGCGCTTAAAATAATAATGCATAGATATTATTATTTTAGATATTTGCAAATTGAAGGGTACAAAAGTTTATACACTTTTATACCCTTCAAGATATAAAATAACAACAATAATGAACTAGTTTTGATGTCGATTTTTGAATTCACTGTCATTTCAGTAAAAATAATGTTTAATATCTCCAATAAACTACACTAATGTCTCCTATTTCATTCAAAAAAACTTAGGAATTACTCCTGCATTTTTATCAAGTTATTTTTTTTGACATATTTTTTTTAATTTTTTTAACCTTTTATTAAAGGACATATAGATCGCCAGTTTAAAAAGAAATCCCGTGCTTTCCAGTATTTTTTTTGTTATAAATACATGCATCTTATGTAACGCATTTTTGATTTTGTAATGTTTTTGTTTCAGACGTTGGGGTCAACGCAATGGGAACACTTATAGCCAACGTGACCAACTATTATAATTACATAAACGATGACTTGGCGGGTAAGAGACTTTATTGTATCGCGCCGTATTAATATTAATTTATGAAATACTATGTATGGTGTCAGAGGTCCAACTTGCTTTGAATTTCAAATGGTTGTTAACCTGTTTATTGAAATGACACAATTATTGTTATAAAAATATTTGTAAATTACAAACGTGACGTATCAAAGAGATCCACATCGAGAGGTTAAAGGAATTAGGGATTTATTGATGGCCGAGTCGCGCAGTGGGTAGTGAACCTATCTCTGCGTCCTAGGCTGTGGGTTCGATTCCTACATTTGGAAAATGTTTGTATGATGAGCATGGATGTTTTCCAGTGTATGTGTGTTTATCTTAGTATTATAAATATTTATGTATAAATATATATAAAAGTTATCATAGTAACTATAACACCTACGCTTATTTTGGGGCTATATAGCGATGTGTGTAATTGTCGTATAATATTGATTTATTTTATTTAAATTTATTTTACTATTATTCAGCTTATGTCCAATATTTTTGTATAGAGACAAACGAAAACGATTAACGTTAACGATTTTGTATAGAGACGCTTCCGTTCAGTTTTGCGCGTCTCTTCAGCTTTCGCGGCAAACAAGTATAAAATGAGAACAGTGTAACCAAAACCGTTCAGCAAAACTAACGCCTGGCACGTGTAGTAACACTTCTCCATCTCTTTTACAGTATTACCCCAAGCTATCTCATAAGGGGCATCCATTCATTTACGTGGGGTGATTTTGGCGAATTTTTGACGACCCCTCTCTCCCTGGTGAGATAAGTCACGAGATTTTGCTCGACCAGCCTCCCTCTCCCTTAATCTCACATGACACGTGATAATCTCAAGGGCGGATGTTTGATACTCATTTACTGATTTAACTGATTTAATCAGTGTTTAATTCCACTGTGTAATTTTAAGAGAGTATATTTTGGTGGAAAACACATTCATTTTAACCGTTTTTGGGCTGTTCTACGCTGTTTCGTGCGGAAAAAAACCGTGAGATTCCTGCCGAGACCCCCTCCTCATTCCTCCCATGAGATCGAATGAGATTCGGCTCGATGTCTTGATATTTTAATACTTGTTCTGCTACTCGGATTAAAATAAATCCAACAAATCAAAGATAAAGGTCCAGCCGTTCTCGTACGTATTGCAGCTAACCAGACTTTGTTTTATAAACTGGGAGTTACGTAAATAATGGAACTAACTTCAACAGAATAACATACTTAATTACCTAAAATTAATATGATTAGTTTTAGATAATTAATCCTGTAGATATTTAAATAATAATATGGAACACTCATTGCACGAGTCCAACTCGCACTTGACCATTTTTTACAATTGAGTAGAATTCCCATAGCAACGGCCCATTCTGATAAGAAGTATGGTATGTTATCATAGGCAGCGGTCAACCGCAAACGATAACAATATATTACTTTGCCTAACTTATAAAAATAACCTGAAAATAAACATTAAAAAAAAAGAAATGTTTTCTAGCAAAATACAACTTAATTACTATGGCCGTCCATTTGCGAAAGGACATTGCCAAAATTTGCCCCAGGCTGTCCAAACTTATGCTCATATTTAACTGTTTTATTTAAATATACAATGAATTTTAAACAACTACCCATGTTTCATAGCAATCACTTGAAAATATATCAAAAAAATAAAAATTTCAATCGTTTTTTTGTGTTCTGAATCACGTGACTGTCGTCGTAGTATGAAAAGTCAACTTTTTCAACCTTCATAACTTTTTCCTGCGACTGCATAGCTACATACAACTTTGTTTTTCTGTAAATAGAAAATCTGCACTATTTAATGACATATATATCATAACTGGGCAGTCTGGGGTACACTTCCATACAATTTTTGGCAATGTCCTTTAGAAATACTTTTAAATAATCCTTAAAAGTAAGGACGAAGAAAATAAAATTTTACCATAATTATTAAGTTACTTGGTTTAGAATAGTCAAACTATTTATCTAAACCAAATCAAACTGATATTTATAATTGAATCAAACGTTGTTATGTACAAAGTTTCAAACATTAAAACATGCACGAATTTAATGAATGAATACATTTAAGTTAGTAAAGTAGAGAACATAGTAATAAAAACTTAATTTCAATAATAATTGTGTGAAACTGTATGTTACGTACTACCAACTTGCAGTCTTGCAGTGTAAGGAACATTCAAAGGAAACACTATCTAGTGGTGAAAACCACACGAAAATACATACGATTAAATATTTATCATGTCATGTTTAGCCATGTTTTTACCCGATTGCGTCAGAAGGAGGGTAATGTTTTTCGAGCGTATGTATGTATGTATGTATGTATGTATGTGTGTATGTATGTATGCCCATTTCTTCGGCACGCGCTACAGCCTAAACGGCTGAACGGATTTTGACATGTGAGGTGTCGTTAAATTTGGCTAAATTGTGGAAGTGACATAAACTATATGAATTTTCAAAATGGCGGCTGTAAATGGGGGAAAAAAGGGGGGACGTGTACATTTTTTTGTTTTATCCTAGCAATATGGGTGTCAAATAAAAGCTCGTAAAAAGACCATTTCAAAAATATAAATATCATATCATGTTTATATAACTGTTTTAACAAGCAATGTCAAAAAGTGTACCAAGTGTACCGTCTCATTTCTATACCACAAATTAAAACTAAAAAGTCTCAAATAAAATTATTATTATAAAAACAAAAAACCCAACTACTTAGAAGTAATGAACTGAAAAGAGAAAAACAAGGATCACTATATCTATATAAAACTCTAAATACTTTAAGGTGCTGCAGGCGGGGACAAACGTAGTTTTGGTAGGTCTTTCTTTCCCAGATAGTAAACTATTTTGTCCACACCTGTAGCACCATAAAGTATTTAGAATTTTATATAAATATAGTGATCCTCGTTTTCAGTTCATTACTTCTAAGCAGTTGGGTTTTTGTTTTTATATTAATAATTTTATTATTAAATAAAGATAAAAAAATAATTATCGATTTGAATAAAATAAACTTCTTCGTCTTCCTCTTCTTCGTCGTCACACTCTTGACAGAGTGGTCGTGGCCGTCAGAGGCGGCGTAAGGCGTGGGCGACGTGGGCCACCGCCTAAGGCCTCGCGCTACAAGGGGCCTCGCGTCTCAAAAAATTTTAAGCATTGCTTTAAAGCGAGAATAAAATAAAAAAAGATGTAAATTAATTTTGTTGTGAAATATGTTTTCTTACTCTGGCAACATTTGCCGCCGACCAGTGCGGGGAATACCTTGTTTTAAATAATAAGTATTGTAAATAAATTATAAGTATTTTAAAGCTAAGAAATGTATTTATAAATAAAAATCCATTTTTTTCCCAAACAAATTCAGACACAAAATTAAGCAACAACACGGTTTTAAGTGACAACATTATTTTTTGGCGTAATTACGCAATCCCTTTAAAAATAATCATTGAATCAAAAAATCAGAAACTGTCAATATTTTAAAATATGTTAACATGATATTTTACCATTACTCCAGTGCAATTAGCCTTAAAATTAACAAAAGTACAAGAAAATCGCAGTAGAATGAAACCCATCAGAAAATGAGGAGATCTGAGGTCGGGAAGAGGTAGGGGTTAAGGGTTTAGCGGTAAAAAACGAATTTTCTCGATTTCCGGCAAAACTAAAAGTCAAGTAAAGAAAAGTTGTAGGTAATAACAAGATCTAAAACTTTTGTTTCTACACTTTTTTCACATAACCTCAAAATTTGTGTGAAAAAATCAAAAACCAAGTTTTTCGTTTTTTATGTTTATCTTTTACAAATAAAATTTTATTTTCATAAAATTTGGTTGAAACTTGCCTTGCCTTCCGTCTTCAGGTCGCAATAAACACGCTATAATTTATTTGATTTGAAATATTTATTTTTTCACCTTATTTTGAATGAATATCGAAAAAACCAACCAAAAAATTGGCCGTAAAAATATCATTTCTTTTTTAAATTGGTATGCTTTCTGTTCGTTGAAATCTCTACTTTCCGATGGTGATAAAATATATATATGTTATATAGTAAACCTTCTCAGAAAAGGCAAAACGCAGTAGGTTTCAAAAATTAAATGCACTGGTCTACATACATCATTGACCCCTATGGGCTATGGTGGTACTTTACACAGCATGAAGAAAATATTTGAAATATTAAATTATGTCCTGACTGCTATCCTGATTGCATGAATATCACTGGCAGAATCATCTTCAGTACTAGCCATAATTTTAAAAAATTTTTAACAAAAAATAAAAACGCCTTCAAAACGCACTAAAAAGTAAAAAATAACTACGTCATTTACTTACTTTAATTTACTTAATCACATCTATGAAGTCGGTGCCATCCAACATCCAAGTTTAGGTAAAGACTTTAAAGTAGAAAGCTCGGGTGGCACCGACTTCATAGATGTGATTAAGTAAATTAAAGTAAGTAAATGACGTAGTTATTTTTTACTTTTTAGTGCGTTTTGAAGGCGTTTTTATTTTTTGTTAAAAATTTTTTATTTCATACTTTTTAGTGCTTTATCAACAACGAACATACTAATAAACCTACTCGAACTAAACCATAAGTACCAATATTCACTACCTACTTATAACATTCCGACATCCCTGCAAAAGTGAATATAAAGTTTGAAGAGTTTCCTCGAGTTTTCGTAAATCTCATCATTGGACCATGACAGTAAACATTAAACTAACTGGAAACTATAACCTTTCAAACTTCTTATTGAGACATAAATTAATCGAGCCCAATCACAAAGTAGCTACTGTAAACCGTTAAATAGCTCCCTCAACTGTCCTTCTTCTTCATCGCCAGACCCTCAATGACAGTCACAGCCCATCTAAATATAAAGTTCTCATTGAAACAAATTAATCGAGCCCAAACACAAGGTAGCTACTGTAAACCGTTAAAGAGCTCCCTCAGCTGTCCCTCGTCTTCATCGCCAGACCCTTAATGACAGTCACAGCCCATCTAAATGTAAAGTTCTCATTGAGACAAATTAATCGAGCCCAAACACAAGGTAGCTACTGTAAACCGTTAAAGAGCTCCCTCAGCTGTCCCTCGTCTTCATCGCCAGACCCTTAATGTCAGTCACAGCCCATCTAAATGTAAAGTTCTCATTGAAACAAATTAATCGAGCCCAAACACAAGGTAGCTACTGTAAACCGTTAAAGAGCTCCCTCAGCTGTCCCTCGTCTTCATCGCCAGACCCTTAATGACAGTCACAGCCCATCTAAATGTAAAGTTCTCATTGAGACAAATTAATCGAGCCCAAACACAAGGTAGCTACTGTAAAACGTTACGGAGCTCCCTTAACTGTACGTCGTCTTCATCACCAGACCCTCAATGACAGTCACAGCCCATCTCAATGTAAAGTTCTCATTGAGACAAATTAATCGAGCCCAAACACAAGGTAGCTACTGTAAAACGTTACGAAGCTCCCTTAACTGTACGTCGTCTTCATCACCAGACCCTCAATGACAGTCACAGCCCATCTCAATGTAAAGTTCTCATTGAGACAAATTAATCGAGCCCAAACACAAGGTAGCTACTGTAAAACGTTACGGAGCTCCCTTAACTGTACGTCGTCTTCATCACCAGACCCTCAATGACAGTCACAGCCCATCTCAATGTAAAGTTCTCATTGAGACAAATTAATCGAGCCAAAACACAAGGTAGCTACTGTAAAACGTTACGAAGCTCCCTTAACTGTACGTCGTCTTCATCACCAGACCCTCAATGACAGTCACAGCCCATCTCAATGTAAAGTTCTCATTGAGACAAATTAATCGAGCCCAAACACAAGGTAGCTACTGTAAAACGTTACGGAGCTCCCTTAACTGTACGTCGTCTTCATCACCAGACCCTCAATGACAGTCACAGCCCATCTCAATGTAAAGTTCTCATTGAGACAAATTAATCGAGCCCAAACACAAGGTAGCTACTGTAAAACGTTACGGAGTTCTCTTATATATAGATCGGCTCCATCATCAGATCGACTCCAGACCTTCATCAAATTGTAGTGCTTTTAAATGCTTACCGGAAAAATTAACAAACGTACTTGTTGTCCCTAGAATTTTTGAAAGTTCCCCTCGTTTTCTCCAGGATCCCATCATCAGATCCTGGTTTCCTTGTCATGGTACCACCACCGGACTATCTTCTTTCCAACAAAAAAAGAATTATCAAAATCGGTTCATAAACGACGAAGTTATGCGCGAACACACATAAAAAAAAAAAAAAAATATATATATACGGTCGAATTGAGAAACGCCTTTTTTTTTTTAAGTCATTTAAAAAAGTGGAAATTAATTGTTTGTTTTTTGGACTAGAAGCATCCTATGAAAGCTGATATTTAATTTATTGGTATTGTTATTTCAACCTTTATATTTACGATGTGTAATTTTTCCATTAATATTAATCTTATTTGTATTTTTCGAATAAAAAATTGGCAGTGTTAATTGTTTAGTTTTTTTTTATTATTTTATAAATTCCGTCTTCAGGTCGCAATAGAACAGGGCCTCGCGAAATCTGTCTTGCCCACATCAAATTTAGGTCTTGCCCCGCCACTGGTGGCTGTCACATTAGGAGTGGTGGCTAGCTCCACGAGTATGTAGTTAATCTTTTATGCATATTTTTATTATTTTTATGAAACAGTATTTTTAAAAAAATTAAATAATAATTTTAAGTAAAATTATTATTTATAGATGATGCGTTTCGATTGAAAAAAGATTAAGACACGGAAAGGTTAAATATCATCTATACGATTGGTTGTTAAACATGTTACTTTGTATTTCCTTATTGTTTTTGTTTTATTGTCTCGCATAATAAAAATAGAAAACCTTTGTCGAGGTTTGTAATATCATCATAGTACATAGACCTTTACCAATGAAGTACCCATTCTAAAGGAAAAACCTACCTAGCGCTTGCTATACCTTAAGTAGTCTATTTATATTTAAGCCTACTTGTACTATTATGTGCCTGTGGTTTGCCTAAGAATTCGGATAAACATAAAGTAATGTTTAAAAATCACTTTTACAAACACTAATTTTCGGTCAAGTGCACAGGAATATATTCTATCGTCTAAGTATCCACTTTCTCACAAAATAATATTCAAATACATAAAAAAATTGTAATAATTTTGATATGATGTTACTGTGCTTGCAAGGATCCATAGATGGTTAAAAACTTCGATTACCAGAAATAAATAAATACAATATAAACACTTACTTTTATTTTGTTAAATACAGAAACATCAATTTATTGGTAAAAACTTAATATTAAGGATAGATTGGATCGATAATTGGGATCAACGACCGTACCTAAATACTAGTAAATCGCTGCCGTTTAATATAGGTATCTAGCTGTTGATGTAAAGGTCAAAGCTTTATTTATTTCATTTTTGTTCGTCTCTGTACCAGTTTTTAAATGCTGAAAATATTGGTTTAATTTTAAATTGTTAGCATCTTGAAAATTTTAAATATGTGTTGTAATTATAGCTACACTAAAAGAACTTTTATTTTTTATGTTTTAATGTCAATCTTTAAATGCGTATCACGCGTTCAACTGAGATGATTCATTTCATTGAACTTTAAGTTTCATTAAAGAACTTTATATTTTTTAATTTATTTTTGGATATATTAACTACAAGGTTAACACAGTTTGTTTTTTAATTCTTTGAATATTTTTAACTTGATTAAAAATAACTACTGGTTCTGAAATAATTGTTTGTGAAAACATCGTTTGTTAAAAGATTTATTCGTATGGTGTGATTAGGAATCAAGATTTTTATTATAATAAATAAATAAATATTATAGGACAATTACACACATTGATATATA
This sequence comes from Mycalesis mineus, assembly GCA_034621355.1. NCBI lineage: Eukaryota > Metazoa > Arthropoda > Insecta > Lepidoptera > Nymphalidae > Mycalesis > Mycalesis mineus. Next base: position 18,390,921 of record CM067887.1, on the reverse strand, counting down.
AATAGAGAGAGAAATTATGTATAGAGACCGAGGCTGGTAGCTAACCACGACCAAAGCCTCCCACCAGCTAGACTTGGACCAATTAAGAAAATCACATCCGGCCGAAAATTACTCCGTCTTTAAATCCATCATGGATACTGTCAAAATCTTCACACAAATTTGTCTTTCCAAGGATTCAGCGAGTAAGTTTTCAGATCCCCGAACAAATGGTTTCTTCCTGGTGGCCAGCCCCATACCGGTGATGGTAATCCTCTTCGTGTACCATCAGTTTGTAAGGCAATGGGGACCCGCCTACATGGAGAACAGGCCCGCCTACAGTCTGAAGAATGTCATCATAGTATACAACATTATTCAGATCATCTTATCAGGAATTTTAACAGTAGAGGTAAGTATAAATAATTAATAATTACTTTCAGAAATACCCCCGCTGGAAAACGTAGTGGCGCGTATTGGCAGACTACTAGTTGGACCGGGGAACGACAACATCAAGCTGGTTACAGGGAGCCTCTAGATGTAGGCAGCTCAAGACTGTGCTGTGAGTTGGTTATGATGATGATAATAATGATAATGACTTTAACAAGAACATTTAGCTCTAGTGGTAATAGCAAGACATACACGTGAATAATATAGGCCGGTAAAATTAGGTCTGAAATCAAAATTTTAGTTACAACTTTGAATTTTGTATATAATGTAATTTAAAAGAAACTAAAATAATTTGTAAAGGTTTTAATGTTCGCAACATCATAAGCAGTTTCAAAATAAGCTCGGGTCGAAGAACGGTTTCCAACTGTTCACACTTCTGCATTCACAACCAATTTCAACAAAAAAATTGGTTGTCTGTAAAGTCGGTTTACTGACGATAGTTGAACGTGACAACGTCTTAAGAAAATACTGATGGAATTGTAGCATTTAATTGGTTATTAAAATTTTTTATTTAAGTATATTTTTATAAATATTAATTTAAATTAATAAAATAATTGATTTTGATTTTATAAATTTATAATAAATATATTAATTTTTAATTTAAAATTAATATATTTAATAATTATATTTAATAGACGGATGTAGAACGCTGCCGAACGCAAAGGCCGATTGTGCTTCTTTGTCGCTCGTTCCGCGCTCTCGCTTGCACTTCAAGCCTTAAATGGAACGCCTCAAAGCGAGGTAACGACGCATGACGTCATGTTTTTTCGTGCATGCAGCCGGCTCTATCGAATTATAAGACGTTGTCACGTCAAAAGAATCATTAAAATCGGTTTATAAATGACGAAGTTATCCGCGAAGACACATAAAAATATATCCTTCTTTCTGACTTGGTCGGGTAAAAAAAAATATGTAAGAACACTCCTCAAATTTTTTCCTATAAGAATATACTGTCATCATGTCGGGGATCGGCCAAGCCGTTTGGAAGTTGTAGGGGAACATATAAATAGTGCGGACAGACAGTCAACTAGAATTTATAGAATTCCGCAGAAATGTAATAAAAAAGCTTTTTTTCCCAACTGGATGAAAACAGTTACTGTTAGATAAAAAAATTTCAAATAAAAATTGTAGAGCTTAAAATTTTACATTATCCGAATTGCAATAGTGTATAACATTATGGTTTATGACCTAATTTTACTGGACTAACAGACTAATTTTACTGCCTCATCAATCAACATGATGATTGACGAGGCAGAAGTCAACTTGTAGTAGATAAAACAACAGATTTTTTTTATGAACTACAAGTTGGTCTTTGACTGCTATCACACTTGATGTTAAGTGATGATGGAATCTAAGAAGGAAGCGGACTAACTTGTTAGGAGTAGGATGAAATATACCATACCCCTATCGGTTTCTACACGGTGAATGGTTGTCATTGTCGGTAGGGTGGTAACTCGCCACGGCGAAACCCCCAGCCAGACCAAGACAAATTAAGAAATCTCAATTTTATTTATTTGTAAAGATTATAATAAATTTATCTTTTTACAGTGTCTCAGATGGCTGTACCTGCCGGGCTACTACAGTCTATGGTGTCAGAAGATAAACTATGATGACACGGAGGTGGAGAGGAAAGTCATCAACTACGTGTGGCTGTACTACTTTATAAAAATCCTCGATTTGTTTGATACGGTAGGTGATCGTTTTAATAATGTTTCTATTCTTGTAGAGATCATTATCAGTTTAGATTAGTATATTATGATCTTAGACAAACAGAATGATAACAATCGGAACCGTCGGTTAATCGTGCTATGAAAATGTATTAAGAAAAACTCAGTTATATTTCATAGCCTGAACTCGAACCTAGGACCTTATGATTGGAAGCCACACAGGCTAACCACTGGCCCAACAAGGCTGTCATCATGTCAATGATAATAACCGATAATAGCTCGAATCGATCCAAAGCCTATCGAGCTAACAAAATTCTTAAATAAAAATAGAACCGACTCAAAACGCACTAAAAAGTAAAAAATAACTGTGTCATTTAGTTGCTTTAATTTACTTAAGCATATCTATGAAGTCGGTGCCAGCCAAGCTTAAGGAACCTTTATTTTGCGTAGTAAAGCATTTTGTGGGTTCTAGGTAACGTCCTTAAAGTAGAAACCTTGGCTGGCACCGACTCCTAGATATGCTTAAGTAAATTAAAGCAACTAAATGACACAGTTATTTTTTACTTTTTAGTGCGTTTTGAGTCGGTTCTATTTTTATTTAAAAAAATTTATTTCTTACTTTTTAGTGATTTATCGCCACGTAACGTACACGTAATATACTGTCATAGTATATTATACGGCACTAGTAGCCACAAAGCTACCGATACCGAGAAAAAACCTTAATCGTTGTAAACGTGCCTCCAAAATTTGAAGAGTTTCTTCAATTTCCACAGGATATCCTCATGAGATCCTAACATGATGACAATGAGACCACCTTGGAAGTACATACATACTTGGAAGTACATATAATAAGGAAATACCCTTTCTAATAAAAAAAGAATTATCAAAATCGGACAACTCTGTAAAAAGTTATGCGTGGTCGTACATAAAAAAAAATATATATATATACGTGTCGAATTGAGAACCTTCTCCGTTTTTTTTTCGTCGGTTAAAAATGACCAACAAGCTTCATTGTAGATTCAAAATTAAAATATTTACTTATAATACAAAATTCTTGTGACGTAACCAATACTTATTCAGCAGTACTTTGGTTCACCTTGTCATACAAAGTAGAAAGAAATCAATGGGTAGGTTCATTGAATTTATAATTTCTTGTTCTTGTTTATTTACATACAAGCAGGTAAAACGAATATATATGTGTAAACTTTTGTATTTAATTTATTTAAATCAGATTTTTGTTATTTGTTTGCCTAATTTAGGGCTATTTTGGAATCTTAACGACTAAACGAATGTTAAAATACTCCTCTTTAGAATTGTATCAAATAACCAATATTATTGAGGAAGTTTTATTATAATTTACAGACCAAGCAAATGGTCTGCCATAACTAGAAATGGTAAGGACAAAATTGTCTATAAACAGAGCAACATAAGGCATACCTTGTGTCCATCAACCTGAGGCGTAGGTGTTCAGCCTGTATCTGTTATTTCAAGGACAACCATGTCCTTCAAAGACAGTAATAAAGGCAGAAATAATCATCGCTTTATTAGACCTTCCCCGTACGAGGTTTGTCACAAATAGCTCTCCTACTATTACTTACGAGTATGTCATTCACCAAAATATGGCCTTGATTAGGAATAGAAATTGAAATTTCCGGAATTTCCCCGTTTTCATAATTACCCCTGCTCTATCAGCTAGAGGTTTTTTGTGTTCTAAACAGCGCATTCGTTTAACTTCGGTATGACTTCACAAATAATGTCCAAAACATAAAAATGTACCTACTTATCTGTGAAAGTAGCTGTTCATAAATCGAGGGCATCGAAAATAAAATTACATTATGTAATTGGCATTCGATTAATTATTATCATTACATAGTATAAAACTAAGTCGCTTTTTTATGTTTGTCCGTATGTATGCTTTAATCTTTAAAACTACGCCACTGATTTTCATGCGGATTTTTTTATCAGATAGAGTGATTCAACAGAAAGGTTTATGTCTATAATACATGCACAATATAGTAGAGAAACACTGATAATTCTAGAGGTTTCTGATGTGATGTCGTAAATTAACGCATTTTTTGCGCTTACATTGCAAACGCTGGCTAAACCCTACGAGATATATCAAAATAATGTTCTACAGTATTGTACACCTTAAAAAGGTCAACAAAAATGTCCGCGATGGTATATGTCTATCTCTTAGGGATTACACAAAATAACCATTTTTTACCTTTTATTTTCAATCAAAAGTAATGGCTTATTTCTGAAACGATTTTCAGCAATACTGTATTAATCCTTATCCAATTGAATATCTTAAATACTTTGTGAATTCAATATAGATCACCATGCCCTTTACAGAATGTAAATTAAATGAATATTTTCCAAGATATGTAAGATTCAAAATGCAGGGACATACTTTAGTACCAGCATAGCACCCGTGCGAAGCCGGGGCGGGTCGCTAGTTCGTTATAAACTCACTATTCGCTTATTAAATCTATGCACAAAGTAAAATATTTGTTGCTTAATTTATAACTTTTCTGGAAGATAAAGATTTGCGTGTGAAATGTTCAAAGGAAACCCTTAAAACTTTAATTCTTTATTGATTTATTTCTTTTCAGGTGTTCTTCGTTCTGCGTAAGAAATATAATCAAGTTACATTCCTACACGTTTACCATCATCTTGGCATGTGCTTGCTGGGATACATTGGTACGAAGTATGTGCCGGGTAAGTTTACAAAAAATTCAGATTTTTAGGGTTCCGTACCTAAAAAGGAAAAAACGGAACCCTTATAGGATCACTTCGTTGTCCGTCTGTCTATCTGTCAAGACCCTTTTTCTCAGGAACGCGTAGAGGTATCAAGCTGAAATTTATATCAAATACTCAAGTCTGCTGTCCCTTAGAGTCGTGAAAAAATCAAGCTTCTAGGTCAAGGCAATAAAAAAATACAGCCGTTTATGCCAAAAATTTCCCCAATTTTCGATACGGTCAAGTAAATCAAAACCTAACGGGTAGTTCCCGTAAACTTAGGATCTTGAGATTTGGTACGAAGTAATTGTATATAGAATAGATAATGGAAAAATTACGAAAACTGTAAATTTTTAGTTGCATTATATAATAACCTACCTTGTACCTTTTCTCATAAACCTGTAGAGATTATAAATTGAAATTTGTATCAAATATTAAGGTCTATAAAACCTTTAAGTTGTAACAAAATGAAACTTCTATAACTACACAGTCAAAAGATATAGCAATATAAGCCGCATATTTAACTCACCACTAGACGCAACTAAATCAAAACCTAACGAGTAGTTCCCGTAAACTTAAAATCTTAAAATTTGGTACGAAGCAACATCATAGAGAGAGACGAATATCTTAGCATTCCATGGATTCACCGTGCGGGTGCCGGGTCCATCGCGTGGCTGAGAGAAAAACTACGAACAGAGCCCGAGACTTGTGACTCGGGTGTAGGTTTAAGGGTACCCTTTGTGACGCGCGTCAACACTCACCTCCTCTGTTCAAGTTATTCTCCCTGCCCAACCAAATTCGGAAGGACCCTACTAGAGCAGCTTTGGACACTCGTTCCAATATGGAGCTTACTGCACTTCTAGTAAGGCCAACGTCTTTTAGCAGGTTGTAGAGAGACTTCGCTGGTATACCCCTCGCACCCACTTCTACCGCGTATAAACTAACCACATGGCCATTTTTGGTTAGTTCATTAGTAAGGTCATAATATTTATTCACTTTGAATACATGGTCTTTAGGGATGTTCGTTTCCCACGGCACTGTAAGCTCAACAAGTACTATACGTTTGATTTGTTTTGCCCAGTAATGGAAAAATTACGAAAACTGTATATTTTTAGTTACAAAATTTAATAAAAATATTTTTAACAATTTTAAAATTACCCCCTTTGTTTATGGACGCATAGAGGTATTCAATTGAAATTTATATCAAATACTGAAATATATAATAAAAAGCTTTAAGCTGTATCCAAATCAAACTTCTACGTCAACGCAATCAAAAGATACAGCATAAGCCGCATATTTAACTCCCAACTACTCGCAGCTAGTCCTAGAATCTTGAAACTTCGCATGAAGCAATGTTTTATAGTAAAAGGAAAAATACATAGTATACATATAAAGGAATAATTCCGAAAACCTTAAAATTTACGGAACCCTCGGTGCGCGAGTCCGACTCGCACTTGGCTGGTTTTTTTTACTTAGGCGTACTTAAATTTGATTTGCGTTTTTGTATTCGAGTGTTACTATACTAAAGCCAATCTCGATTGAGAATGCTTGTCAACAAACAAATTAAAAATGAAGGTAGAAATTACTAGTCATTTTGCACCTAATTTTTTAAATAATCTGTTAATTTGACGAATTCATGACAGTAAATTAGGAAAGTATGCTTAAAACTAAATAATATATTCAATATCTCTTAAATAAGATTTTAGAAAAAAACAAAACATAATTATAAATTTATTAGGCATAAAATGTGTTGCATTTTCTACCTTCATTTTAAATGTGTTTTCAATCGAGTTTGGCTTAAGTATAGGTGATCGCATATTGAGTTAACATTTGAAAACATACGAAACTAACAATTATAATATACCTATGGTGATGATTCTGCCCCATTATCTGTTTTATTTCGTATATTAATTGATGTTCGTTGCATCAGCTCTTGCCATGGGATGGAAAATAACGCAAGGTTTTATTAATTGAGTAACATTGAATTGGCTTTGTAAATTATTACGGCTATAGTTATAGAAAATGTGCATCAAATTATAATATTATAGCCATTTCCATTTACTAACTTGCATATATTCTCTAATAGTCTGTTGGGAAACTTTGAAAGGCATTTTTTGTAAGAAAACTATAAAGCTGTGACCTATTTGACTCGTCGCGCGTAAAATATATTTTAATAATCTTCTTTGAAGACTAATGTATTGGTAAATATTAGTTTTAACTGTAGCAGAGTCATCGAAGCGAAAGAAAACAAAGGAAACCTTCTTGACAAACTGTATGTCGATTCTTGAAAAAAAAACGTAGTATTGAAGCCGATGTGCAACGGTTGCCAAACTGATGTAATACAAATCGTAATTCTGAAATGACATTTTGCGATATTATACTGACAGTTGAAATAAAGGTGGGATTAGCGACGAGATGTAAGCGAGATGTTCGTACGATGTATTATTTTTAACCGACGAAAAAAAACGGAGGAGGTTCTCAATTCGACACGTATATATATATTTTTATGTATGACCACGCATAACTTTTTACAGTGTTGTCCGATTTTTAACCGACGAAAAAAAACGGAGGAGGTTCTCAATTCGACACGTATATTTTTTTTTTTATGTATGACCACGCATAACTTTTTACAGAGTTGTCCGATTTTGATAATTCTTTTTTTATTACAAAGGGCATACTTCCAAGGTAGCGATTTTGTGTAAGTATCGTATAATGTATATGTTGTGTTTTACTACTTAGACGATAAATATTTAATCCTTTGTAAATTTTAAGATAGGATTAATTCTTCAGTAGTCTGGTTTTAGTTTTTGAATCTACTTTTTAATTATTTTGAATGTACATTTTTATGAAATTACTACCGGTTGAATAATAATCTGAAGGCTATCTTGGTTGCGTCCAAGTTCATCACCTAGTAATGACATCGACTAAAGTACAGTATGTTTTCCATAAGTGAAATATATTCAATCAAATACCCGCATAATTTGAATTTAACATTACCTATGTATATTTTAACATATACATGTATATTTTTTTATTTTTAATTAATTATTAATATAATGTGTGTTTTTGGGATGCGTATCTGCATGATACGCCTCCCAAAAATAAATTCTGGCGGCACCTATTTTTTGTGAAGATTAAAAATTGTGTTAGCCAGACCTTCGTTAGTCTATAAACGTAGAAAGGTACCATAGTAATGTACATTAGGCAACTGAGGTATTAGGACCAAGGTAGCTCTGGGGCGCAGGTTTCAAAGAGCTAAACTAGCTTCATAGGAACCGTCCACTGAAATCCTTAAAAGTTTAATCTTAAATAAATTTTCTCAAACAGTTACCACGAAGTAAGTGACTGGGGATATGACTTCTTATATTATGCCGAAGAAAATGTCAGAAAAATACACTTTATACTTCGGACAGGTATCAAAGTTTCAAAGTTATAAAAGTATTGTTTTGAAAAACTCGCGAAAATCTGTCCAATTAGAAATTAAGATTTCATTTCGCTTTTCGATAAAAATTTTAAACAAAAAATAGAACCGACTCAAAACGCACTATAAAGTAAAAAATAACTGTGTCATTTAGTTGCTTTAATTTACTTAAGCATATCTATGAAGTCGGTGCTAGCTATTTAAGGAACATTTATTTAACGTACTAAAGCAGTTTGTGGGTTCTAGGTAATGTTCTTAAAGTAGAAACCTTGGCTGGCACCGACTCGGTTCTATTTTTTGTTAAAAAATTTTATTTCTTACTTTTTAGTGATTTATCGCCACGTAACGTATTCGTACTATACTATACTATAAACCGAAATCGCTACAAGTATACCTATAAAATTTTATTTTTTTTTTAAATTTTCCCAGGATATCATCATCAGATCCTAACATGATGACAATGGGGCCACCTTGAAAGTGTGCCCTTTCTAATAAAAAAAGAATTATCGAAATCGAACAACTCTGTAAAAAGTTATGCGTGGTCCTACATAAAAAAAAATATACTTGTCGAATTGAGAACCTCCTCCGTTTTTTTTCGTCGGTTAAAAAGCAAGCCAGAACTCGAGAGGGACCTAGGTGACATTTTGCCTGTGGTTTAAAATCACATCTTTTTGATGATTCTCGTGCAATATTCTGAATGATATGGTTTATCAGGCACAGGCACTTCGTGTGCCTGTTATTTCGCTTAACACGTATGCCTGAAGTTGAAGCCAAGGCAGCGTATTGTACGAGCAGGATGCTTCACGTGTTGCTTTGTTGTAGGTGGTATTCTTATTGTTACTACTAAATAAAGCCTGTCCACGGCAAGTTGACGTACATTGATTGACCGGTTTTTGTATGTCAGATTGTGTCAACGAAATATGATGTACCTACCTACCGATATAATTATACAGACGAAACCTGTTACTTTTGAAACAGTAGTGGTTGGAATAATTTTTATTTTACTGTCCTGCTTATCCTGTGGTTTGTCTACGTGACATTGTATCAAAAGATTTTTGAAATTGGTTGAGGTCTGGCTGGTGAGAGGCTTCGGTCGTGCTACCCTACCGTCAAACACAAGCGTCAAGCGATTAAGCGTTCCGGTCCGATGTCGTGTACCGTGTAGAAACAAAAAGGGATGGAATTCCTTTTACACCTAATAAACTGACTACTAAGACTTTTGTTGTAAAATAGTTTAGTCCAGTCCATAATTGTCATTAGCATCAGCTGTTAGTGATCGTTACTAGATTCTAAAATTATCATTTTTATAATACCTCAATAGTCAATATACACGATACAGAAAGATTAAGAATTATTTATAAGTAATAAATAATTCTTAATCTCTTTTTATCGTTTATATAATACTAGCAGTGCTCGCGGACTGCGTTCCATGTTACAAATATTTTTGTTATTTGTAACGCATAATACTTCAGAGAAGGTTCGGGATAAATAAAAATTATGATGATGATAGCCAGGCAGTAGATGAACTCGCTCTTTGGCTGTCAAGCCGCTGCGAACGTTTGGTGCTCGATTCCCTATTACGTATGTTCGACATATTCAGTATGTGATTAGCCAGACGCTTTTTTATTTTGCTTATATCTTTGAAGATATTTGTTTAAACTGTATAGAGTAAGGAGCACAAATAATTTACATTAAATTTCTATTCTAACAAACATATTGCCAAGATATAGATTAATATAATACCATATAAACTAAATAAGTTTCACAAAAATTAATTATTTTTAATCCATAATTTTAACTGTAAAAGCAGTTGTTGCAAGTGATCCGTAGGAGATAGGCATATGCTATCGCGGACTTTTTTACAGATTTTGATAAGTTCTTTAATATTGTAGTACATTATTTCGCTCTATCCACAATAGTTTTCGCAGCGCACGCGATAAAAGAATTTTTTTTATAACTTGGATTACATAATTCAAATTAAGTAAAGATTCGTCATTAATTTCGGAAATATTTATAGCCTATATGTATATCCACAATAACGTAGCTTTCTACTGGTAAACTAATTTTGAAAATTGGCTTACCCTTACCTTATTGGACCCCTACAACGTCACAAACACACAAACTCTATATATTATTGGTAGCTTTTTCTATAAGTTTGGCTAAAACCTTGAACTTTGTGGGACATGTCTGTATAGATCCAATAAAGTGATCGTTGGACTCCCTACGATGCAGGAATAGTCGTTTTTTATGTTCACGCATAATACGAATTACAAATGACAGGGCGCACTTTATTTTGCGATACCTATTTTTTGGTATAAACTTTAAAAAGATACCTACTCACTGTATTTACTCTGTATACTCTCTGATATACTCACTGTATTTTTAAACGACTTCAAAAAAAAAAGGCGTTTCTCAATTCGACCGTATATATTTTTTTTTTTTTTTTTTTTTATGTGTGTTCGCGCATAACTTCGTCGTTTATGAACCGATTTTGATAATTCTTTTTTTGTTGGAAAGAAGATAATTCGGTGGTGGTACCATGGCAAGGAAACCAGGATCTGATGATGGGATCCTGGAGAAAACGAGGGGAACTTTCAAAAATTGTAGGGACAACAAATACGTTTGTTAATTTTTCCGGTAAGTATTTAAAAGCACTACAATTTGATGAAGGTCTGGAGTCGATCTGATGATGGAACCGATCTATATATAAGAGAACTCCGTAACGTTTTACAGTAGCTATCTTGTGTTTGGGCTCGATTAATTTGTCTCAATGAGAACTTTACATTTAGATGGGCTGTGACTGTCATTGAGGGTCTGGTGATGAAGACGACGTACAGTTAAGGGAGCTCCGTAACGTTTTACAGTAGCTACCTTGTGTTTGGGCTCGATTAATTTGTTTCAATGAGAACTTTACATTTAGATGGGCTGTGACTGTCATTAAGGGTCTGGCGATGAAGACGAGGGACAGCTGAGGGAGCTCTTTAACGGTTTACAGTAGCTACCTTGTGTTTGGGGTCGATTAATTTGTGTCAATGAGAACTTTATATTTAGATGGGCTGTGACTGTCATTAAGGGTCTGGAGATGAAGACGAGGGACAGCTGAGGGAGCTCTTTAACGGTTTACAGTAGCTACCTTGTGTTTGGGCTCGATTAATTTGTCTCAATGAGAACTTTACATTTAGATGGGCTGTGACTGTCATTGAGGGTCTGGTGATGAAGACGACGTACAGTTAAGGTAGCTCCGTAACGTTTTACAGTAGCTACCTTGTGTTTGGGCTCGATTAATTTGTTTCAATGAGAACTTTACATTTAGATGGGCTGTGACTGTCATTGAGGGTCTGGCGATGAAGAAGAAGGACAGTTGAGGGAGCTATTTAACGGTTTACAGTAGCTATTTTGTGATTGGGCTCGATTAATTTATGTCTCAATAAGAAGTTTGAAAGGTTATAGTTTCCAGTTAGTTTAATGTTTACTAAGTCATGATCCAATGATCTACGAAAACTTGAGGAAACTCTTTAAACTTTATATTCACTTTTGCAGGGGCGTCGGAACGTTATAAGTAGGTAGTGAATATTGGTACTTATGGTTTAGTTCGAGTAGGTTTATTAGTATGTTCGTTGTTGATAAAGCACTAAAAAGTATGAAATAAAAATTTTTTAACAAAAAATAAAAACGCCTTCAAAACGCACTAAAAAGTAAAAAATAACTACGTCATTTACTTACTTTAATTTACTTAATCACGTCTATGAAGTCGGTGCCACCCGAGCTTTCTACTTTAAAGTCTTTACCTAAACTTGGATGGCACCGACTTCATAGATGTGGTTAAGTAAATTAAAGTAAGTAAATGACGTAGTTATTTTTTACTTTTTAGTGCGTTTTGAAGGCGTTTTTATTTTTTGTTAAAAATTTTGTAGGCCATGGTCAAAGTCACCTGACATTTGTTCGGACATTGTACCGCTTCCTTCTTTGGTTATATTATGAAAAAACCAAAAACTTGTTTATCATACTTTCCAGTAATTTCTGAATTAAACATAAGTTACCTTAGATATTTACTATGAAATGTTCCTAGCAGGTAAAACCTGTTTCATTTTTAAAATTAGAATATACTTATACTAAAGCCAAACTCGATTGAGAATGCTTGTCAACAAACAAAATAAAAATGAAGGTAGAAATCACTAGTCATTTTACACCTATTTTTTTTTATTAAAATTAGTTAATGACAAATTCATGACAATAAATTAGATTAGTAAGCTTAAAACTAATTATTATATTCAATATCTTTCAACTAAGATTTTTTAAAATAACAAAACATAATTTTTAATTTATTAGGCATAAAATGTGTTGCATTTTCTACTTTCATTTTAAATTTGTTTGTTGACAAGCATTCTCAATCGAGTTTGGCTTTAGTATAGGTAGCTTTTTATGCGCTCCGTGCAAGCTTCAAACTGCGTCCCTAAAATTCGTTCGCCGATATCAGCCCGGTTTAGATTTTTTAAGGAGTGATAATATATTAATTATGTAGTAGGTAACTATTTTTATATGATGGAACCAACATTTATCTGTGATTACCATAGCTATGTAGCAGTTTGTAAAAGCTGATTATGTATATAAGCTATAAGTTTTGTCGCAAGAAGGTGTGGCTAGCAACTATGGCGCGTAATGTATACACGTGCGCTTGAAAATTTATATATCTCATGGACGTTGCCAGGGATTCTATACCGGGTGTAAGGGGCATGTTAACGAAAAGTTCATGAAGAGCCTACAATTAATGTTTACAATTATAAATGGGAAAAGAATACCTCATATGTCGGAAATAAGGTATCGGTAAATACTTTTTGATATTTTTGAGAGGGTAATGTATTGCGAATAATGTGATATAAGGCTCCGCAATTTATACCTAAGGCACGTACCGTTGAACTCTTCGAACAGCTGATTACGTGCATTTTGAAATTATGTACTTTTACAGTGCTTTTGTTGAAAATTCTTTTAAAACAAAATGAACATGTGAAAGATTGTATTATTTTGATAGATGGAGAAAAAGTGGAAGAAATGAAAGAGTTTGTATACATGGGTAGAGTTACGAAAGATGAGAGTGATATTGAAAGGAGAGTAAATACGTGGTACGTGGTGAATCTGCATGTCTTTATGGATAACCAGAAAATATCCCAAAACTAGCTGCACAACGTTTTGTTGGTTCCAGCACTTATACAGGGTGACTGACCCTCACAGACCTAACACCAATGGAAACTAAAAACTTTAGTTTATGATACTTCTCCAATATCAAACTGCGATGAACTTATTTCAAACATAATAGCTGCAGCTGACGAAATGAAAACAACTCTGTTTACTGTAGTTACTAAAAGTGAACCTCGACACAGAATGCGGGCATGTATAAGAAATAGAGGGTCACGATTCGAACAAGATTTATAAATTAATAGACATGTAATTTAATTTTATTACTATTCTTTTATTGCTCCTTTATCAATACTCATCGTTTCACTAAACCTACTTGCAAGAAAAATACCTATTTGAAAGCTGGATAAATGTAGATATTTTTAAAATATTTGCAGATTTAATCTTAAGGAAAATGTTATTTTTATTTGTGTTTATTTTCGGTAAATAACATTTAAATTATTTTTTTTGATAATGGTTGTAATCTTTAATAATTTTAGTATTTATTATAAATAATTACAATGTTTTCTGTCAAAAAACAACAAAAATATCACATCCAAACACCAATTTTTTTTTTAATTTTAAGTGGTCTAAATCTTATTTTGATCCAATATTTATCAAAATTCAAATTACTCACAAACCATTAATTTTCGGATACTGTTATTATAACAAAATCGATTAGTTTTGACCTTATCTATAACCTCATCTATAACCTCTTGACAGATATACACCATGTTTCCAGTCACCCTGTATATGGTAGTGAAAATTGGGTATGTCAGAAGAAGCACAAAAGTATTATAAATACGGTAGAGGTGAGAGCATTGAAGATTTATAAAGGAATGTTTTGATGCTTTGGGCATCTAGAGAGAATGGATGAAAGAAGATTAACAAAAGAGGTTTATGAGGTGAGGGTGAATGGAAATGTTGGAAGGTTAAGGCCTAGGCGAATTTTCCTGGCCCAAATGAAGAACACTTTAAAGTATGGCCAGGTCAAGAGTACTCTAAGTCGATGAACTTGTATAATATTTTTCATGTTTTAATATTGTTCAGAGTGCCTAGTGTGAGCTTTCACCAAAACAAATTGAAAACTTCACATTCGCGTAAACGCAAATTTTATATGGAATTGAAGCAGCGCCCCTGGCGGTACCGAGAGAAAACTCAAATGGGTGAGTGTCGGTGACATGTAAAGTTTGCGTTTACCGTTCTCGATATCGACGCGGTAAAATCTTACACTAGCCACACAGAATAATTATTTGAAAGGTGATTTTTTGCGTTTCTTGTCGGCTCTTCTCCGCAGAACCTGCCTGCCAAGCAGGTGGTAGAGTCAGAACAAATGGTCTTTTAACTCGACATTTAATAAGTGCTTGTAAAGTAAACAAATCTGCATTGTTGAATTTTGAAATTGAAAAGCCCTTTGTAGTACGTAGCAACAGTAGCAACCTTGGACATAGGTTTTTGACCGAATCCGGAAGTATGTATTCGGCCTTTACCTTTTCTCCTTGCCTCAGAAATTAAAGATAAGGTTTACGTCAGTGTTCCGTAAAGCGTGTGTCGTGATACACAGGTATACTGTGGGCCATGGCACACGGGTGTACCGTGGTACACATGTGTACTTTGGGCCATGGCACACGGGTGTACCGTGGTACACATGTGTACTTTGGGCCATGGCACACGGGTGTACCGTGGTACACATGTGTACTTTGGGCCATGGCACACGGGTGTACCGTGGTACACATGTGTACTTTGGGCCATGGCACACGGGTGTACCGTGGTACACATGTGTACTTTGGGCCATGGCACACGGGTGTACCGTGGTACACAGGTGTAGTGTGGGCCATGGCACACGGGTGTACCGTGGTACACATGTGTACTTTGGGCCATGGCACACGGGTGTACCGTGGTACACATGTGTACTTTGGGCCATGGCACACGGGTGTACCGTGGTACACATGTGTACTTTGGGCCATGGCACACGGGTGTACCGTGGTACACATGTGTACTTTGGGCCATGGCACACGGGTGTACCGTGGTACACATGTGTACTTTGGGCCATGGCACACGGGTGTACCGTGGTACACATGTGTACTTTGGGCCATGGCACACGGGTGTACCGTGGTACACAGGTGTAGTGTGGGCCATGGCACACGGGTGTACCGTGGTACACATGTGTACTTTGGGCCATGGCACACGGGTGTACCGTGGTACACATGTGTACTTTGGGCCATGGCACACGGGTGTACCGTGGTACACATGTGTACTTTGGGCCATGGCACACGGGTGTACCGTGGTACACATGTGTACTTTGGGCCATGGCACACGGGTGTACCGTGGTACACATGTGTACTTTGGGCCATGGCACACGGGTGTACCGTGGTACACAGGTGTAGTGTGGGCCATGGCACACGGGTGTACCGTGGTACACATGTGTACTTTGGGCCATGGCACACGGGTGTACCGTGGTACACAGGTGTAGTGTGGGCCATGGCACACGGGTGTACCGTGGTACACATGTGTACTTTGGGCCATGGCACACGGGTGTACCGTGGTACACATGTGTACTTTGGGCCATGGCACACGGGTGTACCGTGGTACACATGTGTACTTTGGGCCATGGCACACGGGTGTACCGTGGTACATAGGTGTACTGTGGGCCATGGCACACGGGTGTACCGTGGTACACAGGTGTACTGTGGGCCATGGCACACGGGTGTACCGTGGTACACAGGTGTACTGTGGGCCATGGCACACGGGTGTACCGTGGTACATAGGTGAATTGTCATTTGTTACTTTTGGGGAAAAAAGCAAAAATATTTTCATTTTAGTTTAGAAGTGCCAGGTAGTGCTTTTTTGTTCTGTGGATTACATAATAAATAAATATTAAGAAAAAATTGATTGGTTTCATATAGTACCATTAAAATGTCATCCTACCAATATGCCCGTACCTCTAAACCATTACTTTCTGTAAAATGGCAATGTTATGAATGATTAGAACGTGTCAGGCAATTTGACGACCTCCGTGGCGCAGTGGTATGCGCGGTGGATTTATAGACGGAGGTCTTGGGTTCGATTCCCGGCGGGGCAGATTGAGATGTTTCTTAATTTGTCTTGGTCTGGCTGGAGGGAAACTTTCGCCGTGGCTAGTTACCACCCTACCGACAAAGCGATTTAGCGTTCCGGTACGATGTCGTGTAGAAACCGAAAGGGGTGTGGATTTTCATCCCACACCTAACAAGTTAGCCCGCTTCCGTCTTAGTCTGCATCATCACTTAACATCAGGTGTGATAGCAGTCAAGGGCCAACTTGTAGTCGTTAAAAAAAATGTTTCCTGCCGTGACTTATACATAGTTTAGCAATTAATAAAAAAATGACATGACGAATAAAAAAAAAATACATCCATATTGATTAGTAGAATCTACATTAACTTCAGCAAAGTATATTATTATTATGTTATTCTTGACCTAAGATTGATGGCCAATTTATCAGTATTCAAAATTATTTATAGTTATTGATTGTTGAGAAGCGTTGAAAGATATACGCTATGGAATAGAAGTTGATGACACAATGCGATTTTAAACGATGCATATTATTTTTATTGTGTCCATTAAATATTTTGTAAGGCGAGCAAAGGTTTTGTAACATTAAAACGAGAATGTTTTTAGCGCTATTGTGTAATATAGTAAATAACTAGGTTTTTGTATATTTAATTACATTTAATAGTTTACGGTATGTGTTTAACAATTAATTAAGTATAGGTACTATACTAAAGCCAAATTCGATTGAGAATGCTTGTCAACAAACAAATTATAAATGAAGGTAGAAATCGCTAGTCATTTTACACCTATTTTTTATAATTAACTTGTTAATGACGAATTCATGACAATAAATTAGATTAGTAAGCTTATAACTAATTAATATATTCAATATCTTTTAAATAAGATTAAAAAAAAAACAAAACATAATTTTAAATTTATTAGGCATAAAATGTGTTGCATCTTCTACCTTCACTTTTAATTTGTTTGTTGACAAGCATTCTCAATCGAGTTTGTATAAGTACCTTCATAATTTACACTAAAACAATATCTAAAAATAACGCTATAACTCCTCCAGATGGCAAAGTGTTGGCTTGCTATTAAATAAGGTGTTGCTAGTTGGTCACCTGTCTCATAGTTATCAGACATTATATCATATACATTATATCATGTCTCATAGTTATCAGATATTATTTTTTGACGTGACAACGTCTTATAATTAGATAGAGCCGGCTGCACGCACGAAAAAACATGACTCATGCGGCGTTACCTCGCTTTGAGGCGTTCCATGTAAGGCTTGAAGTGCAAGCGAGAGCACGGAACGAGCGACAAAGAAGCACAATCGGTCTTTGCGTTCGGCGGCGTTCGACATCCGTCTATTAAATATAATTATTAAATATATTAATTTCAAATTAAAAATTAATATATTTATTATAAATTTAAAATATAAATTTATAAAATCAAAATCAATTATTTTATTAATTTAAATTAATATTTATAAAAATATACTTAAATTAAAAATTTTATTAACCAATTAAATGCTTCAACTATCGTCAGTAAATCGACTTTACAGACAACCAATTTTTTGACGTGTTTGATCCTAAAGACCTGATTTTTTTAATTTTAGGCCACTTTTTTAGTGGCCCAGTGATATGTGCGGTGGATTTATAAGACGGAGGTCCTAGAATCGATGCCCAGTTCGGAACCGCCCTGCTGACAAAGACGTTCCTACCGCCAAGCGATTTAGCGATCCGGTACGATGTCGTGTAGGAACTAACAAGACGACCCGCTTCCACCTTAGATTGCATGATTACTTGTCATCAGGTATGATAGCAGTCCGGGGCTAACTAGAGGTGAACGAAGATGTAAATAAAAACTAGTGTAGATTTAGGTAATTCAGAATTGGTAAAAATCATAACTTTCACAAGTTTTACTAATTTTTGTCCGGACCCTTTCCAAAACATCCAAAATGACTCGAGCTCGTAATGACGCCGTTCGCGCGTCCATTTGACAGTTTATGTCATTGTCAAAATAGTCAAACACATACTGACATTGACGTTTCGTATTACTCAGAGTAAATAAAGCAAATTTGGTTAGACAAATTCCTTATTCGGCCGTTCCTGACAAAGGGGTCGTCCCGACCCTGACATCACGTGGACCGGGACCAGCGTTACCAGTCTCTAACGGCTGGATCACCGTCATCTTTCACCTCACCGAGGTAGCATACGAGCAGTCAGATGCGCCTCCAAAAGAACGCTCGATGCATCGCTTCAGGAGCGCGCGCGGTATGCGCCATCGCAGGCGTGCAGTATGCGCCGTCGTAGGAGCGCAGTATGTGCCTTCACAGGCCCGTAGCATGTACCTTCACAGGCACGCAGCACGCGCAGCATCTTCAATCGTTGAGGCTTGAAGTTGAGCGTACTCACCGCAGGTTGGGCGGACTACCCGCATGGTGGGCGGACTGACCGCATGATGGGCGGACTGACCGCATGATGGGCGGACTAACCGCATGATGGGCGGACTGACCGCATGATGGGCGGACTAACCGCATGATGGGCGGACTAACCGCATGATGGGCGGACTGACCGCATGATGGGCGGACTGACCGCGTGTTGGGCGGACTAACCGCATGTTGGGCGGACAAACCGCATGTTGGGCGGACAAACCGCATGATGGGCGGACTGACCGCATGATGGGCGGACGAACCGCATAATGGGCGGACTAACCGCATGATGGGCGGACAAACCGCATGATGGGCGGACTGACCGCATGATGGGCGGACTAACCGCATGTTGGGCGGACAAACCGCATGTTGGGCGGACAAACCGCATGTTGGGCGGACAAACCGCATGTTGGGCGGACAAACCGCATGATGGGCGGACTGACCGCATGATGGGCGGACGAACCGCAACATGGGCGGACTAACCGCAGGTAGATCGGACTAAACGAGGGATAACCGGACTAAGACCGTAGGCAAATTCGGACTAACCGCAGGTAAATCGGACTGACCGAAGAATAAGCGAAACAACCGCAGGTAGATCGGACTGACCGAAGAATAAACGGACTAAAACCTTAGGTAGATCAGACTAACCGAAGGATAAACAGACTACAACCGTAGGTAGATCGGACTAACCGCAGGTAGATCGGACTGACCGAAGAATAAGCGAAACAACCGCAGGTAGATCGAATTGATCAAAGAATGAACGAACTAAAACCGTAGGTAGATCCGTCTAAAACTGTAGGCAGATTGCAGCTGGTAGTCAGTGCTTCTCAACACTTCGCAGGAAACAGCTCGCAGTACGCATTTTCTTTTTTTAATTTTTTTTTTTTTTTTTTTTTTTTTTTTTTTTTTTTTTTTTTGAACACACCACGGCGAGCACTTCTCCTGAAACTAGCAGCATTAACAGCACACACAAACAATAGTTGACGCAGTATCAAGAGGCGGCATCTTGTCATTATGAAAACAGTACCAAAGTACAGTACACCGATACATGTTATGCTTAGATGCAGCAGTGTGTCGGAGCAACAAGCAACCTACATTGGTTCCTCAGCGACACTCCATGAAGCGATAGGCGACCTGGGCGGCCTCTTAAGCTTCTGGAACGAGCTCGGCTGCTTGGAATAAACCAGAGGGGACCAACACCGGAGGAATCACGCACAACGGCCAACATCGTGGCCAAGTGCGGGAAGAAAGAAGAAGAAGGCGGTACTTAGAACATGAATCTACTACTAGTAGTGTGTAGCGGAGACCATAACACTGTGTAAATACTTTTCCACTAATTGTTTTTACCAAAACTGCATTTAGTTAAACTTAACCATAAGCGATGTAAATTAGTATCGGCCAAAAGTCCCAATCATCGCTCGGTCTATTCTGACCTCAACTTACAAATCTTTTTAATTTTATATCACAACTGTTATTAATTTTGCATATGTTTATTTTTAACATTTTATTTTCCATTTAACAAGAAACCTGGGTAGATAACACTGCATCCAACAGATAACAAGTACCTCTAGCAACAGTCTAACAGATATTTGCACGGGTGCCAGGAAACACACACCAGTGAAGCAGTATTGTTCAGAACTTCAACTAAGTGAACTTTTTGTAATTTTTATAATGTGAATGATGCCGCTACGCTACATGTGTGTCCTCCTCGACATATTTTAATCACACAAATTGCATTCACAAATTGCATTAGTAATTAATTTTTAAAATTGTTATCACCTTCAAGCCGGTGAGACCTTGTCACTTGGTACAAGTACAAAACTATAACACACTGAATACTGCAAACATTGATTGACATAACAAATTTACATGCACATACATAAATGTAAACTGTTACTAGATTTCAATTATTACACATTGCATTAATTATTAATTTTAGAAATGATATAACTCACAGACAAGTGAGATCTGGTCACTTGGTGTAAACACAAAACTTTTTGTAATACACTGGATACATAGCAGCCAGTCAGTCAGAGAAATTAAGTTAAATAAAATATTTGTAAGTGTTTAACATTAAACTGTTCTTTCAATCTTTAACAATTATTTTTATTTAATTTTTTTTTTTTACTATCACTAACTATTTGACAACCCTCGGACGCAAACACACATGATAGCAAGTGATCATGCAATACAATGAAAGCGGGGTAACTTATTATTGGACTAGGATGAACACACAGTACACAGAACACCCCTTTTGTCTTCTACATGACGTTGCACTAGAATATCAAATCCCTTGGCAGTCTTGTTGCCTACAGAGCCACGAATGAAGCCTTCTACTAACTATACTTGGGCTAACAAAGTCTCAATCGGCCAAGACAGGAATCGAACCCCAAGCCTACTCTTATGAATCAAATGTGCATACCACTGCACTATGAGGGCTGATATTAACATTTGTAGAGTTAGTTTTACATGAGTAATGAATTGAAACTCCAATAGAAAATTGACGCGCAATTATACGATTTATCAAATGAGATATCAGTTTTCTTACCAAACAATGACGAGAAGCTTATAAATCTGTTACCTCCAGTTAAACCACTTGAATAATCCACTTGAATTCGTTACTTTTTGGTTCACTTTTACTTCATTCGTAGAGGCGAAATACCATCTTTGTATTTTGCATTGAAAACACTCGCGATGACAAATTTTGTATGTGGGCATTAGGTTGAATCCCAGTTCTGAATTTAGGTAATTCAGAATTGGTAAAAATCATAACTTTCACAAGTTTTACTAATTTTTGTCCGGACCCTTTCCAAAACATCCAAAATGACTCGAGCTCGTAATGACGCCGTTCGCGCGTCCATTTGACAGTTTATGTCATTGTCAAAATAGTCAAACACATACTGACATTGACGTTTCGTATTACTCAGAGTAAATAAAGCAAATTTGGTTAGACAAATTCCTTATTGTAGGTATACTTATATTACTCGCATTCTTTCATTTTTATTGCGCTGTAAAATGTGCTCTCAAACTTGACCTTATTTTCATAATATTAACATGTTAGGTATTTAATTAAAAATGTTGAACAAAATAAATCGTAACGCAAGCTATAAATAATAAAATGTAAACACATTATTAAAAAAACAAGTTTTACAATAGTAGTATTTTGGTGTAACAACAACAAACATAATTCCAGGACGTAGGACAAGATTAGCTAGGTAATAGGGTTTCCTAGATTTGTTGTAAATATGTTTGCTTTACTTTTATTTTATTAAAGACACTAGCTGTGCTCCGCGGATTCCCTTTCTGTGGAAATATCAAGATAATAAATCTATTATGATGTTACGTAAAAGTGCCTAAAATAATGAACCAATTTAAGAGAAATCTGGTATACACTTAAGAGCCAGTGAGATGACATCTTTATAATACAAATGCATAAAAATGAAAAAGGGGTGAAGGGGGTTGAAATAGGAGATAAAACTTAGTAGGGATATATGCAGCAAGGAATCGAAAGGTATTTTAGGTTTTGAATTAAAAATAAATAAATAGGACATGTAGATTTTTAATAAAAAATTTCGACAAAAAATAGAACCGACTCAAAACGCACTAAAAAGTAAAAAATAATTGTGTCATTTAGTTGCTTTAATTTATTTAAGCATATCTATGAAGTCGGTGAAATGACACAGTTATTTTTTAATTTTTAGTGCGTTTTGAGTCGGTTCTATTTTTTGTTAAAAATTTTTATTTCTTACTTTTTAGTGATTTATCACCATGTAGCGTACTCGTACTATACTGTCATATATATTATACGGCACTAGTAGCAAAAAAGCTACCGATACAAAAACCGAAATAGCTGTAAGCGTGCCTCCAAAATTTGAAGAGTTCCTTCAATTTCCCCAGGATATCCTCATCAAATTCTAATATGATAACAATGGGACCACCTTGGAAGTATGCCCTTTCTAATAAAAAAAGAATTATCAAAATCGGACAACTCTGTAAAAAGTTATGCGTGGTCATATATATAAAAAAAAACATATACGTGTCGAATTGAGAACCTCCTCCGTTTTGTTTCGTCGGTTAAAAATGTTACCCTCAAGGGGGTAAAAACAGGGGATGATTTTTTTTATTGACTACAAGTTGGCCCTTGACTGCTATCACACTTGATCTAAGTGATGATGCAATCCAAGATGGAGGCGAACTAACTTGTTAGGAGTAGACACAACCCTTTCGGTTTCTACACGACATCGTACTGGAACGCTAAATCGCTTGGCGGTACGAGGTCGTCAAACTAACTACGCAGGTTATATGACGCGGATGGGGCAACACATTCTTTGGCGGGAAATTTTAACTTGAAAGGGGGAGGTGAGAATAGCTTTAAAATTACAAGGCTAAGTGTTTCCACGCGGAAGAAGTTGCGGGCGACTGCTAGTTAATGATAATTGATAATTGGCTAAGCGGTTTAAGCGTAAAAATGTTTGTATACCAGGGCCACGTCTTATCTTAACATATTAATAATTAAATTCGCTTCCTGCAGTCTGTTTTCTTCGATACATAGAGTGATTCAAGGATTATACGCAAAGCTTAATTAAGATTATCTTGGTTCTGGGTTTACAAGTCCGTTCGTTCGCTTGTAGTTTTTTTTTATTAATTTTAAGTTAGCCCTTGACTGTACACCAGATGGTAAGTGGTGAAGCTAAGATGGAAACAGGGTAACTTGTTAGGAGTAGGATGAAATCCACACTCCTTCGGTTTCTACACGACATCATATCGGAACGCTAAATCGCTTGGCGGTACGTCTTTGCCGGTATGATAATTATGCTCTTTCTTCAAATAAACTTAATTTTATTAGAATATATTAATATAAATGGATTATACAGATTGAATTGTGTTGGTCTGGTTTGGTAAAGGGTTGGCCATGACTCTGTTTACCTCCTCTGAAGACGTAACAGTGACACCGATGCATATTTTGTTGTGTTAAGCCTATCGGATTGTTACACGTTTCTGCAACTGACGTGGCCTTCACAATTCGTTGCCGATGAACCTGCGTCGATGTTTTTTGAAGGAATATTCCATTTAAACAAGTTTTTGACAGGTATGGGCCAACGGATTATTGAGAGCATTGTGAATATTGCCTAGGCTGTTTAATATATTCACATTATGGAATGATAAATTGGATTGGGACATTTATGATAGAGAATCAAATCGCCAATTTGTTGATGCCCAAATCCTAATCCAGTAGTATTTAGGCATTTATTTTTTTATCGGCGAGTGTAGCGGAGCGGGAGAATATTAAATTAATGACTCCACGCTTATATAAACATAATTCTGCGTGTTGACTTTGCACGGCTAAATTTCTAAACCGATATATTTTGGTAAAGAGATAATTGTGACTTTTTGATCGCTTTGGAAGAAGGTAAACGAACATTTTTTTTCCAAGCATGATATTTCAAAAAGTCACTTTTTTATATTATTTTTTTTTATAAAAAGTCATATTTTGACTTTTTGCAATATCACGCTTAAAAAAATTGCAGAACCGATGGGATTCGAACCCGCGTCTCTCTGGCAATCCAGGCACTTAGAGCGACTTACCGCTAGGCCACGGTCCCGATGACGTCGATAGGTAAAAATAAGTTGATAAAAAATGCTATGCAATAGCTTTACCGCGGCAGTCTCCGAGTGCCACACGTCTTTTTAACCGACGAAAAAAAAACGGAGGAGGTTCTCAATTCGACACGTATATTTTTTTTTTTTTATGTATGACCACGCATAACTTTTTACAGAGTGGTCCGATTTTGATAATTCTTTTTTTATTAGAAAAGGCATACTTCCAAGGTGGTCCCATTGTCACCATGTTAGGGTCTGATGATGATATCCTGGGGAAATTAAAGGAACTCTTCGAATTTTGGAGGCACGCTTACAGCGATTTCGGTTTTTGTCTCGGTATCGGTAGCTTTTTGGCTACTAGTGCCGTATAATATACTATGACAGTATAGTACAAGTACGTTACGTGGCGATAAATCACTAAAAAGTATGAAATAAAAATTTTTAACAAAAAATAGAACCGACTCAAATCGCACTAAAAAGTAAAAAATAACTGTGTCATTTAGTTGCTTTAATTTACTTAAGCATATCTAGGAGTCGGTGCCAGTCAAGGTTTCTACTTTAAGGACGTTACCTAGAACCCATAAACTGCTTTACTACGTAAAATAAATGGTCCTTAAACTTGGCTGGCACCGACTTCATAGATATGCTTAAGTAAATTAAAGCAACTAAATGACACAGTTATTTTTTACTTTTTAGTGCGATTTGAGTCGGTTCTATTTTTTGTTAAAAATTTTTTTATTTTTTAGTTTTTAGTGCGTTTTGAGTCGGTTCTATTTCTTGTTAAAAATTTTTATTTCTTACTTTTTAGTGATTATCGCTACGTAACGTACTCGTACTATACTGTCGTAATATATTATACGGCACTTGTTGCCAAAAAGCTACCGATACTTACACAAAAACCGAAATCGCTGCAAGTGTGCCTATAAAATTTGAAGAGTTCCTTCAATTTTCCCAGGATATCATCATCAGATCCTAACATGATGACAATGGGACCATCTTGGAAGTGTGCCCTTTCTAATAAAAAAAGAATTATCAAAATCGGACAACTCTGTAAAAATTTATGCGTGGTCATACAAAAAAAAATATATATACGTGTTGAATTGAGAACCTCCTCCTTTTTTTTCTTCGGTTAAAAAAGACCGCGATGGTATATGTCTAAGCATTGCACCCGTTCGAAGCCGGGGTGGGTCGCTAGTGACGTATAAATAGGATTCGTTCTTCAATATAGGTATGTACCTAGTTAGGAAATATCTTTGATTGTTCTTAGTACCCTGACTGTGTAGCTGACATTGTCCTTAGCTTGAGTGTGGAACAATTAGATACATTTTCAATTTTATAGGTTAAGGTTTTCCTTTGTAGGAATAAAACGCATTTAGCTTCCTTACCTATTCTCAATACATTACAAATAGATAAATAATTTACAGATAGAATATCTATTTTCGCTAATGATGCTATTTCAACTCTACTTTACAAAGCTACAACATACATGTAGTACCTAGGTACTTTTTGAGCAAGAAATGTGCAGAATAAAGTAGAAAATGAAAAATAGAAAATTGGAAAAATTGTGTTGCTATTCAAATTCAAAATCGTTTATTTCAAGTAGGCTTATTACAAGCACTTTTGAAACGTCCAATTAGACTATTTGTAGTGACTCTACCACCGGCTCGGAAGGCAGGTCCTGTTGAGAAGAGCCGGCAAGAAACTCAACAGTTGCTCTTTTTATAATATTATCCATTTTACAATATTAAGTGTGTTGTTACATAAAGTTATTTATTTTACTTCCTGTGTGAAGTTGAAAGCCGATTCAATTGCCTTTAAACATCTTTGTCATTTAAAAATTCATCGATAGTATAATAACCCTGACTCAGTAAGTGAGTTTTAATACATTGTTTAAACTTATGCAATGGCAGATCTAAAACTGAATTGGGCATCTTGTTGTAGAAGAGTACACCTAATTCTACGAAAGATTTTTGTACTTTTCGGAGGCGATAAGCTGATATGACTAACTTATGTCCATTTCTAGGAAGACGATCGTTTAACTCCTTATATACAAGATACCTATATCTTATATATGTTAACTGGAAACCATCAATATAATGAAACCATAAGTATAATACCGACGTGGTATCAATTAATACTTTTACTTTTCTTGCAATCTTTAATTTCGTAAGAGACCTGCCTACCTACTGGGTCCCTTGCGAAATAAGATTGTACGAAATGATCAGAAAAGTAACCATTACACATTTTTATGGTTTTTTAGAGCCGAGCCATTACTTTGATCGAAAAATTACCTGCCTGACAATATACGAGTAAAAAAATCTTAATTAGCGTAATACTCATTTATGCCACTGCCAAGTAATTAATACCTACTTGTAACATGAGTGATTTTTGTACCTTTTTGTACTTTAAATAAATAAATATTATAGGACAATTACACACATCGCTATATAGCCCCAAAGTAAGCGTACTCGTAAGTAGCTTGTGTTATGGCTGCTATGATAACTGATGAATATTTTTATATATATTATACATAAATACTACAAAAAAAGACGTGTGGCACTCGGAGACTGCCGCGGTAAAGCTATTGCATAGCATTTTTTATCAACTTATGTTTACCTACCGACGTCATCGGGACCGTGGCCAAAAAAAAATTTCGGAACCGACTGGATTCGAACCCGTGTCTCTCTGGCAATCCGGGCACTTAGAGCGCCTTACCGCTAAGCCACGTTCCCCGATGACGTCGTTGCCGAAATTGTGCTTTTGATATTATGTTTTTGATACTCAGGGGGTGTTAGGTTTTTCGTTACGGAATTTCTGTATTTGGTCTCCACGCTCAAGGCCCGCGATAAAAGCTATACAATAGCTTAATAAACGCCCTGACTCTGGAAAACATCCATGCTCATCACACAAACATTTTTCCAGATGTGGGAATCGAACCCACAGCCTAAGACGCAGAAGCAGGGTCACTACTCACTGCGCCACTCGGCCGTCAAACTCGACTTTGGGGCTATAAATTCAAATTCAAATTCAAAATAATTTATTTCAAGTAGGCTGTTATACAAGCACTTTTGAAACGTCAAGTCTGTCAGTACGTAGTGACTCTACCACCGGTTCCTAAGGCAGATGCTGCGCAGAAGAACCGGCAAGAAAGTCAGCAGTTGCTCTTTTTAAAAATCAATGTTACAATTTGTATTTTAAAAATTACAATTTTGGTTATCCCGTCTTGTGTGTAGCAAGAACAGCTGATTGCTTCCAGGTATCTTTGTCGTTAATAAAGACATTAATTTTATAGTAAACTTTACTTAGTAAATGGCTTTTAACACATTTTTTAATTTTTGTCTAAAGGCAAGTCCAGTACTTCCTTTGGGATGAGATATAAAATCGTATACTCCGTCCCACAAATGATTGTTGCACCCTGCTCAAGCGCAGCACCGGGGAAACTAATTTATGACTCTGTCTAGAGATTCGTTTGTTAGTATCAATTTTCCGTTTATAATGGCTGATATTTTGTTTAACAAAGACAACATTACTATAGATATATTGCGAAGCGACTTGAATGTTTCACGAATTCTTTTTTTTTTATCGATTACAAGTTGGCCCTTAACTGCTATCACACCTAATATTAAGTGATGATGCAATCTAAGATGGAAGCGGGCTAACTTGTTAGGAGTAGGATGAAAATCCACACCCTTTTCGGTTTCTACACGACATCGTCGCTTGGCGGTACGTCTTTGTTGGTAGGGTGGTAACTAGCCACGGCGAAAGCCTCCCACCAGCCAGACCAAGACAAATTAAGAAAAATCTCAATCTGGCCCGCCGGGAATCGAACTCAGGACCTCCGTCTTAACACGGGATTTTAAATTATATATAGCGTACTGCTCTTTTTTGTATTTTAAATATAGTGTTTATATCAGCTCCTTTTCCCCATAGCATTATGCCGTAAGACATAACACTATGGAAATAAGCAAAGTAAACAAGCCTAGCTGTTTCGACATCGGTGAGTTGCCTTATTTTCCTAACTGCACAAGCAGCCGAGCTAATAATGGTTGTATCATATCTACTTATTTATTTAATTGTATAGTTTCATGGTGACAAAAATTCAGGTTTCCTTATTAAAAAAATCGCACAAACCTGCGCTATGTTGGCTGCGCGGAGGGTAGATTTGCGCATGCGCAGGTGACTGACGGAGTTTCCATTAGAGCATATTCAATAGTGACATAAATAACTATACCTATTTAAAGGACCAAGAGTAGATACAAAATACATTACCTTCCTTCTGACGCAGTTGGGTAAATATAGATGTAGGGCAAAAATATAACTACAAATTGTATCCGCGTAGGCTTTGCGACCGGATTACAGCTGGTATCTATAAATACTTGTAACTAGGAATAATACTAATTGTATTGAAGCTGGTTCTTTGATGTCAAGATGGCATTTAATGTGACATTTAGTATTTGTTTTATTATAACTATTTTGCTAAGTTCGTGTTAAGAACCTCCTCGTAACAAGGAAGTGCAATATCAAGCAGCAGGTCATTGACGTTCCTGTAAGTACCTATACTATTACGGTAATTCAGTAGGTAGGTAGATTATGTTTTTGTTGCTCTTGACTTGAATATTCACGGAGCATGGTTTTGCTTATTTCTTATGGCAGGGGGGACCGTCGTTTTATGATTTACGTCACTAGTAATTATTTATTATTATTATTATTTTATTTTATTACTATTAAGTAGGTACCTAATAATGGTAATTTACACATTGACTGCGCTTGAAAACGAAAATGATTTTCGGGATTCCCAAAAATAATGAATATGTCTAAATATACGCTTAGAACCGAGTAGGCACAATTATCGCTATTTACTGGTATTTTCTTCCGTTTCGTTGTTTTCTGTTTCTGTTTCGTTTCGGTTCGATTGACTTTAAATAAAAGACATTAGAAAAAAGACAAAAGAAAAATGCGTATAAGCCATTTTCCACCAAAAGAATAACTATTCCCAAGAAGTTTTATGTAATAAAGTCCCTAAGGACCTTATCATACTAGCGATTTGCGAGCGCTATAAAAGCATCGAATACTTTACGGATGTGCAACGAACACAACAAGTGGGGCAAGTGCGAGTTTTCACCAAGCGACTGCGTAAAAACGTTCTCACTCGTAACGTCATATTATATAGAAAAAAAAAGCGTTTACTCTCGCTATAACTAGATGGCGCTACTCCAATTCCACATAAAATTTGCGTTTACCGTTTTCGGTATCGACGCGGTAAAATCTCACACTAGCCACACTGAGTGCCGAGTGTGAGTTTGTTACCGAGCGACTGCGTAAAAACGTAACGCAAATTTGTATGGAATTTTAGTAGCGCCATCTAGTTATAGCGAGAGTAAACGCTTTTTTTGCTATATAATTTGACATTATTAGTGACTACGTTTTTACGCAGTCGCTCGGTCAAAAACTCACACTTGCCCTACTGATCGCCGTTTTGTTTCTTTCCGTATCTATTTGCCACGTCTCTGCGACGCTGTACAGCCGCGGCGTGACCGCCACGCATTCGCTCTACGTCCATTCCGCTCGCCAACCGCTAGTATGATACTTTAGGTATCAGGCCCTAAGTACTAAGTAAGTAATAATATATTACTCTAGTTATTTCCTTTTGTTTTCCAGGTGGTCATGGCATCATGTTGGGCTTCATCAACTCCGTGGTGCACGCGCTCATGTACGCGTACTACTTGGTCGCCATCGTGCGGCCGCAGTGGGTGAAGCTGTGGTGGAAGAAGTACATTACACAGATCCAAATTGTGAGTTATTTATAGCTTGCGTTTTATTTCACTTGTCCGTGTTCGGTATCAAATGGTGATCAAAGTTAACGTGCCTCCCTATTTCCGATTGAACTGCAATTTTCCACAAGTGCATAGGTATGTATCTGCCGTGACAATGCAATATTACGATGAGCTCAGACAGAACTGTTGCTGGAGCGGGAAGTTGGTCTGTAGGAAAGGAATATGGAATGCCAATCCGGGTTGGCGGGCTTAGGATTATAATGTTTAATTAATTAACGATCACTATCACATGTTGATGACTGCAGTTGGGATCGACGTGCTCTCCGAGGCACGAGGGTGTAACACCACCTACATCCCAGTGCCAGATTTCATACTATTTATAACAGTAGGCCACTTAATTGCTCACCATGCACCTTTGCTTTTCATTTCCACATTTCACATTTCCTGATTCCTGGAGTCAAGAAATTCCTTTATACAAATATCCTCAGAAGATAGGGTAGACTGGGTACGGATGAAACAGATTAGAGTTTTTCGCACATTACATTATAATTATTTAAGCGACCGTTATGGTGAATAATTTAAATAAAAGATCACTTATCTGTCTACCAATAGGCTGTTATTTAAGATAATTATATAGTATTTTATTGTGTAACGTCAGTTTAAAAAAAATCTATAGTTTGTTTTAATCGTCCACAGGCCAGGGTCGGTTTAAACAATACCTGGGGTAAATTGAAACACATGTAAATAATACAAAATAAAATCAATAAATATGATTTATTTATCGTTTAATAACACAGAAATGTAATAACACACTTGAAAATCACAAATAGTTTGTATTCATAATCCAGTCTCGCGATTTTTATAAGCGTACAAAAGCGTAGAATTAGGTTTTGGGGGTTGATTGGATGTTATAGGTTGACTGAAGTAATGTGCTCTGCTAGGATCAGGTTAGTAAATGAGTAGCCACACAAACTGTTCACTATTATTTATTACGCGTTGTCTTACTGGCTACCCGTTAACGACTTACTATACTGCGGGCAAATCCGCCCGACGTCGTTACACAAAATGCTTAGTCGACATTTCATTATAAATGTTGGTGTGTGTGTGTACGCAGTCACCACAAGGTACTCCCAGGATTCCTAACTTTGAAACTTTTGATCGAAGCCACACAGGCAAACCAATAGACAGAGTTTATATTGATGACTGACCTATCACCGTACAGCTCTAACCACTGAGCAGATTGTACTGAAACTTGGCACATGTACATACCTATTAGCCCTGCAATCACATCTGATTGTAGTGATGACTAATATCAGATGTGATTGCAGGGCTAATAGGTATAGTACGTGTGCCAAGTTTTTTTATTGAATCATCATTCAATCTGCGATGGAAGCGGGCTATCTTGTTAGGGAGTAGGTTGAAAAGGCTCCGTTCTCGTAATGAGAATCGATTATTATTACCTTTCTCTAATTCGAAAGTTTACAGTAACTCTTTCACTTCCAAATCTATTAAGTTGTGGAACAATCTGCCATCCGAGGTCCGCGCGAGTAATTCGCTGCCCATTTTTAAGTTTCGCTTGAAAAGCTACTATTTGTCGTTAAATAGAAAATAATTATATGTATTTTTTTATGTATATTGATATTGTTTATATACACTTATATATTATGTTTACATTTTTATGTAGTTTATATATTTATTTATTTTTAAATATTATATTTATAATAAATTTAAGTAATTTTTTTTAAATAATACATTTTCTCATTGCACCACCCCGCTTACGATACTCAAATCTCTTTTCAATAGGTTGCCTGTAAGAGATTGCTTCTAGCAATAAGGCCGCCTTTGCATGTTTATTTTAATCCTTTTTTCATGTTTCTGTTATATCTATTTTTATGTGCAATAAAGTATTTCTTCTTCTTCTTCTTCTTCTTTTTCTTCTTGAAATCCAGACACCTTTCGGTTTCTACACGACATCGTACCAGAACGCTACATCGCTTGGCGGTACGTCTTTGTCGGTCATTATCATCAATCATAATAATAATAATTATTTTTTGTTACAGGTACAGTTCATACTTTTGATTCTACACTTCGGCCACATTCTGTTCGAGCCCTCGTGCGGGTATCCTAAATGGGTAGCATTTATGTTCTTACCGCACAACATATTCATACTGTTTCTATTTACCGATTTCTACATCAAACAGTACATATTGAAGAAGAAGAAGAATGAATAGGGGCTGAAGTAGGTACACTTACTAGTTAATTACGATCTACGCGTAATCTCTACTAGTTACTTAATTACGATTTAAGCTTTAGTAGGTATAATAAAGCAATTAATTAATATCTTGTTGTCTTTTTTGCATTAAATCATCTATGTTTAAGATATGCATTCAAAACTCAAATTAAAAAAAAGTTCGTCTCTGGATAGAACAGAAGTGATACCTAACTTGAATAAGGCTGGGTTAGAGTGAGACAGTTAGAGATTTTTTGAGAGGAGGTGCCTGTCTACCGCTGCCGTAGGCGTGCGGAAAGCTATACTAAAGCCAAACTCGATTGAGAATGCTTGTCAACAAACAAATTTAAAATGAAGGTAGAAAATGCAACACATTTTATGCCTGATAAATTTAAAATTATGTTCTGTTTTTTTATAAAATCTTATTTCAAGGATATTGAATATATTAATTAGTTTTAAGCTTAATAATCTAATTTATTGTCATGAATTCGTCATTAACAAGTTAACTAAAAAAATAGGTGTAAAATGACTAGTGATTTCTACCTCCATTTTTAATTTGTTTGTTGACAAGCATAGCATTACAGACTAGCGCCGTACAGCGTTACGTCACGTCACGGTTTACCCTCTCATAAGAAGCTATCACTTACTTAAGTCAATAGGTAATATCAGGGGTTAAAGTATGAAACTGCCGATTTGTACTGAAAAATAAAAATTGGATTTTTTTTAATTTAACATATTTATTTGATCAAAATAATTACCATTATTATCTATACATTGCTGCCATCTAATAGGAAGCTCATTTATGCCTTTGCGATAGAATTCTGGTGATCTAGATTCGACAAACTGTGTGAAAGCATTTTGCATTGCCTTCTGAGAAAAAAGCTTTTTATCACGTAGAAAATTGTCCAAATCACGAAAAAAATGGTGGTCCGTTGGAGCAAGGTCTGGCAAATATAAAGGGTGACGAATGGTTTCTAATTGCAGTTCCTGTAGAGTTAAAAGTCCGTTTTCAGGCCTCGTGTTATCATGGAGCAATAATGGAGAAGATCGATTCATAAGTCGGGGCTGTTTCACTGCTAGTTTCGCTATCAGTGTTCGGAGTTCGGCGCAGTAGACATCTGTCGTTATTGCTTGACTAGATCGGAGAAAGCTATAGTGAATAACACCACGCTGAGACCACCAAACAGTTACCATTACCTTTTTATTGGTAAGCTTAGCTTTAGAACACTGTTGCGGCGTTTGACCTGGGGTCAGCCATAGCATTTTCCGCTTACGATTATCGTAAAGAATCCATTTTTCATCACATGTCACAATTCGATCCAATATTCCTTCATTTCTGTATCAATTCAACAAGACAACGCAAGTTTCAACACGCGTTTCTTTCTGCAGATCAGTCAAATCATGAGGCACCCATTTTTCATATTTTTTTATTTCATTGATTTGACGCAAATGAGTCAATATTGTTGGTAAAGTAACGTTAAACCTTGCCGCTAATTCCTGGGTTGTTTGCCTCGGATCGGCTTCCACCATCTCTTTCAAATCATTGTTATTCACCTGTGTGGGCTGTCTTCCACGTGGTTCGTTCTTCAAATCGAAGTTTCCATCACGAAAGCGTTTAAACCAAAATCGCACAGTGCGTTCATTAGCAGTCCCTTCTCCAAACGCAACATTAATATTGCGAGCTGTTTCTGCCGCGTTAGTTCCGCGTCGGAACTCGTATTCAAAAATCACACGAATTTTCGAAGTATCCATCTTTATTGTCTAAGCTGAATAAAATAAACAACTGAAAGTTGATAATCGAATGTTGCACATTTTTTAAAAGAAGAACTACACAGGTACCGTATGAAAAAAGTTTCAATTTAAAATCTTAAACCATGAAGGTTCTATGCCAATTCGAAGTACCTATTACAATAAAACGGCAATTTCATTCTTTAACCCCTATTATTAAGTTAATACATGTTTCAAGTGTATCTAGATAGAAAAAGTTTAGGATTCTGTGTACCAATGCATACTGAGAATGCAGTGGTATAAAGTAACAAACTTTGCGTATAACACGGAACACAGCCTGTTAATTCTCAAAAAAAGTACATCGTACAAACATCGACATACAGAACATGGAAAACTTTCTGCCTGCGTGCACGGGCTCGTAATCGTTTTCATTGTACCAATATTAATAGCGTTGTATTATTCTGTATTTAGATTTACTCTAGGCTAGGCTCTTATATGAGTTGTAGCATAAATGAGCGTAGCCTAATGATTGAGTGGAGCTTGAGGTTTAAAGCCCGGGAACTACGACGACAATGCATTATAACTAGCGGCATGTAAGTCTAGCGCTGAACAAAACGTAGTAGGGATGGCTGCGCATCGGTACCGTCGCGTACGCAATACAATATTTACTTTAATTACCTAATTAATATCAAATCATGTTACGACATCGTTTTAATATGTGTGTGTGTGTGCGTGCATGCGTATGTGTGTATGTGTTTGTGTACGTTACGTGCGTGTTTGTGCTTATATATGTTATAGTTCATAGTTCTAATTTCCAAAGATTTCGTATTACTTAAGACATAATTATATAGTAAAAAATATTAAAATACTAAAAATATTAAAATATATGGATAGTTACCATAAATGAATAAATAAATTTTGAAAAGCTTACGGGGAGTAGAAAAATAAAACATTATTATATTCTCAATTTTTATTATAGATATAAGACTAGTCTAATCTGAATCAGGCAATGGTAACACGCCTGGCGTCGCAAAACGGTATTTCTTCTAGGTATATTATTCCCTTTAAATTCATAAACAAACTTAAAAAAACAACAAAATATATAATTATATTTAACAAACCAACTGAAAATTAACAATAATAACAATGCAACTCAGAGCGAGACTGTACACTGGAAGTCCACGTCGCGTCGTTTCGGTGCGGGGGACGGAATGCGACAGGGGAGCCAATCGCCGCTACGCACGCCCGCCCCTCATTCCTCAAGCTCCCCCATGATACCTAAATTTTTACTTCTGCGCAATAACGGTCAGCGCTAGAGTTTCGTGCCGCTACTTGTACGCGTCCACGGAATATCGACTACTTATGGGTGCATAGTTAGTTAAATTCAGCTAAAATAATGATGTAATATTTCTTTTCATCATAATTGAAAAACACCGATAGCTTATCGCATGTTTATCGCATATAAAAAAGATACATCAGTTAGACCACGGCTTCTTTAAAAAAAAATAACAGCTTTGGTATCAGTCTAGTCGTTTAGATGCTGTGATGCCACAGACACACAGGTACGTACACAAACGTCAAACTTATAACAATGAGTACTCAAAACCCCTACATTACAATGTGGGGCTGTTTCAAGGTTGCTGCTTATCCCCAATAGCTTTTAATGTAGTCATCAATATTCTAATAGATAAATTAATTGTTCAAGAAAAGAAATGGGGCTATCGGTTTAAAATAAATATACAGAGTCCATCTTAGCTTTTGCAGATGACCTTGCTTTACTGACACGAAACCCAAAACACTGTCAGGAGCTATTGAATGTAGTGGATGAGTTCTGCTCATGGACTGGTGGGCTGAGGGTAAAGCCAAGCAAATGTCACTGTCTATGTCTGGGGAGACGAAATACTAAATTTACATCTTATGATCCGGGTCTCTCTATTAGTGGCCAAAGTGTAACCACCATTGCTGAAGCATGACCTTTTAAGTTCCTCACCATCCCTTGAGGTAGTCGTCGATAACTTCATAAATGACCTCAATAAGGTAGACCAACAGCCCATTAACAATATAAAAAAAGCGTGGGTCTATGACAACTATCTCACTTCACGTCTGACTTGGCCATTCCTCGTTTATGATATTGGCAGAACCCATCTGGCAAAACTAGATGCAAATGTCATAAAAACATTGAAGTTTTGGTTTGGTCTAGCACTCTCGGCTGACCCATCAACTCTATTCAGAGATTACAATAATTTTGGGTTAAAACTAAAAAGGCCATCGGAACTCTATAAACACCTCAGGGTTACCAGAACGCACATTCTAGTTAAGTCCCAGGACGAACTAGTTGCATCAATTCCTAAAGACGAGGGTGCCGGAAAACTTGACTCTAGGCTTCAATTTTACAAACAATTTATGGCAGGGGCTCAGGTTAAACTTAGGCGAGTTCTGCATCCCTCTGGCTCTGAAGTGGCGCGCCTTGCTGTATGATTGGTCTCCTGCCTTATTGAAATTTTATCTTAATGCCTTTCAACTGACTCTCCCAGATCAGAGTAACCTAGCAAGATGGGGAAAAGCCTCGGAAAAATCTTGCTATACCTGTGGTGAGGCAGTGGGCACTGCAAGGCACTTATTGGTAGGATGCAAGCTGCTCCTGGACAGGGGTCTCTACTCACGCCGCCACGACAGAGTACTAGAAATCATACATGAAGCTATAAGCCTTTCAGTAGCTAGGGCTCAAAAAGGGTTGACGACGAATAAAAGACAAACTAACTTCGTTAAAGCAGGCTCAAGTACAAATTCCACCAGCAAGCCTTATTCAATTCTGGTCTCTGCTCCTGATTGGACTATATTAATGGACACGTATGATAAGCACTATAAAATCCCGGAAGACTTAGCTATTACGACATCTAGACCGGACATATTTCTTTTTTCCAAACAAATTAAACGTATAGTACTTGTCGAGCTTACAGTGCCGTGGGAAACAAACATCCCTAAAGACCATGTATTCAAAGTGAATAAATACTATGACCTTACTAATGAACTAACCAAAAATGGCTATGTGGTTAGTTTATACGCGGTAGAAGTGAGTGCGAGGGGTATACCAGCGAAGTCTCTCTACAATCTGCTAAAAGACCTTGGCCTTACTAGAAGTGCAGTAAGCTCCATATTGGAACGAGTGTCCAAAGCTGCTCTAGTAGGGTCCTTCCGAATATGGTTGGGCAGGGAGAATAACTTGAACAGAGGAGGTGAGTGTTGACGCGCGTCACAAAGGGTACCCTTAAACCTACACCCGAGTCACAAGTCTCGGGCTCTGTTCGAAGTTTTTCTCTCAGCCACGCGATGGACCCGGCACCCGCACGGTGAATCCATGGAATGCTAAGATATTCGTCTCTCTAGGACTTTTTTACGTCAAGTGTTAATCATCATTGACGACCTCCGTGGCGCAGTGGTATGCGCGGTGGATTCATAAGACGGAGGTCCTGGGTTCGATTCCCGGCGAGGCAGATTGAGATTTTTCTTAATTTGTCTTGGTCTGGCTGGTGGGAGGCTGTCGCCGTGGCTAGACCTTACCGACAAAGACGTATCGCCAAGCGACTTAGCATTCCGGTACGATGTCGTGTAGAAACCGAAAGGAGTGTGGATTTTCATCCTACTCCTAACAAGTTAGCCCGCTTCCATCTTAGATTGCATCATCACTTAACATCAGGTGTGAAGTGTGATAGCAGTCAAGAGCCAACTTGTAATCGATAAAAAAAAAAAAATCATCACCAACTTACAAAAATTTGGTTTGAAGAGCTGATGGAAGTTAGGAGCCCAAGGCGCTAGAATGGCGACCCCGCACCGGAAATCACAGTGCTGGTCGACCTCCCATAAGGTGGGACTGGCGACATTAAACGTGTCGCAGGGAGCCGCTTGCCTTAGGCGGTTCAGAATCGTTGTGTTTGGAAGTCCCTAAAAAGGTCAATGTCCAGCAGTGGACGTCCATCGGCTGTTAATGATGATGATGATGATGATGATGATGATGATGAATCAAATATTGTATGCAGGAAAATCTACACATTTTACATTTCAGTAAGCGAACTCAGCCAAACTGTCCTCCGAGAATAGAATATCCAAAACAACAATTCATCAAATCCCTTCGTCACAATCCATCAAAACTTAATCGCTATTAAAATTGCTTATTAAAAGTTTTGAAGGTTACGAGGGTCTTGGGTAAAAATATCAAATTTGATCCACCTCTATAAAAGGTCTATAATATTTCGTAATCGATAATAAACACTCTACTAAAATACAATCGTAAATACACTGACAAAATACATAAGGGTTTATAACATTAGGTACCAACAAAAAATGCTGATTTTATTAGGTACTTAATAAGACGTATGGAACTGCTTATAATCCGATTGAACGATATAGGTTATGTTCTTTACGGTATCGAGTTTTGGCAGTGATGGTAGATTGTGAAGCGATTGCACAATAGGGGGTATTAAAACTTGAGTGCGTTTAAGTTAGTTTTATAATAGAGACACAAAACAATTGCGTTAGACAAATATTTTAAAAGTAATTCGAGTGAAAATTTTAAACTCGAAGTAAAGCATGTGTTAACAGTATTGAAAAACTTCATTATAGTATGATCGTTCAATAGTATTGTATCGTGACGGCAAAGTGGCGCAGTGGGTAGTGAACCTGCTTCTGCGTCCTAGGCTGTGGGTTTGATTTCCACATTTGGAAAAATGTTTATGTGATGAGCATGAATGTTTTCCAGTGTCTGGGTGTTTATCTATATATTATAAGTATTTATATATAATATATATTAAAATATTCATCAGTTACATAGTACCCATAACACAAGCTATAACTAGCGGCATGTAAGTCTAGCGCTGAACGTAACGTAGAAGGGATGGCTGCGCATCGGTACCGTCGCGTACGCAATACAATATTTACTTTAATTACCTAATTAATAGCCAAATCATGTTACAACATCGTTTTAATCTGTATGTGTGTGTGGGTGCATACGTGTGTGTGTATGTGTTTGTGTGTTTATAGTTCTAATTTCCAAAGATTTCGTATTATTTATACTATATAAGACATAATTATATAGTATAGATAGTTACCATGAATGAATAAATAAATTTTGAAAAGCTTACGGGGAGTAGAAAAATAAAACATTATTATATTGTCAATTTTTATTTTAGATATAAGACTAGTCTAATCTGAATCAGGCAATGGTAACACGCCTGGCGTCGCAAAACGGTATTTCTTCTAGTTATATTATTCCCTTTAAATTCATAAACAAACTTAAATAAACAACAAAATATATAATTATATTTAACAAACCAACTGAAAATTAACAATAATAACAATGCGACTCAGGGCGAGACTGTACACTGGAATTCGTCGGTGCGTCATTTCAGTGCGGGGGACGGAATGCGACTGGGGAACCAATCGCCGCTACGCACGCCCGCCCTTCATTCCTCAAACTCCCCCATGATACCTAAATTTTTACTTCTGCGCAATAACGGTCAGCGCTAGAGTTTCGTGCCGCTACTTGTAACCAGTTTTGCAATCCCAAAGATAATATCGAATAGAATAAGTAGTATCTAGATGTGACATAGCACAAATAAATCTATGCACAAATACATACTTATAACAGGTAGGTACTTAAGTAGGTAGAGGTACTTACTTACCTTATAATTATCTTTTCAAAGCGACGAGTGGACGTTTATGGTCTATGGTTTATTCTCAAAACTACTGCTACAGGAACGTGAAACTCCACAAAAAAAAAACAAATAAGAAATGTCAACGTTGTCACTTTTAGTGACAATGACGTCAAATGTCAGTGTTTATTGTGCCATATTTGTTGTGAACTTGTGAGTTTCTTAATTTCGCTAAACAAGTATGATTAAATTTCATTAGTTTTATAAATTTATACATTCTTTAAGTATATTTTAGCAATTATTTAGTAACTAAATGTAAAAATATAACAACAATGTCAGAAAGTAATGATTCGCGGCCTGGCGTTGGGGCGTTGCAAAATATGCAACTGCTGAAGAAAGAGAGTTCTGTTTTCAAAATACCAAAAGTGCCTACCAAGAAAGTGATAAAAAAATCTAAAGTTCTAGACGAGGAGGATTATGTAGAGGTAAGAGGTGGAGCGGTAGAGGTGTAGTAACTAGCCCACCAATAATCTTTGGAGCAGTGTGCTGGGTCTAATCTAAGATGTATACAGTGGACCCCCGAAAATCCGGTCCCTGTCTAATCCGGCGCCCCCTGTAATCCGAAATGACTTTGAATTATGTTTGACAATCTTCGCTAATGTAGATCACGCAGGTTTGTACAGGTCACAACTCGTACGCGCCACCGCTATTGTGCTCGACTCCCAATTGTTATTTAATTTACTAAATTCGACTTACATAAATTAAGTATGATTTGTATTTGAAAGTACATATGTACATATAATATATAGATTCTTATCATTGGATATGTAATTTGTTGGATTACAGGGTACTCTTGTAAAAAAATCTGGACTATAGCAGTCTTAGGCAGTGCTCTATAATCCGACAAATTCGATAGTCCGACATTGCCCTGCATAATGTTTGACAGATTACCGGAGGTCCAGTGTATTAAGTTGTATTTCCTATAAGGTCTCTTGTAGTGAGCCGTTAATTAGACTGAATTTTCAAATTAGCTCTTGACTACAATCACATCTGATAGCAAATTATGATGCAACCTAAGATGGAAGCAGGCTAACTTGTTAGCAGTAGGATAAAATCCACACCCCTTTGGTTTTCAATGTCATGCTTGTTGGATGGTGGCGACATCTGTTCGACGCAGGTACAGAGACTGGAATCATATTCAAATTGAGAAACACAGAATAACTCCGAACGTGGCTGAGAGAATAACTTCGAACAGAGCCCAAGACTTGACTTGACACGGGTGTAGGTCTAAAAGAGATCTCTTAATGACGGCCATCAACACTCACCTCCTCTGTTCAAGTTATTCTCCCTGACCATCCAAATTTAGGGATGTTTGTTTGCTACAACAACCAATCAATCAATGATCAATAATAATAAATATTAACTAATTGAGCTATCAATAATAATAAATCTGGCGTGGTCTGAGTTACGACTGAAAGATGTGGTCGCAGTGAATGCCACAAAGAGAATCAGCCTAGTCTCTCCAAACCGCTGCCTTATATCGGCATCGATCGGTCATCCCCGTCACCACCGAACTTGGTCGAGTAGCTGTCATGATACTACTCCGCCGACATGCTTGTAAATGCTTTATAATTTGAAATTTCAGGGCATAGCTAAAATAATACAAAGGGACTTCTTTCCTGACTTAGAAAAACTGAAAGCTCAAAATGATTTTCTTGAGGCTCAAGAAAACAGAGACTATGTCAGACTTAGAGAACTGACAAGGAAATACAGTGGGAGTAGACCTCCTACAGAGCCATGTAAGTATATAAAAACAGAAGCCTTTTTTTTTGGCTTGATAATCAACATGGACACATTTTGGCTGAAAATCAGAAAATCTCTGTATAAATATTGTGTATGCTTATAAACTAGCTAGCATCAGTAAACTCATGTATGCCACGGCAAAAGCCTCCCACCAGCAAGACCAAGACAAATTAAGAAAAATTTCAATCAGCCCTGCTGAGGAGCGAACCCAGGACCTTTGACTCATGAATCCACTATGCATTCCACTAAATGTTTGGACAAATAAGAATATATTGCATATCTATATTATTGTGCTCTTTTCTGATACCAAATTGTGTTATTAATAATGTAATTTTTTGTTACATTATAGATAACTCTCCAGCCACTTTTGACACACCTGGTGCAGACAGGCCATATTCACCATCAGTACAAGAAGGACAAAGTGCTTCCGCCACGGTTGGATCTAGTGTGAAGGAAAAACCAAAAGATATCACTGAAAACCATACATTAGGTAAGATTTCATTCAGAAAGTCGGTGTAAATAATAAATATGTATGTAAGAAAACCGAATCAAAATAGATATAATAACACAAATAATAATCTGCTCTTTTCAAAATTACTTGCTAACGCCTGAAGGAAATTCTTAGTCCCTCATCATCTATTCTTTAATATTTAATGGCTACAATTTCTCCTAAACTCGCAGAACATTTTTCGCAAAACAATATCCATGTTTTGTAAATAATATTTGCTTTTTAATTAGTTAATCTTTATGAAATTGTAAAATATGTATGTGTATAAGCTCTTATAACTTTAATGAAATAAATAAATTTAATTAATGAAAGTTTTCA
Source organism: Mycalesis mineus (assembly GCA_034621355.1). NCBI lineage: Eukaryota > Metazoa > Arthropoda > Insecta > Lepidoptera > Nymphalidae > Mycalesis > Mycalesis mineus. Next base: position 18,348,417 of record CM067887.1, on the reverse strand, counting down.
CATGCTTTTTTCAAATGATATTGTTTGCTATAAATTATTAGTAAACTGAATGGAAAGAAGGCTGCTGTAAAGTATATGTCATCTTTGCGTCTGCCCAAATGACAGCACATTCCTGCACAGTAAAGTAATTGATCTGTTAGTACATAATACTTCAATGCCACTTCCACAGTTTGATGTGTAAACTTCAGAGGTGACTCCAACTATCACTAATGTGTTGCTTGATTTCTCAAAATGAATAAAATAACATTTTCTTTGTTTTATAATTTGTTATGTGCCATGTTCTTTGATTTTTATTTACAGACTCGTACCTAGCGAGCCACACAAGCGAAGACAACGCCAGCTACGACCGTGTGATAGCTCTGGAGGACAAGAAGCGAGCATCTAAACTTGCAACACAATTGCAGGCAGAAGTAACATCTGCGGCCCTCGCTAACTCTGCGCTCGCTCTACCGTCCATAGAACAACAGGCAGATCAGACTGAAAGGCCTGAGGAGGTATGGCGTTTAATATCTATACATATTTAATAATAGATTAGTTTACCTAATAATAATAATAATATTTTACTAATTCTAGAAAGAAAACATACACTAAGTTTCCATCACCTTGAAAACTTGTTTTGAAAAAAGAAGAAAACAAATAAGTTTTTATAGGTTTCTCCATACTTAACATTGTGCAAATTGATTTGCGGTACAAAATATAGTGGCTTATACTTGGTGGAGATATTAAACGACATAAAATGTATCCTTCCTTATGTTCGTTTGTCATGGCAATACATGGCAATACAGTGGTATTTTATGTCATTCACAGTTGGACACTTGGCGATATCGCGCGAAGAACTACATAATGTACGTGCCGGACGGCGCGGCGCAGCAGCGCACGCCCCGGCCCGAGCTGCAGCACCACAACACGCGCCTGCTCGCGCAGCCCTTCGACTACGCCAAGAACAAGGAGACCATCAGCGCCTTGGCGAGGAACCAAGTCAGTATGTTTCCACTTCACCAACTACACCAGCTCCCTGAAGAACTCCGTAATTAATTACTGATATATTTATCAATTTTAACTATTTGAGTGCAGCCATTTAAATAACTGAAGTAAGGAGAAAATTCAGGATTACTCATTACACTAGGGACAGAGACTGAGTCAAAAGCCTTCATATAAGATCAAGGCAAATGGTAAATCATGTTTTTGATTAAGAGTGATGATTATGATGCATGTAATAACCAAATATAATTTCCGACAGGATGCGAGTATTAAAGGCAAGATCGGCGTAGACGGCGTGAGCGTGACGAGCGACCGTGCAGGCGAGTACGAGCCGCTGAGCACGCCCTCGCCCAGACCCGGCGCCGGGCCCGACAGCTCGCCGCTCATGACTTGGGGCGAGATCGAGGGCTCGCCCTTCCGCCTCGACGGCGGGGACACGCCGCTGCCTGCGTAAGCGCCTCGTACACTCAACAATACACGCCCGACAGCTCGCCGCTCATGACTTGGGGCGAGATCGAGGGCTCGCCCTTCCGCCTCGACGGCGGGGACACGCCGCTGCCTGCGTAAGCGCCTCGTACACTCAACAATACACGCCCGACAGCTCGCCGCTCATGACTTGGGGCGAGATCGAGGGCTCGCCCTTCCGCCTCGACGGCGGGGACACGCCGCTGCCTGCGTAAGCGCCTCGTACACTCAACAATACACGCCCGACAGCTCGCCGCTCATGACTTGGGGCGAGATCGAGGGCTCGCCCTTCCGCCTCGACGGCGGGGACACGCCGCTGCCTGCGTAAGCGCCTCGTACACTCAACAATACACGCCCGACAGCTCGCCGCTCATGACTTGGGGCGAGATCGAGGGCTCGCCCTTCCGCCTCGACGGCGGGGACACGCCGCTGCCTGCGTAAGCGCCTCGTACACTCAACAATACACGCCCGACAGCTCGCCGCTCATGACTTGGGGCGAGATCGAGGGCTCGCCCTTCCGCCTCGACGGCGGGGACACGCCGCTGCCTGCGTAAGCGCCTCGTACACTCAACAATACACGCCCGACAGCTCGCCGCTCATGACTTGGGGCGAGATCGAGGGCTCGCCCTTCCGCCTCGACGGCGGGGACACGCCGCTGCCTGCGTAAGCGCCTCGTACACTCAACAATACACGCCCGACAGCTCGCCGCTCATGACTTGGGGCGAGATCGAGGGCTCGCCCTTCCGCCTCGACGGCGGGGACACGCCGCTGCCTGCGTAAGCGCCTCGTACACTCAACAATACACGCCCGACAGCTCGCCGCTCATGACTTGGGGCGAGATCGAGGGCTCGCCCTTCCGCCTCGACGGCGGGGACACGCCGCTGCCTGCGTAAGCGCCTCATACACTCAACAATACACGCCCGACAGCTCGCCGCTCATGACTTGGGGCGAGATCGAGGGCTCGCCCTTCCGCCTCGACGGCGGGGACACGCCGCTGCCTGCGTAAGCGCCTCATACACTCAACAATACACGCCCGACAGCTCGCCGCTCATGACTTGGGGCGAGATCGAGGGCTCGCCCTTCCGCCTCGACGGCGGGGACACGCCGCTGCCTGCGTAAGCGCCTCGTACACTCAACAATACACGCCCGACAGCTCGCCGCTCATGACTTGGGGCGAGATCGAGGGCTCGCCCTTCCGCCTCGACGGCGGGGACACGCCGCTGCCTGCGTAAGCGCCTCGTACACTCAACAATACACGCCCGACAGCTCGCCGCTCATGACTTGGGGCGAGATCGAGGGCTCGCCCTTCCGCCTCGACGGCGGGGACACGCCGCTGCCTGCGTAAGCGCCTCGTACACTCAACAATACACGCCCGACAGCTCGCCGCTCATGACTTGGGGCGAGATCGAGGGCTCGCCCTTCCGCCTCGACGGCGGGGACACGCCGCTGCCTGCGTAAGCGCCTCATACACTCAACAATACACGCCCGACAGCTCGCCGCTCATGACTTGTCAGTCATTACACACTCCATTGATGTTTAACTCTCTGCCGCAGGTTGGGTGCGGGCGCCGCGTACCGCATGCTGGAGGGTGGCGCTCGGGAGCGTATAGCTCTGCAGCTCGCCGAGCAAGTGGCCAAGCGGCGCAGACCCACCACGCCGCGAACTGCCACACCCACACATAGGTATGGAACCTCTGAAATATGTTAACCCTTCTTCCTACTTTTTACTCCTGAAGAAAGGATTACGTAAGAAAAAAATTGATGGGGAGTTAAATTTACGTACCAAAAAGCGGTTTTCAATTGACACTAAAGCGTTAAAAATTCAAAAAGCGCGCAAAAGGGCGCAGTTTTGAATTTTCTTTATTGCACAGATACTAATAACGCTCAAACGGCTCTCTGGTTATAGCATGTTATAGTTACTACAGCTTATTACTATTGTACCAATGTCGTTCAATATCGAAAGGTACCGTGAGTCATAAAAAGAGATTCTGTAGTAATAATAGAAAGTGGTCGCTATTTTGAATGTTATCATTACTGCACCGATTTCCTGTAAAGAGATATTCCTCATATCTCCCTTGCATCATCTTCCCTATATCTGTCACATATAAATCATTTCTTGTATTTTTTTTGTTTTATAGCCGAATATAGGGTTTCTATTGAGTTTCTATCGAGGGTACCTTGCATCTGCATGTTTATTATAGTTTCAGAACAAATACCGAACGTCTGGCAAGCATGTCGCCGGCAGCAAGAAAATTGGCAGCAAAACATTTACTATCCCCAAGACTGAAATTGACGCCAAACGATATGGGTATCTCTCATCCAACCCCAAAACGGACCCCCATCCAGAGGACACCCTTGGTCGCACCCCACAAACAGTCTGATGGTGCTAAAACTACCCCATACACCTCTAACTCGGACGTCTGTACTGGTTCACACGACAATAACAATATTACAGATAATCTGTTGCAAATAAACGTGGTGAAGCGTACTAGATTAAAAGCACAAGATTTCTTCAAGTGATTGTTATAGTTAGCTAGTTTTTCAATTTGTGCTTTAAAAATAAATTGTTTATAAGATAAACACACGTCTTTTATTGTTTTTATTTTACAAGTTTCTATAAGCTAGCCTGAGACTTATTTCTCCCTGACCATTTTAGCTTTACAAAAAATCGCAATACTATAAATGCAGGTGCTGATACTATAAATGTAGGTGCTGATACTATAAATGCAGGTGCTGATACTATAAATGCAGGTGCTGATACTATAAATGTAGGTGCTGATACTATAAATGCAGGTGCTGATACTATAAATGCAGGTGCTGATACTATAAATGCAGGTGCTGATACTATAAATGCAGGTGCTAATACTATAAATGCAGGTGCTGATACTATAAATGCAGGTGCTAATACTATAAATGCAGGTGCTGATACTATAAATGCAGGTGCTGATACTATAAATGCAGGTGCTAATACTATAAATGCAGGTGCTGATACTATAAATAGGACGATTACTGAATTGTCTTGATTATACGAAGTAGCTAAATAAATTTTATAATAAACTTGGGCATAGCCTTTATTTCCAATTTTAATTATTCATAAACAGTTTTGTAAAGTTCATTGTGTTGTTTCGTAGTATCTAAATATTATTGATATCGGTATCACCATTGCTTAAGGTTTTATCTAAATTTGAAATATGGTAAGATTCGCATAAATTACTGTTATCAAATTCCTCTAGAAGGTCTTTGTCCAAATGTCGGTTTACAATGGCAGCGCAACGCATATCACGCGCTGCATACGCCAGTGGAACATTCAACTCGTACTCTACGACTTTTTGTTGCGAGTAGCTTTGTAGAGAATTGCTATTAGAGCCTCTCGTAAATGGCTGAGATCGAATAGATATCAGAAGAGAGCGAAGGGCACGTGGCTCAGGACGATAACGCCGTACTTGTGCTAGTCTTGCGTATATCGCCTCAATATACTCTTTGGCGTACTGAGAAGAATGGTCAACACGACCCAGCAGCTTCTGCAAACAAAACGATACTTTCTCTTTCCAGTTAGAAATGTTTTTCAGCTCATAAACCAGGTTTGAATCTCCTGGAAGCTCATTTTTCACCATCAATTTAAACATATGATGAATTACTGCCACTTGCAACATATCTTCTGTTCCAAACTTAGCTAGCTTTTCTTCAAAAATTTCTAAAACTTCATCGGGGGCACCGCCAATGCAGAATATTGTACCAGTTACACCTGTGAATTATATGTTATTTATTTTAGTGTTTAAAAATAAATTTACAAATAAATTAATTATAATATTTTTTTCTGTATTTATAGGTTGGTTAGGCTAAATTAATCCTGCTCAAATTATTGCCAAATACCATTTAAGTACGCTTTCTTACCTTGATCTTCAAGAATCATTGCCATTTCTAATGCTACCAAAACTCCACTTTCATATCCCAGAAGATAAAAGCGCTTCTTCAATTGAATCATACGCCGTATAATCTAAAACAAATAAAAATTTACTAATATGTATTACGCCTATGTGAATATTAACAATTTGTTTAATAATTTATCTAACCTGGACGTATCTTTGCGCCATATCTTTTATAGTTTCATGTGGTCGGTCAACGGTCGGTTGTAGTACTATCGCGGATAACTTAAGCCGCTCGCACAGTTCTTGGAATCGCATGTACAGTCCTTCTATACCCGGTATTATGCAGAGGCATGCTCTGTTTTGGTCAAACTGACCAAAGCTCTGTAAAATTAAAGATAGAGGGGAATATATAAAATTTCGATAAAATTATTATTCTTTCACGTTTAAATAATGCGATACAGTGCAACGGTATATATTTTTGCACTCTATTATACTCATACATAAAAGAAAAGTAAGAGATGTATTAGTATAAAACAGTAGGTATTTAATCACAAATGTCCCTGATATGGTGTGATGTTTATAGTAGGTACTTGTGCACTAAAAATTTGATACCTCATTAAAAAATAGAAGAGGACCCAAAATTGAGCCCTGCGAAACGCCCACTAAGGACGATGAACCTTGCGTTTATTATTATATGGTGTGGTAGATCATCATAAACACGAAAAGTAGAAAAGGGACATTTATAGGCAAAAATGATCCTGTGACTTTCTTTGTTTTTGATGCTGTATTCTGTCATTGAGAGGCAACGAAATTCATTGCAACATTTTTGATACCATAGTAGCTTGACTTAATTAATGGGGGTTTGTGGTCAACACAATCAAATGCTTCGAACAAATCACAGAAAACACTAATAGCATTATGTGAATATTTGCACGCATCGTTGATATGTTCTAGAAGCAACTGCGTTGTATTACATTTTGTAAAACCATACACTTCATGATTAAGCACGTAATTTGCATTCAAGTTACAGTTAACCATACCGAAGTATTATTTGAAGTTAGTGTTGGCAAAACTATCATATCTTCGTTAGCTAAGAGCTCATTACAACGAATGTGAGATACGAATGTTTCTAAACCTTCTGTTTCAGTGAAGGTAATTTCTGAGCTATTTTCCTCCAGTTGCCATAACCTGTAAGGGAATGGGAAACTATTACAATAAAACATTATAAATAAAGTGTCTGCTGGTTTTGTCAGCGAAATGCATCTGCATTTAAACACTATACTTATCTATACATATGAATAAAATTGGGAGTATCTGTTTGTAATATTGAAATAACTGTTTTTTACTATATACATATAAATATGCAATTGTTGTTTGTCTGTTTGTTCGCGCTAATCTCTGAAACTACCAGTCGGATTGTAAAAAAACCTTTTGTATATGATAGCCAGACTAATGAGGAGTGGCAAAGGGTAATTTGTATCCAGATATTCTCACGGGAACAGAAAATAATAAAAGTAGTATTAACTAATAAAATAACTCTCTTACTGTTCGCAAGAAAATAGAAGATGAGACATTTATTGATCAGACGATGAACAGACCGAAATATTGTAAGTTCACAAAAATGATTGAATTTTTAGTTTTGCACCCTTAAGTCAACACTGACGTAACTAATCAAGAATTAAAATTACGTATTCTCTACTAATGTATTTCTCAGTCTCTCTCTCTCTCCCGTGTGCGCAAAAGTTGCGTGCTCCTACAGATAAGTTCAAAGTAACGAGAACCACTCGGGACTGTGCATTTCTTTTAGACGATGTGTAAATGAATATTATTACAAATAGGTATTATTCCGTATTTGCTTATTGCTATTCCTGAAATAAAAACTTACTCTTTTGCTGTAATTGATGCTACAGCAATTTCTTGCAGATAAATACCATAAACGTCACGTAAATAAGCTGTGACCATTTGAGATTTGGATAAATCCATCCCCATATCTTTGAGAGTTGCTTCTGGTGACATATTATTTGAAATCGAAAAATCTATAAAATAGATAATAATAAAATTAAAATTTTTTAAATAAAAATAGAACCGACTCAAAACGCACTAAAAAGTAAAAAATAACTGTGTCATTTAGTTGCTTTAATTTACTTAAGCATATCTATGAAGTCGGTGCCAGCCAAGTTTAAGGAACATTTATTTATTTTATGTTTAGAGTCGGTTCTATTTTTTGTTAAAAATTTTCATTTCTTACTTTTTAGTGATTTACCGCCACGTAACGTACTCGTACTATGCTGTCATAGTACCTATATTATACGGCATTAGTAGCCAAAATGCTACCGATACCGAGACAAAGACCGAAATCGCTGTAAGCGTGCCTCCAAAATTTGAAGAGTTCCTTCAATTTCCCCAAGATATCATCATCAGATCCTAACATGATGACAATGGGACCACCTTGGAAGTATGCCCTTTCTAATAAAAAAAGAATTATCAAAATCAGACAACTCTGTAAAAAGTTATGCGTGGTCATACTTAAAAAAAATCGAATGCCGAATTGAGAACCTCCTACGTTTTTCTTCGTCGGTTAAAAATAATTGACACCGATTATTACGTAATTAAAATGTATTGATAAAGCAGTTAATTGTGATATTAAAGATTTAATGTTTCTAAAATTGACAAAGATCTGTTTTTAACCGACGAAAAAAAACGGAGGAGGTTCTCAATTCGACACGTATATTTTTTTTTTTTATGTATGACCACGCATAACTTTTTACAGAGTTGTCCGATTTCGATAATTCTTTTTTAGTAGAAAGGGCACACTTCCAAGGTGGTCCCATTGTCATCATGTTAGGATCTGATGATGATATCCTGGGGAAATTGAAAGAACTCTTCAAATTTTGGAGGCACGCTTACAGCGATTTCGATTTTTGTCTCGGTATCGGTAGCTTTTTGGCTACTGGTGCCGTAAATTATACTATGACAGTATAGTACGAGTATGTTACGTGACGATAAATCACTAAAAAGCAAGAAATAAAAATTTTTAACAAAAAATAGAACCGACTCAAAACGCACTAAAAAGTAAAAAATAAATGTGTCATTTAGTTGCTTTAATTTACTTAAGCATATCTAGGAGTCGGTGCCAGCCAAGGTTTCTACTTTAAGGACGTTACCTAGAACCCACGAACTGCTTTACTACGTAAATTAAATGTTCCTTAAACTTGCTGGCACCGACTTCGTAGATATGCTTTAGTAAATTAAAGCAACTAAATGACACATTTATTTTTTACTTTTTAGTGCGTTTTGAGTCGGTTATATTTTTTGTTAAAAATTTTTATCTATTTATGTAAAAGATTTTACCTGCTAAGTTAGCTAATTCATGTAATAAGTTGCCTTTAGGTTTCTTTATACGATGCGCAATTACAATGCGTTGATTGCAACATAACGCTTGCTCTATAGCATCAACAGCGCAACTAGTTGAAAAATATTCCTTATTTTCAGTCTGAAAAAAATAGGTCAGTAAATTTTTGTCTCTTTTTAAAAAAAGAAAAGAATATACAACAAATTGTTTTGAGATTTAAAAAAATATTATACGATTTTTAACGATGGCAGCTTGATGTGTATGAATTGATCAAGAGGTTCTGATAGTTGAATTGTATTATTAAGCTCTGTTCCAGCATCAATTGCTGCGAAATACCTAAAAATTAAAAATGTAACATAGTAATAATGTAATTGTACTATTTTTATTATATTTGTTACTAATTGAATAATTATATTTACTTTAAACACTTATTCGATTTTTGCATGGCCGAATTCAAATATTCCAGAAATTTGGTGTTAATTTCAGTTGGTGCATTCATCCAGTTTATAATACAAAATACTCCTTCTACGTTGTCTACAGTGTTGCCGTTCAATAAATTAATAATACTTTCATTCCATGGATTTCCGCATGAGATTGTACATTGCACTCCGAGTTCCTTCCATAACCTGTGGATTAGTCCATGTTGGGTAATTAGATAGAAATTTGTGGAACCATGACAAATACTGGCATTAAGAACATGACTTTTCCGTTTGGGGCATTAGTCGTCGCAATGTCTTGTTATTGCTTAGCTTGTTCAGCTATACATCCTGAGGGTAATGGTCGAGTCTTGCAACAAGAAATTGATTGGACTTCCTTACAGAAGTTGAAGTAGTAAGTTTAGATACATTGGTACCTTGTTCCAGTCACGTCTAAGTAGGTATTAATAATTAATCTGATTTTGAGAGTAAAGAAGGAGATTAAATAAATAAATAAAAATTCGTTTATTTCAGTTTCTACCTTACATTAACAGATACAGCTAATTATATTATTATAATTAACGACTAACTTGTTACTAGGATACAAATTAATAAAAGAATTGTAAATTACAAAAAAAAAGAAAACTAAAATTAAAATTTCTTTCCTTTAAACAAACTAATTAGTTGTAGTGTGGGTGTGTATGTGCTTGAGTGTAAGTGTGTGTGTGTTGCCGCTTGTGGGTGTGTGTATGTTTGTGTGTGTGTGTGTATGTTTGTGTGTGTGTGTGTATGTTTGTGTGTGTGTGTTATTAGGTTATAAGTTTAAGCAAAGATTCAACTTCTTCATTCTTAGTCAACAAAAAAATTAATAACTGATTTCTTGCATTCATTAAGTTTTATTTGTATAGGTTCATTAATTTAATTTGGTACTGTAAGTTTGGAGATTATATTCAAAAAAAATTATTCTCAAAACCAGATATCTAATATATTATTATAATTAGACAATGTTACTCTTATTCAAATTATCAACTTACCTTAATTTAAATAATAGGACATTTGACTGTTTGGTGCAATGTAAAAACAATTCAGGCGTAAAATGTCTGTAATTTATTCCTACATTTATTTTCTTTGACGACAATACTGCAGTCTCAATGAACTTTATTCTGAAACAATCAAAATACTAGCCACTATGGTTGGAACATAATTTTCATATTGATCCCATGACTGTGAGTATTTGGGTGAGATTGCAATCATGTGTAATATTACTTGTGCTGAACATAAGAGAGGTCGTCAGTCAAGTTGAGCAGCACTCGGCCGACATGTCTGCTGGCGGCTTGCAGTCGCCAAGCGCGCGCAGCGTCCTCTGCTGCGTACACCACGCGGGAGAGGGGGCGCACGTAGCCGCCAGCTATTCCTTCGCTCACCAACAAGCGCAGTTTCTGGAATTACGGTACAAGTGACTTAAATACATAGCCAGAAGACTTATTGACTCTGAACCATTTCTGATAAATCTCCGCAGCGTTGATCATCATCGATTGGTTGCAAGTTTTGCAGTATTTTACAGGATATATTTTGGAGAGTGCTCTCAGAAGTTATTTGATCTCGTACCTCCGTCACCTTTTTATCACCGCACTGCAAGACACCGGCTGGGATTTTATCCCTACGTCGTTGACCTTCCCAGAACTCGAAAACGCCTTTTGAGTCATCATTTATTACACGCATAGCTAAGGTTTATCCTAATTCTTACAACTTGGGTATCTTTAAAACAAGAGTGAATAGGCATTTTCTAAGCAAGCGCGCCCCGCCTTAGACCGCATCTACTGTTACCATCAGGTGAGATCGTGATCAAGCGCGAAATAAAAAAATACATCTAAATATATTAAACAAACTTTTTGTTTTTTTAAGCACAAAAAATAGCTCATTATTCTTAGAATTTTTCGACCACTTTTTTTACTTAGACACCTCTGTAAACTCTGCTACGTATCTTAATAGAATTAGTACATCTGTTAATCTAATCTAAACGCATTTGAAGTTCAGAAAGTTGTCTGTTTCTTATTTAGATTCGCGAGATTTTGCATACCGCGAAAAATAAAAATTTGAAACTCGCAAATTCTTACTTTCAAATCTTCTATATTTGTAGGATAGAACAACGAGGAGAACTGCAGTATACTGTACGAGATACATCTATCTAAAGGAAAAAATCCAAACATATAATCTTCATTGCCCAGTAAAAGTGAAACATCAACTATACTTCCGAAGTCTTTACAGCATTCTATTGAAGCCTGCAAAAATTTCATAAAAATTAGACAAACGAATATTTCTTACTCTGCGATTTGATTCTTAAATCTCTTTCTGTAACCTGCTAAAATAAATTGGTCTTTGAACAGTATTGTAGTAAATTCTATGATAGAAAGAAAGAAAGTTTCAACAAAGGAAACAGCACAATAAAACTAAAAATAATATTAGCACTGGTATTCAAAGCTATGTTCTTATAACTATCATGTGTACCTTTGGACAGAGAAAACATAAGCAGAGAAGGGAAGTATAGAAGCGTGTCTTTAGTAGGTACTACTGCAGGATACATGGCTGGATTAGGCAAGTTTTTGTTTACACTTACATCTCTAAGGTCTCCTTTAACTGAGTTTATTACAATATCACACCCTATTCCGTTTGTTTTCTTAACAACCATTTCTTTGAAACTTGTGTCTCGAGAGTAACCAATTTGATCCTCTAAAAATATAATAATATTAATATGGACATGTTTAGTTCGGAAGGTCCTCTGTTGATATAAACGGATTTTACCTTTAAGTTGTGGAAATAGTTTGAGCAAAAACATTTTCTTCTTGCTACTGCTCACAGTAGTGTAAACGTCACAGTCGTGTGCGAGCGCAATAGAGATGATCGCTTGACCTAAAGCTCCCGCGCCGCTGTGCACCAAAACACTGTTGCCACGGTAGAACCTACTTTTGAAGTACTGTAAATAAATATCATGTCAGCAATTGATGATGGGATCCTCGGGAAATCAAAGGAACTCTTCAAATTTTATTGGCAGAAATCGCTACAAGTGTTGCAATTTCCGTATTTTATTCAGCGTTTTTTTTTTGTTTCATATACCGTATTTTTAGAAAAAATAACCGACTTAAATGAATTTTTTTTATACCGACTACAAGTTGACCTTTGACTGCTATCACACCTGATGTTAAGTGATGATACAATCTAAGATGGAAGCGGGCTTACTTGTAAGGAGTAGAATGAAATCCACACCCCTTTGTCGGTAGAGCGGTAACTAGCCACGGCGAAAGCCTCTCAGCAGCCAGACCAAGACAAATTAAGAAAAATGTCAATATGCCCTGCCGGGAATCGAACCCAGGATCGCATGCCAATGAGCCACGGAAGTCGTCGCAAATTAATTGCGAAAACAAGAAAATAAAACCGTAATTACAAGACAGTAGAATGCGAGGCAATATGCTAAAGGAACCGTAGCTGCCTCCTCCAGTGTCCAATAAGCGGGAACCGGCCACGACAGCTTAGGCAGCGCCTGGACGATACTGGTTATTGATTCCTCTTGCACGACGCCCATGACACGTTCTCCTCTGAAATGTAATTTTAATATCTAGTAGCAAAATGTCTTACCCTTTTACTTGTTGTTTTAGTCACAACTTATAAATGATCAGTTTTATAAATTATCATAAATTTCATCACCGTTATCTTTCTGCTGTTGTTTTATTTCTATTAACTTTTATGTAAAACAGGCTTTATATTTTGACTAAAAAGTACTTTTTTACTAATTAAAAAATATATATATAAAAATAATTATATAAATGAAACTAGACCAATATCCTTGAAACTACTAAGAAATATTTAGAAGAGATAGATCAGTTCTTTACCTCTCTGTTATGCCACTAAAGTCATATTCCATCAACTGTTTATTAAATTTGTTATTCCTTGCAACCTTGCGTCCTTGCGTCCTTGCATCTACTCCAAATATTTTTTGTACATAGGCATCATTTAATCCTACGTAATTAACCTAAAATTCTTAAAATATATTATATATATTCATTTGATTACCTAATGGCACTACCATTAGGTAGGTAGGTAGGTAGGTTTGATTACCTAATGGTAGTGCCATTAGGTAATGAAATGAAATGGAAATTGAAACTGGTTTACAGGTTTTATATTTTTATACCTTAATTGGATTCGTTTGATGGCGCAGGTGGCTAGCTTCCACCCAATGCGAAGAGTTAATATCGCCTAACGCTGTCGTTTGTAGTGCTAATTCTTTTCCTTTAACTATATTTTCTTGAATAGGCAAATAATATTCTCCACCCCAAATACCCTTAAAACAATAATTATTAAAATGCATTATTAAAATATAAAATATTGTAATATTCTAACTATATATAAATAACGAAATACTTACGCGATTTAAAATATTTACTGCCAAATGTAAACGGCTCTTGATTTATATCCTGACCGTCGACTAATTTGTTTTTGGTAAAAGCAAGATTAATTTTACGACAATCCTTATTTCTCCATTCATTAACCATATCTTTTAATCCACGAATAGCTGGATATGCAGTCAATATTACAAGCCTGTTGTTCGGAGGAAGTTTGGATAATCGAGTAGAAAATGTGGTGAGGTCAGCTTGTGAAAATATTGTAACAGTACTAGCACCGATTGTGACATCTGATGGTCTCCATAAAACCAGCTCCAGACGTGAAGAACCAATAGTATGAGCACACACAGTACGGTATGGCAGAGATGATTGGATGGTTGATAAATCTGTACACTCCTCCTTATTGATCAGTAAAGTATCTTTCGCAAGTACCTGGTATAGAACCTTCCACATCTATAAGAAGATTAACAATTTGTTTAATTATTGTAAGTATTAGTATGTTAGTCATCAAATAATAAAAAAATAAACTTACTTTATCATCAACGGCCAAATTAGTTATCAGTAGAGTATCTATGTCATAAAAAATTTTTTTTTCAGTCTCTTTTAATAAATCACTACCATAAATTTGTAACAAATTAATCTTTATGTTAGGTATATCGCGAACAATTTCTTGAATGTCTGCGAAATTTTCTTGACCTTCGTATTTTACGACGTTAGCAATATTAATTACCTGTTTATTTAAATTTTCTGCTACTATTTGCAGAAATACATACAAAGCATTTTTTTCCTGCAAAATATATAACGTTAACAATAGCATAATGATTTGTTTTTATTTTATTTGTGAATTTATCATGAATCTAGATACTTACATCGATTTTATTACTAGAGACGTGAGGAACAAACGTTAACGTTTTCAAAGCTATGTGTTCCTTGTTTGTTGACGGCAGGTCATGGAATTTCATGTTTTCAATTAAAATACCTCCACATCTGCAAGAATAATATTATTATTATTATTTAATATAACATCAACAACTTTGTTCTTATATGAGACATTAATGCCCTTAAGAACTGTAATATTTTCCTTAAATAATTCAAATAAGTATAAAAGTAGGCCTTTGGATAAAATGTGCTTGCTATGATTAAATATAATACTGTAGCTTATTTAGATTATTTTACGATGTAAGCAGCCACATTATGAATCGCGGTTTTGGATGGTGTTGACGCTCTAAATCATTGGGCTTAAGAATCTTGTTAAAAATATTATCTGTCTATATTATAATAATACTATAATTTTCATATTTATCACATGGAATTATAATATGCGAATGCAGTGACATGTTATGCATTAAATTTTGTGAAATCGTTGCTGACTGATTCTGTTTAATTTTAAACACAAATTGTTATTGTGAGACTTTTAATTATGATCGTTATTTATGTCAGGACCTACAAATTGTATGTGTTTTGTTTTTACCTTGATGATTCATATATAACTGTAATTCATTTTATCTATTTGTAAATGTCATTATTTAACTTTTGTCTAGATTAATTAAATTGAATGTATGGTATGTTTAGTGTTCTTTCTGTTTTGTAAACTGTAATAAAGTTGTTTAAATAAAATAAATAATAAATAAAAAGTAATTACTTGGTACTATTAGCATCATCATACACCTTTGCTGGTATAACTTGCGCGTCATCTACAATCGTCTTATTTTTAAAATGTTTTTCAACATCAATTATAATTTTTTGTATATAATGTAATTGTGAAACGTTTTCATGTTCACGTCTAAGCGCATTTAATTGTATTATACCATCAATTAGTGTTACCCAATTATCTTTCCACAACAGATGAGCTTCAGTTCGTGAAAAATTAGTACTGTAAATACTACGGAACTCATCCCTGAAAATAACAAATTAAATCAATGAAATAGCACATTTGTAATTAAATTTAATTTTGATAACATTTTTTTAATAAATATTTTACGAAAAATCCTAATCAAACTTACAAGTAATTAAAATCTCTGAATTCCAATAATTTGTAAATATTATCTGACTTTAGTGCAAAATCTTCCTCAGACTGCAATTGTTCTTCCGATGAACCATCTTTAACTAATTCAATTTTAATTATATATCCAGTGGCGATTTTAATATTTTCATTAATAACCTAAAATAACACATAACTTGACGTTTTGATGGCAGAACCAGGGTAGAAATCGTATAAAGCATATCGTCTTATTTATTTTTCAGTTTCACTCACTTCACAGTCACTTCTTTGAAAAAGTTACCTCAAAGTGGCCCTCTTTTTGTATAGTTATGAACAATCGCAATTGTCGTTGGTCGTGCAACACGGGCTGTAAGTGCAAATGTACGTCACGGAACTGCACTGAGAGTTGCTTCTTGGGAACTTCCAGAAACATGGCTAATGTATCCCAAACAGCTACTAGCATCGCAGCAAAAGGATAACAATTTGTTTCTAAAATTAATTTTTATTAATCTTAGATTTGTGAAAATCTTCTTCGTTTGGCTAAATATCTTATATTTATAATAAATATTTATATTTTTTTAACTATGTCGCTATATACCTCTTATGACGTGTCCTCTTAAGTAACGATAGGCGTCATCATGGATTGAAATAACGTTATTGCATGTAGACGCGAATTTTTTTTGTGATGATGTAAACAGTGTTACAGCCCTGGAATGATTTTATCAATATAGAAAACTTATTCTCGTTCAATTTGAATTTAAAGTTCAGTTTAACTTACCATTTTTCATGATGCGCCCATTCCACTAAATGCGATAGCATTGGTGTTTCAGTAGAAACTGGAAATTCTACTTTGGGGTACAGGACTTGCACTTGTGGGTTGTATCCCTCCATGTAGAGACTGTAAGAATAAATAACGATTAATGATTACTATGATTTTATTTGATAAAAATCTTACCTGGTTATGAAAATCTTACCTTCCAATAGCTTCCAACAAAAACTGTACATTATCTGGGTGTTCACGTCTTGTTAGGGTTAGGATTTTGCAGGATTTAGGGAGGGAACGATTAAGTATAGCTTGTAAGAGGCCAAATGGAGCAATTTCTACTACTACTGCATTATCTGGTATGAGCTTCGATGCCTCTTCAAAAAGCACAGGGTTCTGCAATAAAATATACCTGCGTCCGCACTAAGTAACACACACTCATTTTAATGCCCTATAAGTTAGTGCAAAACGTATACATTTTTAAAGGAAATTATTAGGTAAGATAATTTTATCATATTACAATAGATTTTTAACGTTGTAATTTCTCTTGAATGCAATGAGATTAATAAATAAATTATTAAAAGCTCATAACCAAACATTATTCACAAAATTCGCTTTCCTAGTGTAAAAATTGGGCAAGATCTTACTTAAAAATCACTAGCAGATCTACTCACAAGTAAGTTGTTCGTATGATATTCTGCCGAACAATATTTAGCAGTGGGGTCATCCCATTTCTCTTGTGGTACTGATGTAGAAACCCAGCGATCACTGCGGGCTTTGGGTGATGGAATTATTTCACTCAAACTTTTAAGCGATTCTGGACCTGCTTCAGCGACGTATCGAGAATGATATGGAATATTTGAACATTGGACTTCTTTGACAAATATTTCCTTCGCTGTAAGTTCGGCTATGAATTCTTTCATGATATCAGCGGGCCCAGAGATTGTGCTGGAGTCGGGGCCGTTGTGGCACGCTACGTCGATCTCAGGTGGACACATTTTACATATCTGTAATAAACACAAATACGCAAGATATATTTACTGGTGTTTTAAAGAGTAACAAGATTTCATTAAAGGTCAAACAATTTAGTCAAATTAGTGCGAAAATCAATATATTCCCAATAATTTCCACTTTATTAAAGCACCATTTCTTCTCTAACAGAGAGATAAACTGATTTAGCTAGAGCCGGTGGCGCTGAGATACTAGAGCAGGGAGAGGCCTCGGTAGATCGCGTGAGACAAAACTTGGATGCTGGTGATGGTGTTAGATTAGGGTGACACCAAAGTGGCAAAGGTAATGCTATATTGCAATATACAATTGCATATGTATTTAGTTACTACATAATAATTGATCTACTATGGTATATAAAAGTAGGTTAACAACAAAGCGCTGTGAATCACAAAATTAAGACAGTTTATTATTAAAATATCATGACGAATACAACCTTTTTGTATCCAATCCCCACAGCTGCCATTGATCCCCGAATGAAAGGAGTCTGCACAGAAATCAGACCGCGACTGTATGCAGACAGTATCATCTCCTCGGCTGTGAAGCAGCCGTCTGCGTACGCGCAGCCGAGCTCACCCACGCTGTGGCCTGTGAAACAATCGGTGTAATGTAGTGACCAAATACACAGTAAAAAATATAGCGCGAGCTCAGTATATCTATTGCTCAAAGAAGACCATAATATTTTTAGTGTAGGTAATAGCGAAAAAGAAAATAAAAATAACTGAACCAAGAAAAATTTACATGATATTTTGTATTAAACGAGTATAAAATATTTACAAAATAAAATAAATTTTGATAAAAAGCCTTCCTAAAATGATCTTGAAACGCCACATGTTACTGTCGCAAATTTTTCGATCTATCTAACCACGCACATGCAAATCCTAATGATATCTTAGCATTACATTTATATATTTAATTTATAAATCATACCGATAATTTTGTCAGGAAAAATTTCTAAAGCCGATAACACATCTGTAAGACCAATTTGAATTGCTGCAATTCCAACCAAAGAATGAAGAATATTGTCAAATATGGTTTTGTCTAAAGTTGTAATTATATGCACAATATCCACTCCTTTGGGTTCCAAGATACGACGACACCTGTTATTACAAGAAATTATTTCGATTTATTTTTGATGAAGAAAGCAAGGTAGAAAGAAGTACAAGATGAAAGTTAGAAGAAAGAAAGAAAGTATACAAAATTAAAGTTTTTATTTTAACTATTTGTTGTTGACGATTAAAAAGTTTTTAATCGTCAACAACAAATGAATGGGTTGAAAAACATCTAATTTATATGCTTTTGGTAATCGAATAAGGCCAATGTGACTAGCGAAACTAACTTTAAAAAAAACATATGCTCGAGCTACTAAGGCAAAAAAACAACTTCCTCTACACACAGAAGAAATGAATTATATGACATGACTGATATAATGGAGAAAATGTTGGAAAAATTGCAACACATTAAGCTGACGATGATGGAAAACATGATCTACTACTATGAAACTAGTCAGCAGCCTTATGAAAAAATGATTCGCAACCTCTGAGTAGTAACTTGAAACGCCAACGGCTTGACGGAACGACGCCAAGAACTTGAAACTTTTCTTCAAATAGAAAATATTGACATTGCATTAATAACTGAAACAAGGTTCACTCCAAAGTCTCACGTCGCATTTAATAATTACACTATCTACACAACTAATCATCCTACAGGAAACAGACATGGAGGCACTGCAGTAATTGTTAAAATTTGTATCAAGCACTACTCTTTAGAGGAATATTGCACAGATAAAATCCAATCGACATCAATTGCGATAAAAGACGATAAATTTGAAACGGCGTTTGCTGCAGTCTACTTGTCCCCTAAACATACAATATCAGCTTTCACAGATTATTATTTTCTACACTTAATAATAGATTTATCATTGGGGGTGACTGTAATTCAAAACACCTGCACTGGGGTTTCAGGTTAACCAGCATACGAGGAAGGCAACTCTTTAAAGCAATATAAGAAATGAAATGGAATGCTTATCGGGCCAACTTTTTCCATATCCCCTCTCCTATAAGGAGAGAGGTCTGGCCCTGTAGTGGGCCATTAATAGGCTGATAATGATGATGATGATGACATGTACCTCGATCTTGGGTTACAAACAGTTCGTGACGAAATAACCCAGTGCAGCCATCGGTACCAGGAAATACTGTCCACTCACGCAAATGAGCTTGACCGAGATCTAACTATCGACGGTGGACATAAATATGCTCGACTTCAGAGACATTGCTGATCTCAAACATAGATTTCCATAACCTACTAAAAGCGGGAGCCTGCTGCTAGGAAATCTACAGCAAATATGTGCTCCTGTATATGACAAAAAATCTCAGATTATTCAGCTAGAAGAGTGGCTTATTGTTCCAGTACAGATTGCCATGATACAAAAAAACATACAAGGAAAAAAAACATATCTGAGTCTAAATTTTGTAAGTAGCAAGTAAACTTACTTTTCAATGGCTGCGGCAAATATTGGAATTCTCATGAGTTGTGCTCCTATGCCGACCCACTGTGAGCCCATGCCGCTGTATACAAACCACAGTGGACGCTTCACATCGTCGAAGTATTTGACTCGTTCGTTTAAACAAATGGTTTGACCTCTTTCATTTGGCTCTAGAAAATAGATGTGTATCTACTACTACTATATAAGGGCAAGGTAGCCGCCAAGGCAACATTAATGCATAGCGGTAACCTGTCTTATTTCGAGGTGTTAAGGGTATGTATGAAAATAAAATAGGCTTGTATACGTTAGGTGACAGATGTAGAAGCTGGGGTCTTAATGCGATCTGATAACTTTTAAACAGGCAAGCAGTAATTATGATAAGGTTAACCCACCGAATTAAGTTACTACAACTACTTCAAGCTTACTTATAGTTAAAGATGTACTGTGATGTTTATTTTGTTACGAGCTTATATATTTTCAAAACATATTTGAAAGCTTCTCACCGAGAAGTGTGAATCCTCTTGCTAAATGACCAGAAATTCTAGCTTTATGAATATTGTGCAGTAGCGCTATTTCTTCAGGATCCACAGAACGAGATTTTAAGTCATCGAGTATTTTTTCTACGGAAGATTCCTGTCTGCCAGATACGACAATCAAATGAGGAATATTTGTCTTGTAACGCATTGTGTTCTAAAATATACAAATAAAGTTTTTATTAATAAGCAAATTTTTGATGAAAACAATTATTTATTAAAACTACGATCGCAAGTAAAGAATACAATACCTTGGCTTTATAATGACCATATAAAAGAACATGTGCATTAACACCTGATAGTGAGAAACCATTGACAGCAGCGTAAGATCGTCCAAAACTGTGGTGATCACTCAGAATGCGCATGCGACCATCTCGCAGAGCTGCTATGTCTTTTCTAGGCGAATCGCAGTTAAGATTTCCCGCGAGCAGTCCATTATGATATCCTAAAAGAACCTGTTGATTTAGTAAGCATAATGTAGTAAAACAATTCTTTGCAAGTAATATTTCAAAATACAAATAAGATGCTGGATGCACTCAAGGCGAGGTAGTGGATGTCCTACAGTGGACGTCCTGATGTGATGATGATGACGACGATGATGATAATTTGAACCCATGACATATTAAGACACTGTATTATAATCTGTATACCTTTGTTATATTAGATATCCCTGATGCAGAATCTGTATATCCTATGTTAGACATAACACTGCCTACTAAAAGTGGATTCTCTCGGTTATTACAGAACACTTTTTCGACGGCTTCTAGTTCTGCTTTATCTGCCTTCGATTCAGCTGTAATAATAAGAAGAGCAATAAAGTCCCAAATGTTCACTAACGATACAAATATAAGTCATAAGTCGTGAGGCGACATTACCTGAACCAAATGCTTCGACATATTCCACGGCTTGTGGTGATATATGTATTTCCTGATAAAAAGTTTTTATAAAATCAGCCAT
Source organism: Mycalesis mineus (assembly GCA_034621355.1). Taxonomy (NCBI): domain Eukaryota; kingdom Metazoa; phylum Arthropoda; class Insecta; order Lepidoptera; family Nymphalidae; genus Mycalesis; species Mycalesis mineus. The sequence goes on along the minus strand of CM067887.1, from coordinate 18,327,211 downwards.
ATCCGCAGGATCTCTATAGAAGCCATACTTTTGACCTTGAGTTTCGTCTTTTAGAAACGACGTATAGATACATTTTACATGTACTACTTCAGCATAGATTCTAAAAAAAATATTATTTTCAAATCTTTGTTGTTGATTTTATTAAAAAATAACTTTTAACAAAAATACTATAGGTATTTTATTTTTTTTGGCACGGCCACGTGTGTTTAGCTTATTATAAAACGGCTTGTATTTAAATTTCTACCAGAAATCCACTTATATTACTTCCAATAAATTCGCAATACCTGCCAAAAATAATAAATGCTCACCAAATTGTGTTTCATGAATTATTATACAAATGAAGCTAATTTCCTTTTTATTGCATGCCATAAAAGTATGCAAGCACCATTGAAGTTGAATTACAGACTAAATATTTTATATTATCGCTAAATAGATATTACCAATATTGTATTTTATGACATTCTTTTTAGTAATCTTTGCTAAGAGAAAAAACTAACGGTCGATCGAATTATTTTTTTTAAACAAAAAATAATATTCATTTCCCCAAACACAATTTACTTGTTTATTGTTTTATGAATTTAAAAAAAATATTACGATAAAGAATAATAAGGAAATATACAGAAACAAAAATAAAATAGTAATGGTAAAAGTAGTTAAATAAATATTTAATTCTTTCTTACTGCAACACAATGACAGAATGAATAAAGTAAGGAACAAAACAAATCACATTCACATATTTTTATTATAGTTATTTATAAGATTAATATGTACTTAAGAATAATAATATTATCAATGGCACTTTAAGGAACACAATAGTTACAATCAATCAATTATTGAGTTTAACAAACTTACAAAATGAAAGAAATTACTGAGTCATCAAAGCTTTTTTAGATTTTGCTGGCCCTCTCTTTCTTTTCTCACCGATAGGAATATTTCTGGCTTCAGGAGGTGGCTCTACATACTTTAACCTGATTGCTAAACCTAGTAAATGTTTGCAGACATATTGTTTTAGGTTTGCGGGGTAAAAAATAGGAAAACGAAAGTTATCTTAGTTTGACAATAATATATTTTGGGTTTAGATTGAATAATTTGATTACACTAAAGGAAATTAGATCTGTAGTATTTGGCATTAATGTTAATGTTTCAGTAAAACAGTATTTGGTGAGCATTTATTAATTTTGGTCAGCAAATATAATATTTGAACAAAACATAAAATTATTCTGATGTATGTATACTTATTTTGGAACTTGAAATGTTATATTTAAGAAACCTCGATATAGTGTGGATTTAATTTATGTGGAGTCAATTTATAATACTCGGTACTTAGTCTTAGGGTATAAAAATTATTTTGGTGAGCACTTAAATTGTTCCCTTATAAAACAAATTGAATTAATATTGGTTTTGTTTCACTTTTAATAAATTTATATGCTTATGAAAAAAAAATTGAATTTTCCTTACATTGATCCAGTGCACCCCTTGCGGCACATATGATATTATACATTGTCAAAGTTGTTTCTATATATGTTACTTTAAGTTTAAAAAATAACACATATTTATCAGCAAATAGTAATTATCTTACACACGGTGTGGTGAGTGTAAAAAGATCATCTACATACAAATACAATATAAATAGAAAAGTACTTACAATTGAACCCTGTAGGACACCAATTGGAATCAGAAAATACAAAAATCGAATTTTTTTACGAATAACTCAGCAACCGCTTTTCTATTACTTTGCTATTACCACAAACTAGCCTACATTTGATTATTTCTGCTTTTAGCTTTATTTTATTTGACTTACATTTAATTTTATTTCGTTTGTGACGTACCTGAGAGCATCTTTAGCTTTTTGAAGGAACAGAACGTTGATAGCCTCCGACATAGCACACCCAGCTGCTTCAGCATCAAATGATTTGGTTTTACCGTCAGAATTTATCTTAAAGACTCTAAAATCAAGTAAGTTGGTTCGTAACAACTATAACAATAACTTAACAGAATGATTGTTGATATTACTGTTCCACATGATGATAATCTGGTGAAAGCTGAAAAGGAAAAAGTATCAAAATACTTGGATCTTGCTCATGAGATTACCGTCATGTGGAATGTTGATTCAACAATAATTGTTCCTATAGTCGTTTCAGTCAACGGTCTTATAGCGAAAAGCTTTGAAGAACATCTTAAAAAGCTTTCGCTTAATTGTTGGATCAAGGGTCGGATACAGAAGGCAATAATTCTTGAAACGGCGCGTATTGTGAGGAGGTTCCTCACTCTGGAGCCCTGACCACCGGTTGCTTGGACCCCCGGGCCCCGCAGCAGGCGGAATGGATTTTTTTTATAAATTTTTAATAGTGTTTTTATAATTGTTTTATTAGCATTGTTAAAAATTTAAAAAGAAATGTAAATAAATAAAAAATAAATTACCAGAACTTAACAGGTATGATAAATGTCCAGTTAAAATAAATCACAAAGTTTCAAAAGCGTACCTTCCGTAATGCAGACACGATTGAGGATGCAAACAAAGATAGGCCCCTCCGACGACGGCAGCCTCACACTCTCCGCGTTTGATAGCCCGATAAGCAAGTTCCAAGGCTTGAGTGGAACTGCAGCAGCCTTCATCAATGTTAATGGAAGGACCTTTAGCGTTTAACCAGTAGGATATGCGGTTCGCAAACATTGCTTTACTGCACCTGGTAATATATAACATATTCTTTGGGATGCGTGTTCTTTTTCATCTCTACCACATACTCTGGTAAAATTGTAAATGTGGTACAATATTCATCTCGTTTTATTAGACTAAAGTAGATAAATTATAAAGCTTATCGTTGAATAATCTAATCTTTTAGTTTATTTAGAATTCAATAAAGTAAAAGATTTCTCAAATTATTATTTAATACATATTATAGACATTATCAGACAGTTTGGAATCACAGAGCAGGCGATGGAGCGAGCTTTGAGCGGAGTACTTCAGCGTGATCAAATCAGATATAAATTAGCCATACGCACCCTGGAATACCAGTACCACTTCTTTCCTCGTCGCGATAAAAGCCAATCTTTTCGCTTTCTGACATACTGCTTCCGATAAAGACACCGACTTTTTTTCCAGAAAGGTCTTCGAGACAAACACCTGATTGAATGAAACATTTTTTTCGAATACACTAACACTAAGACCATATTATATATGAAGGGTTACTCAAGCGTTCCGCGATACCAATTTTAAAGTATCAAAAACCATCTTGGCATTTTGACCAATCGGAACGAAAATGTATTGGGATTTATCTAATTTAATTAAATATCAAAACACTCATAGAGGTGACATTTTTTAAATTTTTGTTTTGGCGACGTTTCGACACTCTCTGCGACGTCATTTTCAAGCCTTAAACAAAGAAAAGAAATCATTCCTCAAACTTACTTACAAATTCTCAACTACACAAATACCTGACTATCCACAAGCATAATTATGTCAATGTCATCTTTTGTTTTCCTGCCAGTTATTGACCGTTTGGACTTTTAATTATTTTAACTTTTTAATTATTTAATTTATTAATTGTTATGTGTTTTGACGAGTGAATATCACAGTGTTTAATAAATTTTCAATGTTGACGAGTGTTATAACGAATAATGATGAATGTTTTTTTAACGGACTTCGGTATGCATCTAACTGTTTTTTAATTTGTAAATTCTTAATTTAATTTTTAATTTATTTGTGTAGTTGAGAATTTCTAAGCAAGTTTGAGGAATAATTTCTTTTCTTTGTTTAAGGCTTGAAAATGACCTCGTAGAGAGTGTCGAAACGTCGCCAAATCAAAAATTAAAAAATGTCACCTCTATGAGTGTTTTGATATTTAATTAAATTAGATAAATCCCAATACATTTTCGTTCCGATTGGTCAAAATACCTAGATGGTTTTTGATACTTTGAAATTAAGACCATAATTAGCCAAAATGAATCAAATTATCTGTAGATATGAGGAAATATAATTTATTTTCTACAACTATTAAAAAAATCATTTAAATAAAAGCATAATATGTAAGTATGACGCTTGAAAGTTTCGCATCATTTACCTACAAACATTATTCAATCCCATTTTACAAATATTATAAGTCTCACCGGCATCGTATATAGCTTGATATGCTTGCTCTACTATCTTCCGAGCCATGGGGTCCATATTATTACTGAGACGGTGGAAGATTCTGAAAAACTGCGCATCGAACCGCTCAAGACCGGGCACTTTGCCGGTGTATGGAGACACTTCAGGATGGTCAATCTTCCAGCGGGGCTTGTCATTGCTGATTGGATTGATCTAAATTAAATTTTAAAGCATTAAGAGTAAATAATTTTTACAGTTAAGTGTGTACTATGCCAAGTGGTTTACCCGCGATTATCAGCTATATATTTGTACTATGCCAAGTGGTTTACCCGCGATTATCAGCTATATATTTGTACTATGCCAAGTGGTTTACCCGCGATTATCAGCTATATATTTTTACTATACCAAGCGGTTCACCCGCGATTATCAGCTATATATTTTTACTATGCCAAGCGGTTCACCCGCGATTATCAGTGATATATTTTTACTATGCCAAGCGGTTCACCTGCGATTATCAGCTATATATTTTTACTCCTGGGTTCGATGCCAGTTTGAGAGGTTCACCCGCGACCACCCTCTACAAAGACGTAACACCCGCGATTCCGTCGTGGGGTTATCGAGAAATCCATTGTATATCCGAAATGGGTCACTATGCTTAATTTAATATCAATCGAGTGCATAATTTAAGACAATACTAACGCCAATAATTAGATTACCTTATTATAAAGAATATCTGATAACTCTTTCACGCTGTGCGACTCTGGATAGAGTCCCGACATGCCGGATATCACAACTCTTTCGCCCGCAGTATCAGGTGCTGGGCTGCTCTCACCGCACGAAGAATCATTGGGCGTCAACACCATGTCTTCTGCAATAAGTTCTGAGCGAATTGAGTGATTTTGCTAACATTATTGTGATATCAACGTAATTGCTGTGCTTTGAATATGATTAAAATTTTACCTGTTACACCTTTCCTGTTTGCTTAAGAATTGACACTACAGTTTTGCAAACACATTCAATATATAGTAGTATACTTCTTATATAAAAAGTTACTTATGCAATTTATTTACAATGTAAATTAATCATTTAATTAAATACGGGTAAAAATAGGTTAGTTAATTTCAGTAAAGCTAAAATAATAGGAAATTGGTTTACAGGTATGCATAAACAATAGTGAATAAGTACTTGCTACCGTCAAAGTACCCGGGATAGAACTTGAACAGTTTCTCAAAATCTTCCACTGTGTTTTAAACGATCATGCCGAGTTAAATTAGGCAGTTTTCGACTAGAGTAGTTGTAGACAGTATCTACCTTAATTAACTTTTTATGTGTCCGATGCCATTTTTACGATTGCGTTTCTTAAATAATAACAAAATCAATATTACTTACTAATACCCATATTTCTGGTCTGGGTATTTCTGCGCCCCTCAAAGGTTTGCGCCTGTGCACTGCTGGCCCTGTCCCAGTAACGGCACCGTCTGTAAATATTTTCTTCTGATTGAGGAATTCTGCCCCATGCATTTTAGGCCGACCAAGGGAATAAGTATGTGTCATTTTTTTGTCAAGACTTTGATCTAACATTAGTAATATATTTTTACTTTTATTGTATGATTAAGAATGTTTCCTAAGGTACAAGTAAGTTCTACAAGTACGTTTTATTTAAAAAGGAAAAAAAGGAATATGTCTAGATGTCGAAATAGCCTCACTCTTTTACACTTTATAATTGTTTTAATGTGTGCAGTCAGGTGCAGCACTGACGGATTTAATGTGTGCAGTCTGGTGCAGCACTGACGGATTTAATGTGTGCAGTCAGGTGCAGCACTGACGTATTTAATGTGTGCAGTCAGGTGCAGCACTGACGGATTTAATGTATGCAGTCAGGTGCAGCACTGACGGATTAAATGTGTGCAGTCAGGCAGCACTCTTTAATGTGTGCAGTCAGGTGCAGCACTGACGTTTTAATGTGTGCAGTCAGGTGCAGCACTGACGGCAGTCTGGTGCAGCACTGACGGATTTAATGTGTGCAGTCAGGTGCAGCACTGACGTATTTAATGTGTGCAGTCAGGTGCAGCACTGACGGATTTAATGTGTGCAGTCAGGTGCAGCACTGACGGATTTAATGTGTGCAGTCAGGTGCAGCACTGACGGATTTAATGTGTGCAGTCAGGTGCAGCACTGACGTATTTAATGTGTGCAGTCAGGTGCAGCACTGACGGATTTAATGTATGCGTCAGGTGCAGCACTGACGGATTATGTGTGCAGTCAGGTGCAGCACTGACGGATTTAATGTATGCAGTCAGGTGCAGCACTGACGGATTTAATGTGTGCAGTCAGGTGCAGCACTGACGGATTTAATGTGTGCAGTCAGGTGCAGCACTGACGTATTTAATGTGTGCAGTCAGGTGCAGCACTGACGGATTTAATGTATGCAGTCAGGTGCAGCACTGACGGATTTAATGTGTGCAGTCAGGTGCAGCACTGACGGATTTAATGTGTGCAGTCAGGTGCAGCACTGACGGATTTAATGTGTGCAGTCAGGTGCAGCACTGACGGATTTTATGCAGTTCATTTTTCTTTTTTTTGTAGACAATAGTTTTTTGCTCTAAAATGCTTATTATTCTCGTGTTAGATAATTCAGAAGAGAATAACTGCTTTTTGAAACAGTTTATTTACAAATGTCATCACATCAAACGTTTTTATTTTTATTTTATCAACTACAAGTTTGCCCTCCACTGCTATCACACCTGATGTTAAGTGATGATGCAATCCAAGATGGAAGCGGGCAACTTGTTAGGAGTAGGATGAAATCCACACCCCTTTCGGTTTCGACACGACATCGCACCGGAACGCTAAATCGCTTGGCGATACGTTTTTATCGGTAGGGTGGTAACTAGCAACGGCGAAAGCCTCCCACCAGCCAGACCAAGAAAAATTCGGTACATCTCAATTTACCCCGCAGGAAATCGAACACAGGACCTCCGTCTTATAGATCCACCACGCATACCGTGGTCCGTGTTACGTGTAGTTCACAAAATTAAATGGGCAGAGTGATCTACTTCTTGAAAACAAACGAACAAACTTTTTCGTATATTATATAAATGTGGTCTGCCATACCAAATAAATTTAAAGAAAAAAGGTCAAAGATCGAATTCTCAAAGAATATCAGTACCAAAATGTTGATCCCTATTCAGTACGTATAATATAACACGGAGGAGGTCAACTTAATTTGGACGATATAGCGGCAGTGTTATATTTCTTAGAAATTTTGTAATATCTCCTAAACTATATAACTAATTAACATACTGTAAAAGGCAAATCTTATCTCTATAATATCCTTGTGATTATTTAATAATTTATTTTGATCAGGATTTAAGTTTAGTTGTATAAATAATGGCGTAAACGTAAGCATATGAATTAAATGATTTTTTAAAACACAAAAAGTTATATATCTGCCAAAATATAAAAGATAGATATATGCTATCGCGGACTTTTTTGTTGAACTTTTTAAGATGCATAAAGTTTTCATACAATGTTTTCAATTATATCCAATAGCACCAGGCAAAAGGCAGCGTACGCGCCTAAAGCCGATTTAATACATTTTATGGTCCGACTCGTGCGACAAAAACTGTGATAACTCGGGTAATATATGCAATACAAATATAAAATATAGCATATGCCACTCACTGATAACGTAGCATTCTACTGGTGAAAGAATTTTTGATCAGTAGTTCCGCAGATTAGCCCTGACAGATCTTTATTTATAAACTTACAAACTTTACCTCTTTATAATATTAGTATGGATAGTCTATGACACTCACCGATAACGTAGAATTCTACTGGTGAAAGATTTTTTTTAATCGGTTCAGTAGTTCCGAAGATTAGCCTCAACAGATCCATTAACAAACTTACAAACTTTACCTCTTTATAATATTAGTATAGATAGCCTATGACACTCACCGATAACGTAGAATTCTACTGGTGAAAGATTTTTTTAATCGGTTCAGTAGTTCCGAAGATTAGCCTCAACAGATCCATTAACAAACTTACAAACTTTACCTCTTTATAATATTAGTATAGATAGCCTATGACACTCACCGATAACGTAGAATTCTACTGGTGAAAGATTTTTTTAATCGGTTCAGTAGTTCCGAAGATTAGCCTCAACAGATCCATTAACAAACTTACAAACTTTACCTCTTTATAATATTAGTATAGATAGCCTATGACACTCACCGATAACGTAGAATTCTACTGGTGAAAGATTTTTTTAATCGGTTCAGTAGTTCCGAAGATTAGTCGCAACAGATCCATTAACAAACTTACAAACTTTACCTCTTTATAGTATTAATGTAGTTACATTTATATGGTAGTTGATTTATTGCCTTATGATATATTTATAATGGTATCTTTAGATAATTGTAAATATGTTTGTAACCTATGGTTACTTTGGGGCTATATAGCGATATGTTTAATTATCCTATAATATTTATTTATTTATTTATGTATTTATTTATTACTAGCGGCTCGCCCCAGCTTTGCACGGGTATAATGCTTGTATGTACCAACGGATGCGCACGCACGCTCCGCGCGACCGCCGAACGCTAGGCCCTGCATTTTGTATCTTACATATATTGGAAAATATTCACTCAAATTACATGCTGTAAAAGGCAATAGTGATCTGAGATATTTGATGCACACAGTATTTAAGATACTCAATTGGATAAGGATTATTATAGTATTGCTTAAAATCGCTTCGTAAATAAGCTATTACTATTGGTTGAAAGTAAACGATAAAAAATGGTTATTTAGGGTTATCCCTAAATATACCATCGCGGACTTTTTTGTTGACCATTTTAAGTTGTGTAATACTGTACAAGATTATTTTGATATATCTCGTAGGGTTTAACTACCGTTTGCAATGTAAGCGCAAAAAATTCGGTAATTTACGACATCACATTTGAAACCTCTAAAATTTTCAGTTTTTCTTTACTACATTGTGCATTAATATACATGTCGAAAGAGGAAACACCTTTTGGACGCAGGTACAAAGACTGGAATCATATTCGAATTGAGAGACACTGAGAGGTAACTCCCAACGTGGCTGAGAGAATAACTCCGAACAGAGCCCGAGACTTGTGACACGGGTGTAGGTTTAAAAGAGATCTCTTAGTGACGGCCGTCAACACTCACCTCCTCTGCTCAAGTTATTCTCCCTGTCCAGCTAAATTATGGGTAGGACATTGGCCTTTGTATTCCCAGTAATTATAACTAAACCCCAAGTAGGTAACTGAAAGAATAATTATCAGCAACTTAATGAACAGTGAATTACTACTGGCAAACTATGGTATTACAACCCCAAGACACCGCGACTCAAGCTGAGAGTAATAATTAATTCGTTTGCACAAATTAATTATCTGAGTTGTCTAGGCTATGCGATAAGCAAAGTACAACGTGTGCACCGCGCCACGCCAGTGCCAAGACTGCCAACCAGTTTTTTTTTTTTTTTCTGATTGTGTAAGTGCCGTAGGCTCCATACGGGACCGCAGCGGCGTCACCGGGGGGGTTGGGCGAGCGCAGAAGCATCGCCGGAGAGTGCCCGAAGGCGAAGAAAAAGTAAGAGGGCGTAACGTCTCTCTAAGGGCGTCTCCTGTGAGACTCGGGCCAACCAGTTGTAGACCCGCTCCTTTTATACAACTTAGAACGATTCAAGTAGTGGGGTGAGTGGGGGTATCAAACGATGCGCAGCCGCAAGAGGGCGCAGCTGGTGCATGTTCAGTTCACAGACTTCTTTCTAGTCGTGTACGATGACGCAGGCGCCGTCATACACATAAACCTTCCTGTTGAACCACTTTATCTGATAAAGAAACCGCATGAAAATCGGTTGTGTAGTTTTAAAGATTAAAGCATACATAGGGACAAATATAAAAAAGCGACTTTGTGTTATACAATGTAATGACATGTATTGATGATATATTTATAGCCGTCTAGACAATTTTGATTGTATTCTGACGGATCAAAGGCCTGAATTTACATATCTTTTGTTTATTTCATAGTGTCTATATGTTATGGTACAAGCTATGCCTCGCCGTTTCACCCGCATATATTCTGGTCCCGTGGGGATATCAAAAAATCGCGAGCGTCTACTTTCTTATGATGGTACCCTCAATAACCCGGCACATCAAACGATAGCGACGCCTTGACCTAAATGTAGTACATATTTTTGAAATTTATTTTATTCAAAAGTATCTACCTATCAGTCAAAACTTAATTTTACCTAAAATGGTTAATCTGCATAATTGACAATATGAGATTTAAAAATCTTATCTTCGCATGTCAGTGACCGCAACGGCAGACAGAGGTAAATTGTATAAAAAAAAGTGATTGAGACAAAAGATTTATATGTAACTAGCAATCGCCCCCGACTTCGTTCGCGTGAGAACCTCTTAGGTACCCTTTTAATTTTAAAAACAGACTTTCATATAAAGTGTGCTCTTTCTCCGCTCCCCCTCTCAATTTATTTTTTTTATAGTTTCCCGTGAAGCAATATCCTCCATCCCGTACCGTGTACTAAAGATCATTTTTGTTAAACACATCATACATTTTTGTTAAACATTGTACGATATTACAGTACATTAACATTAACAATATATATTTATGCCAAGCTGATGTGTATAGCTTGTATTAAATAGTCTATTTCACTTTTGAGTCTAGCTTTCATAATAAACAAAATAATTTACAATCCGACATGCAGATCTTGAGATTAGCCCGTTTAAACAAACGAACAAACTTTTTCGTATATTATAGAAATATGGTCTGCCATGCCAAATAAATTGAAAGAAAAGATCAAAGATTTAATTCTCAAACAATATCGGTACCATAATGTTGACCCCTATTCAGTAAGTATAACATAACACGGAGGAGGTCAACTTAATTTGGACAATAGAGCGGCAGTGTTATGTTTTTTAGTAATTTTGTAATATCTCCGAAACTATATAACTAATTAACATACTGTAAAAGGTAAATCTTATCTCTATAATATCCTGGTGATTATTAAATAATTTATTTTGATAAGGATTGACTTTTGTTGTATAAATAATGACGTAAACGTAAGCATATGAATTAAATGATTTTTAAAACACAAATAGTTATATATCTGCCAAAATATAAAAGGTAGATATATGCTATCGCGGACTTCTTTGCAACTTTTTAAGATGCATAAAGTTTTTATACAATGTTTTCAATTATATCCAATAGCTAAGGCAGCGCACGCGTTTTACGCCGATTTAAAAAATTTCACGGTCCAACTCGCGCGACAAAAACTGTGGTAACTCGGGTCATATATACAATACAAATATAAAATATAGCCTACGACACTCACCATTAACGTAGCATTCTACTGGTGAAAGAGTTTTTAAAATCAGATCAGTAGTTCCGAAGATTAGCCCCAACAGCTGCCCCATTTACAAACTTACAAAGTTACAAATTTTAACTCTTTATAATATTAGTATAGATGTATTGCCACACAAAAATTTACGCTCATAATCACATGGCAACTATACCTCTCCGTTCCAGGAGAAAAAATTTGGGCACGAATAAGTACCCAGACTTTAGGGCTAATCCCAAATATCTCTCACTATTGTATTCTCATAAAGCAAGTACTAATAAACTTGTTCGTACAACAAATTAGTAATATAACATTTGGATCAGTGGTTCCCATCATTACTACACTTGACCTTGTTGTTGTGCATACCGACCGTGCTCGTTTCTTTGCATAATCCACGCATAAGCTGTTCTTTTTTAGAGGGAATGCGACGGACGCTTTTTACTTGTCTATTTCTTTCTCTGTCTGAGTCGCAGACCATTAACGATTTGTTACTTCTCAATGAAAGTTCAACTTTAGGGCAGTGTGCATAGACTCTACTTTAAACGTCACAAACAACACAAAATAAACCAGGAGCGTTTATTTTGTGTTTAACACACGCATTCCAGCTTCGATTTGATAACCGGGCGTTTGAACGAATGATAGAATGAACGATTTGTGAAAAATATTGCTGAACCAAATGTAAATGTCACCCTTTGAATAGGACTGACACATAATTATATCAAAGAAATCTCAATTTGACATCGCAACCAATTTCGTAGATATAATTTTCTGTTTATTTCACTTTAGTAGTGCATGTTAATTTGGTTTTAATAAATTTAACGGCCTGGAATCGAGTTCTGTATGGCCGGATGTTAATTTTTTTTTATTGTGTGGAATGCAATTTTGTGGTAAGTCAAAAAGTAAATAATTAAGCTCGAAAGATTAGTGGTAAGCGCCTATTTATGAACTACATACTATATATGAATCAGATTTTTTTATAATCCGGTCATGTCTTAGCGTTATGATTTAGCGATTTATTACCAATTCCACTGTTACTTTTTAAAATTAATAATACCTACTACAAAAAAGCCCATCATCAATTTTAATAGAAATGAAATAATGAATGTCTTGTTTAAATTTATTCGAAATATAAACATAAAATAGACAATAAGAGGACAGGCAGAAAGACAAATGCTAGGAAAGTACAACAAATCAAATATAGATTAGATAACCTAGAAATATATCTGTGAAAAACTGTAACCGAAGAATAAACGGAGAACTCGACCTACGTTAATATAACCGTGAACAGTAAATTTATATTAACCGACGGTTAGCTTATGTTAACTATTGGTTATGATAACCGAAGCCTTGGTGCACACAGGCCTTAAAGTGATACCAGCATTCTAAAGATCAACATGTACCTCAGAGGAATGGCTTGTTATTTGAAATAGAAAATATAGATAATATATTGCAAAAATACGCGTAATATTTATCTTTCTTTATTCTTATAATGATTTTTTATTATTCATATTTATTTATTCAAAATAATTAACAATAATGACTTAAAATATCTTGTCATATTGGAATAGTTTGTTCACGATTAGGCGCTCTTTATTTCTAATTACTTGCACGCGTATACTAATACTAATGGTTTAAAAATATATTGTTTATTTCTATTTCTTACGTAAATGCAAAGATTTTATATAAAATTCATTGCGACCACGGATGCTTTGCACCTACAGTTATGGCAACAGCGTATAGCGAAGCGAGCGACAACTTTCCATTAGGCATGAGACGTAACAGGTCAAAGGCAATATCTGTTATCCCTGTTACTGTGACAAAAAAAAAGCAGTGACAAATACCTGTTATTAAATAACAGCCTGTTACTCTCTCACATCTCACGTCCCGGTCCGAGTCCGACCGTAGCGTAAGAGGACTCTGCGTGCCAGAGGCGCCAGAGCACTTTTAGGACACTTCCGCACGATAATTCTCTAAATTAGCTAAACCAATTTTGATGCTATTTTTACTTGCAGATATCTTATGTAAGGAGTAACTTTAAAACTGCCGGGTACCGTTTCTATTATAATTTATAAATACTTTTATGAACGAAAACTTCCCTTCATGCTTTTATCAGGCTTAGGACTGTCAGTTTGAAAATTAGCAAACAGGCGCATTTAAAAGTTTTCATTCATCTATCATAATCATTATGAGCCTATTAACGAACCACTACAGGCTTGGAATGTACTGAAAATTTCATAGAGGAATGAAAAACCCAGGATTCGAACCCAGCACCTTGTGACCGAAAGCGACAAAGGTAACCACTAGACCAACGAGGCAGACATTTCATGTATACTAATATTATAAAGCTATTAATAATATTATAAAGATGAAGAGTTTGTTTGTTTATTTTGTTAGAACGCTCTAATCTCAGAAACTACTTCGAATTGAAAAATTTATTTTGTGTTGGATAGTCCATTTATTGAGGAAGGCTTTTGGATGTATCTATCTTTTAAGATTGACTCATTGTAACCTTTTTTATGGTAGTCAAATTTGGTTTGGTTGAAATTATTGCCAAATATTTGTTAAAGAGTTTTATCAACATAATGTGATTATTATACTGTACAGATTTAAAATGGAAATTATTATACTGTAAAAATTTAAAATAGACGTGGACGAAGTATATACAATACTCGTATATACAAGTTTACAAATTTTGGTGCAGGAATATAAGTTGTTGCAACTTTCTTATTCCCAAGCGGGTTCTTCTTTCAGTCATTATGTTTCCCGCTGCGGAAAACACTCTTTCACATGGCACTGAAGATGCCATGGCATTAAATTTTTTAACTGCTACTTTGTATAGCGTAGGATATACGTTTTTATGGTCTCTCCACCACTTCAAAGGGCAATCGGTCCTCGGAATTATTTTGTCTTCATAATACCTTTGGACCTCTACGATTGCTCTCGAATGTGAAGTACCTTCTGGCTGGATGCCTTGCATCTTCATATCAAAATCTTGCCATATGGATTTTGATGGTAGATGAGAAGATGTTGTAGGTACTTCGGTTGTGGTGGAGGTAGCAGTTTCGGTGCGAGTGTGTTGTGCGACCAAAGAGACAATCCGCCGTTTTGTGTCTTCTGCCACATGAGGATCGGTAAAGTATAATTTAAACCGCGGATCTAGAAACATACAATTTGTAAATGTATTACTGTGGTTTAAATTTAAAAATCTACGTTTAATATTTCCGATTAAATCCTGTCGCAAAAGCTCTACAGAGTTCAAAAATTCCTCGTTATCGATACTTTCTAAAGCTCTGATGAGCCCGTAAGTGATCGGTATTACAAGGCTTCCTGTAATATAATTTTGGCCACTCAATTCTCGCGTTACCTCCTCACATGGCTTTAACACTGCACACATTCCTTCACAAATTTTCCAATCCTCATCAGACAGTATTGGCATGGTTAAATTGACCATGGCACTGTTTAAGGATTCTTTAAGGTCTACACATCTTTGAACCATATAGAAGGTGGAGTTCCATCTTGTAGGTACATCCTGGATCAGCCTCCTCGGATTAGTACCTGCTTGTTCTTGGTACTTTTTAAGTTTTTCCCAAGCTAGGTTACTTTGTTTGAAATGTCTAACGATAGCTTTTATTTTATTAATTACTTCGACTAAATTCGTTTGCTTTAGCGCGTCGTTAACTGCTAAGTTTAGGGTGTGCGTGTAGCATGGAAAATGTTTCCACCCCAGTTCTTTTTCAATGGCACTTTTAATATTAGTGCCATTGTCTGACACAGCCAATAAAATTTTATTACAAATTTGCCACTCTTCGCAAATTTTTTTAATAGTTAGTGCCAAATTTTTGGCTGTGTGGCTTGTCTCTAGCGGGACACAATCCAATAGATAATTTTTGAGGATAAATCCCTCCTCCTTTATGTAATGTCCAGTAATAGCTAACATCGAGTCGTTCGTCGATGTTGACCATATGTCGACAGTAATACAAATGGATTGAACATCCGTAGAGATTTCAAGCATAAGATCTGCCCTAGTTTTTTCGTAAGTAGCGGGCAGAATATTATTTGAAAAAAATTTTCTAGACGGTATTTGATAGCCCGGGAATGCATAACTTAATAAATCTCGAAAACCTCTGTCTTCCACTATCCTAAAGGGCTGATAGTCCATAATAAACAAATTCATTATTTTTTTGTCTATTTCTAGTTTTGGAAAATTTGTACGCCTCGGTGCGAAATTTGTTATTGGTTGATGACCGTAATTTCTTCGAGGTATTACTTGGATAGGTGGCTGAGCAATCGTTTGCGTTGGCGGTTGCGCGGTAGTGGTTGTCGGCTGAACTGTCGTTTGACCTATGGTAATCGATTGAGATATCTGCGTTGTTGGTTGAGGGTTTATGGCATTATTTAACAAATCTTCACGCCTACTTATCATTCGAACTGTGGGATGCTTTCGGTCCAAGTGTTTTTTTAAATTTGTAACCGACGACTTGAAAGATAATTTGGCTTTGCATATGTTGCAAGTAGCCAAATATCCGCCTATGTCAACAAAATGGTCCCATACAACGCTCATCTTATAACTCTTACTTCTATTATCATTTACACTAGCCATACTTAATAATAGTTTTAAATCTGTACACAAATAAAATTTACTATGGCCTATACCTGCACCTAAAAACTATATCTATAAACTACTACTATACTACTACTACTATAATAACTACTACTATACTTATTAAATAAATAAATGAATATCTAAAACTATACCTGTACAGTATTCTATACTATATTTCTATTGTACACTAAACTTCTATTCTACACAACTCAAATAGACTAGCAAATATATACACAACTGTAAATGAAATTGACTATTTACTAAAAATCACTATATCTACATGTAAAACTATATTCTATACTATATTTATATTCTACACAATACTTCTAACAGCAAAGCTATTAGGAGCGAGAGAATTAAAATAAAATCTTTTTAAATTATGCGGAAACAAACACACCAGAGTTGATGAATTCTCGCAGGCGGTTTTATTTTATCGAAATTTTGAAAAATCCACTGTAACATTCTGAAATATTTAGTAATATTTAAATACTATCCTTATTGGTATAGCAATAAGATCTAACGAAAGTTGGCAAATAAGTTGACCAATTACATCACACCGTGAATTCTTGACGACTGAGGTTCGGAAACATACATTTTTAAACGAAAGCTTTTACAAAAATAAATAACTGTCGTCACATATATTAATTTATAAATATAATTTATTAAATTATAAATTAAGCTTTAATTTTTACAAAGTACAATCATTTTTTAATTATTTAATATCATAAAAATTTCCCTAAACAATACCTTAAGATTTTAGAATTTCATTTGACATTTAATACTCTGTATTATCCGATTAATACTCTGTATTATACTCTGTAGTATCCGATATATTATACGACCAAATTCCATTTAACGTTTGTTTTATGAACATTCTTCGGTTAATCTTATATTTCTCAAATGTCGTATAATATTTACGAGAAATACTAGCTTCTATCTCATTTACGCGTATGAAATATAAAAGCGACCAAACATGTTAAATATTTAGTATTATTTAAATACTATCCTTATTAATATAGCAATAAGATCTAACGAAAGTTGGCAAATAAGTTGACCAATCACATCACACCGTGAATTCTTGACGACTGAGGTTCGGAAACATACATTTTTAAACGAAAACTTTTACAAAAATAAATAACTGTCGTCACATATAATAATTTATAAATATAATTTATTAAATTATAAATTAAGCTTTAATTATTACAAAGTACAATCATTTTTTAATTATTTAATATCATAAAAATTTCCCTAAACAATACCTTAAGATTTTAGAATTTCATTTGACATTTAATACTCTGTATTATCCGATTAATACTCTGTATTATACTCTGTAGTATCCGATATATTATACGACAAAATTCCATTTAACGTTTGTTTTATGAACATTCTTCGGTTAATCTTATATTTCTCAAATGTCGTATAATATTTACGAGAAATACTAGCTTCTATCCCATTTACGCGTATGAAATATAAAAGGGACCAAACATGATAAATATTTAGTATTATTTAAATACTATCCTTATTTGTATTGAGTTAAGATTCAACGAAAGTTGGCAAATAAGTTACGTCACAGTGACTATTATACGACAAAATTACATTTGATGTTTGTTATATGAACTATCTTCGGTTAATCTTATATTTCTTTAATGTCGTATAATAGTTGCGAAAAATACTAGCTTCTATCTCATTTAAGCATATGAAATTTTTGTGTAGTAAGAAGGAGACAGCAATACAAAAAATACTAGCTTCTATCTCATTTACGCGTATGAAATATAAAAGGGACCAAACATGATAAATATTTAGTATTATTTAAATACTATCCTTATTTGTATTGAGTTAAGATTCAACGAAAGTTGGCAAATAAGTTACGTCACAGTGACTATTATACGACAAAATTACATTTGATGTTTGTTATATGAACTATCTTCGGTTAGTCTTATATTTCTTAAATGTCGTATAATAGTTGCGAAAAATACTAGCTTCTATCTCATTTAAGCATATGAAATTTTTGTGTAGTAAGAAGGAGACAGCAATACAAAAAATACTAGCTTCTATCTCATTTACGCGTATGAAATATAAAAGAGACCAAACATGATAAATATTTAGTATTATTTAAATACTATCCTTATTAATATAGCAATAAGATCTAACGAAAGTTGGCAAATAAGTTGACCAATCACATCACACCGTGAATTCTTGACGACTGAGGTTCGGAAACATACATTTTTAAACGAAAACTTTTACAAAAATAAATAACTGTCGTCACATATAATAATTTATAAATATAATTTATTAAATTATAAATTAAGCTTTAATTATTACAAAGTACAATCATTTTTTAATTATTTAATATCATAAAAATTTCCCTAAACAATACCTTAAGATTTTAGAATTTCATTTGACATTTAATACTCTGTATTATCCGATTAATACTCTGTATTATACTCTGTAGTATCCGATATATTATACGACAAAATTCCATTTAACGTTTGTTTTATGAACATTCTTCGGTTAATCTTATATTTCTCAAATGTCGTATAATATTTACGAGAAATACTAGCTTCTATCCCATTTACGCGTATGAAATATAAAAGGGACCAAACATGATAAATATTTAGTATTATTTAAATACTATCCTTATTTGTATTGAGTTAAGATTCAACGAAAGTTGGCAAATAAGTTACGTCACAGTGACTATTATACGACAAAATTACATTTGATGTTTGTTATATGAACTATCTTCGGTTAATCTTATATTTCTTTAATGTCGTATAATAGTTGCGAAAAATACTAGCTTCTATCTCATTTAAGCATATGAAATTTTTGTGTAGTAAGAAGGAGACAGCAATACAAAAAATACTAGCTTCTATCTCATTTACGCGTATGAAATATAAAAGGGACCAAACATGATAAATATTTAGTATTATTTAAATACTATCCTTATTTGTATTGAGTTAAGATTCAACGAAAGTTGGCAAATAAGTTACGTCACAGTGACTATTATACGACAAAATTACATTTGATGTTTGTTATATGAACTATCTTCGGTTAGTCTTATATTTCTTAAATGTCGTATAATAGTTGCGAAAAATACTAGCTTCTATCTCATTTAAGCATATGAAATTTTTGTGTAGTAAGAAGGAGACAGCAATACAAAAAATACTAGCTTCTATCTCATTTACGCGTATGAAATATAAAAGAGACCAAACATGATAAATATTTAGTATTATTTAAATACTATCCTTATTAATATAGCAATAAGATCTAACGAAAGTTGGCAAATAAGTTGACCAATCACATCACACCGTGAATTCTTGACGACTGAGGTTCGGAAACATACATTTTTAAACGAAAACTTTTACAAAAATAAATAACTGTCGTCACATATATTAATTTATAAATATAATTTATTAAATTATAAATTAAGCTTTAATTATTACAAAGTACAATCATTTTTTAATTATTTAATATCATAAAAATTTCCCTAAACAATACCTTAAGATTTTAGAATTTCATTTGACATTTAATACTCTGTATTATCCGATTAATACTCTGTATTATACTCTGTAGTATCCGATATATTATACGACAAAATTCCATTTAACGTTTGTTTTATGAACATTCTTCGGTTAATCTTATATTTCTCAAATGTCGTATAATATTTACGAGAAATACTAGCTTCTATCCCATTTACGCGTATGAAATATAAAAGGGACCAAACATGATAAATATTTAGTATTATTTAAATACTATCCTTATTTGTATTGAGTTAAGATTCAACGAAAGTTGGCAAATAAGTTACGTCACAGTGACTATTATACGACAAAATTACATTTGATGTTTGTTATATGAACTATCTTCGGTTAATCTTATATTTCTTTAATGTCGTATAATAGTTGCGAAAAATACTAGCTTCTATCTCATTTAAGCATATGAAATTTTTGTGTAGTAAGAAGGAGACAGCAATACAAAAAATACTAGCTTCTATCTCATTTACGCGTATGAAATATAAAAGGGACCAAACATGTTAAGTATTTTACCTTACTGAAATACTGACTGTGACTGCTGTGATTTTTCACTGTGACGATAAATACGCCTCATGTCTACTGCTGTGAATTGTGAAAGGGTGAAGTATTTATTTATCTGTTATTTTTGGAATGAGTAACAGCCTGTTATTTGGTATTATGGAATATCTGTGATTTTTCACTGTGACGATAAATACGCCTCATGTCTACTTTCCATTCCAGTTTTATCTAAGCAGTCGTTAGTACTCCACTTTGACGAGTGTATGTCAATCTCATTCGTGACGCGTCATATAAACTAGACATAGTAGATACGGTATCACTAATCATGGAGATCAGTGTTATATTATCTGTGGCAAGCGGCGCACTGCGACGTTGTGTGTCGTGTTAAAAATAGTAATGTTGAATAGATTGCCGGTTTTCGGTCAAAGACTCTACATTTAGTAACGTTTCTGCTCTGTATTTATGGTTATTTGTGTACAAAACAATGGATTTAAATGGTGAGTAACTTGTCAATATACTAGAAATTCATATCCGCTTGTATTTTGAATTGGAAGTAAAGGATTAACATTTTTGTATTAATTTGGCAAAGTAGGACGTAGGAACGCGGCATTCCAATGAACTCTAATGTATTTTACTTTCACTATTTCCTACTTTTAACTTTGTTCTTATACCAATTATTAAATAAATATTTCTAAAGCTTAGATAAAATACCTATTATATTAAATATAGGTAGTATGTCAATGTTCTAAAGTATTTTTATACATACTGCTTAAGTAAATAAGCTTATTCAATATTTTAAAACATTTTTTGTATTTACGTAGTATTTTGAATCGTAATTACAATAAAACCCTAATGTTGTTTGTTTTTTATTTAATATCTATCTTCAACTTTTTTCTTGTGTAATTAATATATTTTTTTATTCATTTGCTGTCTGTACGTTAATTATAACTTTATCTACCTAAGTACTTGATCGATTATGTGGAAAATTGGTTATTATGTGTCCAATTTTGTTCTTAATCAAAAATGGCCTTATTTAAAATTAAAAAAAGTAATAAATAGATATTAACATTTGGGTTTAGTTTTTATTACCTTACACAAATGTTAGGAAACAGAATAAAAATCTTGCCATTGAAGAATGTAAGTGGTCAACGTTCTAAAAATATTTTCATTGTTAAATTATCCATGCAAACTTACGTAATAATATAACAATGTTAAGTTTGCCTCTACAAGAACAGGAAACGATTGAGTGCGTAGGTATTGTTACATGTTAGGGTACCTACGGGATGCGGTCCGTACGATAACCTATTGTAAAATGTTCAACTCGTCAATATAAATTGGACCTTATATAGGCGCTTTTTCTATAAGGAACAATTCTTTTATATATTCTTTTGTTGTACATCTCCAAGAGATGGCTGCCGCCCTGATGGAGCAACGCTTTTAACAAATCCTTACTAACATTATAAAAGCGAAAGTTTGTATGTTTGGATGGATGTTTGCTACTATTTTTTACGCAAAAACTACTGAATGATAATAATAATATATCGTACAATAACCTCGTGAAAGCCGAAAAGGAAAAAGTATCAAAATACTTAGACCTTGCTCACGAGATTACCGCCATGTGGAATGTTGAGTCAACTATTATTGTTCCGATAGTCATTTCAGTCAACGGTCTTATAGCGAAAAGCTTTGACGAACATCTTAAAAAGCTTTCGCTTAATTGTTGGATCAAGGGTCGGATACAGAAGGCAGTAATCCTTGAAACGGCGCGTATTGTGAGGAGGTTCCTCACTCTGGAGCCCTGACCACCGGTTGCTTGGGCTTGGTTTGAAGTTTTTTTATAAATTTTTAATAGTGATTTTTTTTATTTTTGTATTATATACCTATAACATTGTTAAAAATTAAAAAAAAATACAAATAAAAATAAATAAGAGTTTTAATATATCGTTCGTACATATCAGACATAACACATAGGCCATATTTTACTCTGAAATTCAACGCAGGCAGGTGAAACTGCAGGTGTCTTCTAGTATCGTCACATTTAAGCCAATTTGCACAAAACCTTAACAAATTATATACTAAAAGCTTGCTATATATAAAACTACTCTATATGTTGGTGAAATTGAATGAAAATCCGATCGATACTTTTTGAGTTAATCGCGTACAGATAGACAGACGCAGACAGAGGGCTTTGTTATATTGTTTTGATACTTTGATAGTGATAGTGATAGGTACCTACTTACATTAAAAAATCGATTTTTCAAATTTATGTCTATCTGTTCCGGCTTGTCTCTGAATCTACCAGTCGGATCGAAAAAAATATTTTTGTTTGATTTTAAATAGCCCGATTCATGAGGAGTGGCGTAAAAGCAAAATCGATCATTAAAATTAAAATTTTTAAAAGTTTTGAAATTCTGTAAAATATATTTGGAATCGCAATAAGTGTCGCTGTTAAATTTTTCTATAAAAATATTATAGATATATTTTAATATATC
The DNA here is from genome assembly GCA_034621355.1 of Mycalesis mineus. Lineage (NCBI taxonomy): Eukaryota > Metazoa > Arthropoda > Insecta > Lepidoptera > Nymphalidae > Mycalesis > Mycalesis mineus. The sequence continues at coordinate 18,304,620 of CM067887.1, read as the reverse complement.
GACAGACCTTTGACGGCATTTTGAGAGTCAATAATGATTTTTGACTTTAGATTTGAGGAACCTTTGACGGGAATAACGTATCTATGCCCATTTCACTTACGGCAGATCAAATAGGTAGTGTACCTACGAGTAACATTTGACGGACGAGTAGCGCAGTGGGTAGTGACCCTGCTTCTGCGTCCTAGGCTGTGGGTTCGATTCCCACGTCTGGAAAAATGTTTGTGTGATGATCATGGATATTTTCCAGTGTCTTGGTGTTTATCTATATATTATAAGTATTATATATGTATAATTTATTAACCGATGAAAAAAACGGAGGAGGTTCTCCATTCGACACGTATATTTTTTTTTGTATGACCACGCATAACTTATTACAGAGTTTCTTTTTTTGAGTCCGATTTCTTTTTTTTTTAGAAAGGGAACACTTCCAAGATGGTATCATTGTCATCATGTTAGGATCTGATGATGATATCCTGGGAAAATTGAAGGAACTCTTCAAATTTTATAGGCACACTTGCAGCGATTTTGGTTTTTGTGTATAAAGAATATTCACCACTTATTATAGTACCCAAAACACAGGCTGTCTATTTTTACTTTGGGGCTACAGGTATATAGCGATATGTTTAATTGTCCTATAATATTTATTTACTATTCATTTATATGAAGTTTGCTACAAGAGTGTAAATCTGCAGAACACTGGCTTCAAGATCATAGTCCTCGCACCAGAGATGCGAATCTTTGTCTTCGTCCGTGAACACGCCCGAGCGGCCCGAGGCGCTGTAGAATCTATTTATGCAGTATTTGTACTCATTTGCGATGTAAATCAATACTCATAATTAAGTGCGAGACAGAGCGTCGTATTGTTTAGGTAAACAATTAAATATTATATATTATTTGCAGCCGAGTGCTATTTACACCGATTTCCTGTTCTGTGAGTTACACCTTTTTATTACTTGTATTTGAATTCTTAATTTATAGTAACTGCTTCGCTAAATTATGGATTTTTATGTTTAATTTTTTTCTCTTTCATGTTATAACGAAACAAACGAAAATGATTATTTGACTAAAATAATTATAAGTAAAATTCTCATAAACATAATATAATTTCTTCCTTTTTCCCAATTTCTCCCAATCTATACAAATAAAACTGAAGTGTCTGCTTGTAATTTTAAATAAACAGCTTTTCTGCTAATGAACGCACTGTGCGATTTTGGTTTAAACGCTTTCGTGATGGAAACTTCGATTTGAAGAACGAACCACGTGAATAACAATGATTCAAAGAGATGGTGGAAGCCGATCCGAGGCAAACTACCCAGGAATTAGCGGCATGGTTTAACGTTACTTTACCAACAATATTGACTCATTTGCGTCAAATCAGTAAAATAAAAAAATATGAAAAATGGGTGCCTCATGATTTGACTGATCTGCAGAAAGAAACGCGTGTTGAAACTTGCGTTGCCTTGTTGAATCGATACAGAAATGAAGGAATATTAGATCGAATTGTGACATGTGATGAAAAATGGATTCCTTACGATAATCGTAAGCGGAAAATGCAATTGCTGACCCCAGGTCAAACGCCGCAACTGTGTCCTAAAGCAAAGCTTACCAATAAAAAGGTAATGGTAACTGTTCGGTGGTCTCAGCGTGGTGTTATTCACTATAGCTTTCTCCGATCTGGTCAAGCAATAACGGCAGATGTCTACTGCGCCGAACTCCGAACAATGATATCGAAACTAGCAGTGAAACGCCCCGACTTATGAATCGATCTTCACCATTATTGCTCCATGATAACGCGAGACCTCATACAGCACGAGAAACCGTTTTAACTCTACAGGAACTGCAATTAGAAACCATTCGTCACCCTCCATATTCGCCAGACAATGCTCCAACGGACTACCATTTTTTTCGTGATTTGGACAATTTTCTACGTGATAAAAAGTTTTCTTCTCAGGAGGCAGTGCAAAATGCTTTCACACAGTTTGTCGAATCTAGATCACCAGAGTTCTATCGCAAAGGCATAAATGAGCTTCCTATTACATGGCAGCAATGTATAGATAATAATGGTAATTATTTTGATTAAATAAATATGTTAAATTAAAAAAAAAACGAATTATTGTTTTTCAGTACAAATCGGCAATTTCATACTTTAACCCCTGATATCTTTGTGTATGATAGCTACACTTATGAGGAGTGACATGGGCTAATTGGTATCCTGATATTCCTGCGAGAACGGACAGCACGCGGGTGAAACCCCGGGCGACCGCTATTGAGTTAGAAAATAACATTAAAAAAAACCAGTATATAGCCTTTTCTACTGAAAACCTACCTAACACATTACCTAGCTAGTACCTAAAGCATTACCTAGCTAGTACCTAAAGCATTGCCTAGCTAGTACCTAACATATAACCTAGCTAGTACCTAACACATTACCTAGCTAGTACCTAAAGTATTACCTAGCTAGTACCTAAAGCATTACCTAGCTAGTACCTAATGCATTACCTAGCTAGTACCTAACACATTACCTAGCTAGTACCTAACACATTACCTAGCTAGTACCTAACATATTACCTAGCTAGTACCTAACACATTACCTAGCTAGTACCTAATGCATTACCTAGCTAGTACCTAATGCATATTTTAAAACAAAATGAATTAAATCATTTATTATTGTTGTTTTTGAATTTATCCTGTTCATATAGCATATCTATCTTTTAAGGACAGCTTGCTGTACTCATTCTTTTATTGAAGAATTAATTTGCTAACGTATTTTTGGTGGTCTGGAATGTTGCAATACACTATTTTTTACGGGCGAAGTCGCGGGCGTCTGTTAGTATCTAACTAAATACCTTTTTTATCGTTGGGAAATCCTCATGGATACCCGCCTGCCAAGGTACGAGCTGGTTATGTCGGACTCCTACCGACTAACCCCCATGGTTCAACAACCCTTTACCTTGACACTGGACCATGGGAACGACCTCGCACACAACCGCAACATCTAATAAAATACCTGCTTTATTTCCAGTTGACGAGTACATTGAGAGTCTATTCTCCGATGAAGCCTTCAAGCAGCCATCGGACAGTAAAAAACCCGAGGACCTTGAAATGAGAATACCAGAATGGTACGATGAGAAGAAATATAGCAAGTGAGTACACATATACTGATTTACGACTTAACGGCCCACTATCAGGCCAAGCCTTTCCTCCAAGTAGGGGAGGAGATATGGAGCATTGACCCATCACGCTGTTCCGATTAGATGTTGCTGATATCGACTGGGTCTGGCGGCTTAACGTGCACTACGCGGCACGTAGGTGTAATAGCACCAACTTCACGACTCCGTGCTCAGATATACTGTCAATATCTTATAAAAAATTGACAATAAATTCTACAACTTTACCATTGTTTGGATTATTGATTATTTGTTGTTTGAATTGAACCCAGGACCTTGTGGTTAAAGCCACATAGACTGACAGCTAGACTAACAAGGCAGTAGATTAGCTGCGAGTTACGAGCAGATTGTTATAGTAAATAATATATAATGCATTAAATTGCCCACGATCGCGTTATTGGTACGCATGAAGTAACACGGCTGTTAAATGAGCAGGTATTTGCAATATTCTATCGGTACAAGAATAGTTTACGAATAGTACAAGCTAGAAGTGTATGTATGTCTACATATTTTATAGGCGTCAAAGGCGTTTTGTGTAGATAGTGCGAGCGTCATAATGCGCCCCCAAACAATCCACCGCTTGCACCCCTACCAGGCTACGTGCAAATATATGTATTAGTCAGTCTACTTTTATCTTAGATTGACGTGACGAGGTCTTATAAATAGATGAAAAAGCATGACTCATTGTCACGTTCTACCATGCAAGCGATAGATAGGAACGATCGGGAAGTTCAGCTTGTAACTATAATTTTTTTTGTTATCACTAAATTTATCGGTCGGTAATCGACTTTACTAACGACAATCTTTTATTGGAACGAAGTTCCTTATCGCGCGTTGTGAAAGGGGGCTAGACGGAAAAAATTCGTACGAAAAGTTGTCACGACACTTTTTGATCAAAGGATCTTGCCGCCGCCTTTGATGTGTGTGCGCGTGAGCGGCGGGGGGCGCCCGCGCTGTATACTGTCTCGCGCTCTCGTGGCGCCCTCTGGTGTTTCGGTGTACAACAACAAATATTATTATTACTTAAAAAATAAAATTTTATTACAATTCCTTCACTAATTAATCGAAAGGAACTTCGTTCCATCCGGGTGTCCCTTGACACCTCTCAATTTTTTTTTTAAACCCAACATAAAAATTATTACTCGTTGGCGTTGGACACTCCTTGCATTTTATGTACATATCTATTACTGCATTCTGTAAATACCTATAATGGAAGGTAAATATGGATGTGCAATGTCAGTAATATTACTTGAAGTAGGTAGAGAGGTACTTGCCTAGGCATTGGTAAAGCGATTTGAATACGTATCATAAATACGATTGAGTTAGACACATTTTAATCTCACTAATTATGTTATCAATTTTTGATGAGCGATCGTATTACGGTATTTTGCTGATACCAAGGTCAGCTAAGATTATGCATGCTAACACTTTCTTGATGTTTGTCAAATTGTATACCTAAAATAACTGTTAAATTCAAAATTTAAAAACCCCCGACTATAATCAAATTTACCATTTTTTTTGTGGTGGCCATCTTGGATTTTAAACTTTTCATAGTGTAGTATTCTACTATTCAAGCCCTTTCACGACGTAATAAGATATTTACATTAAAACAAGATACACATTTTGCAACAAAGTTATCGATTAGATTAAAAAAATAATTAATTAAATAAAATCGGATCATCCGTTTGGGAGTTATGATGCCACAGACAGAAACATACACATACATTTACACAGACACGTCAAACTTATAACACCCAGTCGTTTTTGCGCCGGGGGTTTTCAATTTCGTTCAGAGTGCCTAGTGTGAGCTTTCACCAAAACAAATGGAAAACTTCACATTCGCAAATTTTATATGGAATTGAAGCAGCGCCCCTGGCAGTATCGAGAGAAAACTCAAATGGGTGAGTATCAGTGTCATATAAAATTTGCGTTTACCGTTCTCGATATCGACACGGTAAAATCTTATACTAGCCACACAGAACGGTTTAATATCATAAACGAAAGAAAATTAATCTCTCTAAACTCCGCTAAACCGCTGAACTAAAAAATTTGAGTACACGGATAAATTTTTGAAAAAAAAATATCCAATTTTTTTGATGAAAATTTCTTCATAAGTGATTTAAATAAGATGTACAATTACTAGAGCAATCGATGCATTTGACAGTTGGAAAAGTTGAAGATCTGAATATAATATGGCTTTATATATTTTTTACTCTTTAAATACTCAATTTAAAGGCGTAGGTATAAATTGCAGATTGCCTCAAGGACATTTTTTATAATAGAAAACCACGCTTTGGAAATAATTCAACCCCACTATTCTCCGGTCGGTCTGCAGTTCACCATATCGGATACTGCGTCGTGGAATAATACTGAGTTTTAATTTCTTCTAAAATGTTTGAGTAAAAACTGGTTTGGAGTTAGTGGTGTTAAACCCTCATGAATCAGACGGCACTTTAGGCCGTCGGTCCCGATCATTATCATCGACATCTGATAGTGATCGTAAAGGATTAGATATTATCACTCTAAGCCCGCCAGACACTGCAGCAGCGTGTTTACTCCATATTCCTATATAGCAGAGTCCTGACATTGTGTTAGACCGTTAATATAATGCCGCTTATAATAATGAGCAGAGTTCCACGACAAGGTTTCATCTTCAAATGTCTACAAGCTCTCTAAGTAACAGTCTAAGTAAAGAAAGCTGATAATAAATTGCAGGGCACGTCGCTTCTACTGGGACAACTGCTTCCAGCTGACGTCGTCGATGCTCCTCGGGCTCGTGGCAGTGTTCGCCATACCGTCCATCCTGCGCGTGCTGGTCAGCAGCCGGCGCTCCAACTCCACCTACACCGCCTACAGGAGATACCTCTCCACTCTGTTACACACTGTTTCATGGTTCGAGAATGATCTGGTGCCTGGCAGCATGTGAGTCATACCTCTCCACTCTGTTACGCACTGTTTCATGGTTCGAGAATGATCTGGTGCCTGGCAGCATGTGAGTCATACCTCTCCACTCTGTTACGCACTGTTTCATGGTTCGAGAATGATCTGGTGCCTGGCAGCATGTGAGTCATACCTCTCCACTCTGTTACACACTGTTTCATGGTTCGAGAATGATCTGGTGCCTGGCAGCATGTGAGTCATACCTCTCCACTCTGTTACGCACTGTTTCATGGTTCGAGAATGATCTGGTGCCTGGCAGCATGTGAGTCATACCTCTCCACTCTGTTACACACTGTTTCATGGTTCGAGAATGATCTGGTGCCTGGCAGCATGTGAGTCATACCTCTCCACTCTGTTACGCACTGTTTCATGGTTCGAGAATGATCTGGTGCCTGGCAGCATGTGAGTCATACCTCTCCACTCTGTTACACACTGTTTCATGGTTCGAGAATGATCTGGTGCCTGGCAGCATGTGAGTCATACCTCTCCACTCTGTTACACACTGTTTCATGGTTCGAGAATGATCTGGTACCTGGAAGCATGTGAGTGTTCTTTCTCATCTATATGTTTGTAGTGAACTGAAGAAGAAGATTTATGGGGGAAGAGAAACTAATTGTATGGCGACTGTGATCTCCTTAGTTGTCTTCTTACGAGGTTCATGGCATGATATGAACTGATAAACTTTTAGCTTTTATAATTCACCAAAGTCTTTCCAAACCCTGGGAGGGTGACAATTTTCCTGGAAATATTCCTAAAAGAAGGAAAAGCCTGGCTTCTGGCTCAACCCAGGACTTCATGATCAAAAGCCACAACGCTAACAACAGAAAAATTAAATAAAAGCTTGTATTTGCAGATCGTGGAGATCACTGATGGCAGTGCGCGCTCGACACGTCAAAGCCAGCATCTCTTCGAATCTGAAAGGTCAGGGTATCGTTTCTCAACGTGACCTGGCTCTCACACAGTTTGGCTTTGTTGGCTTTTCCATACTGAAGCCGGAGAAATTCGGCGTACGAGAGATAGAGGAAGGCGACTGGGAAGCGTACAATCACTTCTGGAGTGTTATCGGACACGCCATCGGTTTGGAGGACAGGTGAGGAATCCGAAGGACTACCAGCAATTATATTGACAATATTATTGACAGTAATATAATGTACTAGCGGACGCCCGCGACTTAGTCCGCGTGAAACTTGGTGTAGACTTGAACTCCCGTTTGACCCCTTAAGGAAGTGAGCATTAGAAAAAACGTTTCTTAGCGTTCGCCTACGTCATTATAGCTATATAGCAGTCGCCCGCGACTTCGTCCGCGTGAATCTTGGTGTAGACTTGAACTCCCGTTTGACCCCTTAAGGAGGTCAGCATTAGGAAAAACGTTTCTTAGCGTTCGCCTACGTCATTATAGCTATATAGCAGTCGCCTGCGACTTCTTCCGCGTGAAACTTGGTGTAGACTTGAACTCCCGTTTTATTTCAGAGTCGCACTTTTTAGAAATTTTGTAATATCTCCGAAACTACATAACTAACTAACATACTGTAAAAGGCAAATCTTATCTCTATAATATCCTTGTGATTATTAAATAATTTATTTTGATAAGGATTTAAGTTTAGTTCTATATAAATAATCACGTAAACGTAAGCATATGAATTAAATAATTTTTTTAAAACACAAAAAAATATATATCTGCCAAAATAATATCGCGGACTTTTTTGTAGAACTTTTTAAGATGCATAAAGTTTTCATACAATGTTTTCAATTATATCCAATATCGGCACTTGCAAAATGAAATAAATTTCACGGTCCGACTTGCGCGACATAAACTGTGATAACTCGGGTAATATATACAATACAAATATAAAATATAGCCTATGACACTCATCGATAACGTGGCATTCTACTGGTGAAAGAATTTTTAAAATCGGATCAGTAGTTCCGAAGATTAGCCCCGACAGAACTTTATTTACAAACTTACAAACTTTACCTCTTTATAATGTTAGTATAGATAATATTGACAATATGTGGGGATAGTTTCCTAAAGCTATACCACGGTGTAAAATTGTATCTCGGCAATATGACAGGTATAGCTTTTGAGGGTCATAGATTACTATTTTTTATTAAGGGCAACCTTACCCTACGCAATGTCAAGAATATTGACAATATTGTAGCATATGCGCGAGTTCCCACAGAGTAAATTACGTTGGCGTGAGCGCACAATAAAGCAACTTGAAGCAACTTCTAGTGATCCAATGTTTAAATAGCACAGATGTAACTTTTAGCTCCGACGTACAACCTAATAAGATAATACAACGTAATAAGATAATTAAATAATAATTTTGAAATCCTAATCTTACCAGGTACAACATATGCCGAAGGAACGTCCAGGAAACGCGGGAAGTTTGCCAAATCCTTCTACAAAGAGTTTGGACGCCATGCTTGGAGAATGTGCCCGAATACTTCGAACATATGGCTCGCGTGATGTTGGACGGCCTGTGGTGCGTCAACCCCACCATCCACCTCGACTCCATGATATATTGGACCAAGCATTTGTGCGAAGTGCCTGGATATGTTTACACTGACGCTGACAGAATGAACCTACAGGAACGAATCAGAGAACAGTTGAAAGGCAAACCAGAAGACACTGGTGAGGACTAACTGTTTAATTATTTTTGTTAAGTAAGGGATTGAAAGAATTCAGAGTTTTTCTTTCATCTAAGAAGTATTTCCAGAGCCTTCTTCGTTGGTCTAGTTGTTAGCCTATATGGCTTCAATCACGAGGTCCTGGGTTCGATTCCTGTCGGGTAGAGTCGGGTCACGGAATAATTCTGAGCTTTTTCATTCTTGTATGAAATGTTCAGTACATTCCAAGCCCGGAGTCTGGAAGTTGGTGGTTTTACACCCCCGTGCCTCGGAGAGCACGTTAAGCCGTCGGTCCAGGTCACTATCATCAACATCCGATAGTGATCGTTAATATAGATCTATCCTGTAAGGAGGGAGGCGTGGCCCTGTAGTGGGCCGTTAATAGGCTGATAATGATGATGGTGATGATGCCCAGAGAAGTTGATGGTGTCACACCCCGAGCCTCGGAGAGCGTTCACCCGATGGTCCTCACTCTCATCACCATCCGATATATATTGTTAATAAATTAAATATTATCATTCTAAGCCCGCCTGCCCGCATTACAGCAGCGTGGAGGGTCGCTCCATGTCCCCTCTCCTACGGGTCGCATCTTGTTATACTATGCGTAGATTTATACATGTTTATTCATTATACATTTGTTTATTTATGTCGTATATTTTCAGGCGTGGACACCGCGAGTTTAATATCAAAGGCGCCGTTTGAACTGCCAAACAATCCGCCGCGTGTTCTATATCTCCACGACTATGACAGACTGGAGACCGTGCCGGCGTACAAAAGGCTGCCTTTCCCAGCGAAGTATAAAATTGGTCTCAAAGCGAGGATCGTGGCCCTGTACAGGACCTACTGGGGTCGCATTTATTTCAATTTGCAATACAGATTCAGCTTACTCCTAATGAAGTACTTCCCTTACATGGCATTCTTTAGATTTGGTGTACTCAAGTCTTACGTGAGAATATTCGTCGAAGATCCGATCGACAACGAGGAGCCGAGACCGAACTCCTACTACAACCAGCTGCGACCGCAGCTCCCGCTGTACAAACAATTGTTGTCTTTGATATGGTGATGCACGAAACATTTACAGAAATTTAAGGGTCTAGCTCGTAAGAGCCAACCGGCACACTAAGATCGTCATTCGTCATGTTTCTTGAGTGACAAGTGGTCAAACATTGAACTATGGTCAATTACTATTATATATACTAGTGGTCATTGCGTGGCAAGCACTTGCAAGCACTTAGCACTAAAGCCAACAGGGACCCGAGCAATGGCAATACGTAACCGATGTGACATAACTTACTGATTACTTTCGGATAGTAATATATTAATAGTTTATTTGCCAATAAAATGCGAAATCGGCGCAACATTACGAACTGAGTTATGTTAAGACACGTTAGGTATAGATGTGCAGATAACAGTATTAGGATTATTTTATATACACAGTTAAATAAGTTTATTAAACGTTATTTGTTAATAAAGTGTTTTATTTTTAGTCCCCATGTAATAACCCTGTGTGTGTGTGCGTGCGTGCGTACGTGCGTGTGTGTGCGTGCGTGCGTGCGTGCGTGTGCGTGCGTGCGTGCGTGTGCGTGCGTGCGTGCGTGCGTGCGTGCGTGCGTGCGTGCGTGCGTGCGTGCGTGTGTGTACCGCCGCCGCTACAAAATGTTGGATTACATATTTTATTATAAAACCCTCAATATGAATATCAAAAAATTGCGAATTACAACTTTGTCAGTGGCGTTTTAAATCTATACTAATAAAAAATTTTAAACAAAAAATAGAACCGACTCAAAATGCACTAAAAAGTAAAAAATAACTATGTCATTTAGTTGCTTTATTTTGAAGTCGGTGCCACCTGAAAGCTTTCTACTTTAAAGATGATACCTAATTCACACAAAGTTCTATGTTCAAAGTTAAATAAACTTTTCTTAAACTTGGATGGCACCGAGAATATAGATATGGTTAAGTAAATTAAAGTAACTGAATGAAGTCGGTTTAATTTTTTATTAAAATTTTTTTGTTCTACTAAATTTACTAATTTTTTCAATCTAGGTATATTCTACTCAACCTTTTTATTATAATTTCTACCTTGTGTAATTATTACTTTGACCTTGTATCTTCTATATTCTATATACAGGGTAACATGAAAATATGTCACGGTCCCGTTAAAGGGTTATATTACAGGACAATAGTTATCAAATGACCCCTAAAGTGCTTATGCAAAAGTGTATCTATCGTTTTTGAGTTATTAATTTTTTCTTTTTTTCTAGGTTTTGTGGCTTTAAAAACTAACAAAAAAAGAAATACAATGTAATTTCCCTACTTTCTATTATTTCTTACTAGTGTACATCCTTGATAATAATAACCAATAATAAAACTACAACAATCTCCAAGCATTTTTAAATAACAGCTTCAAAACTGTACAAGATTTCAATTTTTATTACCCGACTGCGTCAGAAGGAGGGTTATGTTTTTCGAGCGTATGTATGTATGTCCATTTCTTCGGCACGCGCTACAGCCTAAACGGCTGAACGGATTTTGACATGTGAGGTGTCGTTGAATTTGTCAAAATTGTCGTAGTGACATAGGCTATATAAATTTTCAAAATGGCGCAATATTTTTTTCTCTTATCATAGCAATATGGGTACCAATTGAAAGGTCGTAAAAAAACCATTTCAAAAATATAAATATCATATCATGTTTATATTACTTTTTTAACAAAAAATGGCAAAAAGTGTACTAAGTGTACCGTCTCATTTCTATACCATAAACTAAAACTAAAAAGTCTCAAATAAAATTATTATTATAAAAACAAAAACCCGACTGCTTAGAAGTTATGAACTGAAAAGAGAAAAACAAGGATCACTATATCTGTATAAAATTATAAATACTTTATGGTGCTGCAGGCGGGGACAAACGTAGTTTTTATTTAAATTTAATTTTATTTAAATTTAATTATGTAACTGCTTTTGATATTATAAAAACATTTAAACTACTTAAATCAAAGAGGACTGGCGATCTGTGGGGGATGTCAGTCAAAAGTAATATCTAATATTATAAATATCATTGCTCCACACTTAGCTGTTATTTTTAATGAATGTGTGGACTCAGGTACTTTTCCAAACCTAATGAAACATGGAAAACTTATTCCACTTTTTAAATCAGGCGACCAAGCAGATCTCAATAATTACAGACCGGTTTCAATATTGCCAACACTAAGTAAGGTCTTTGAAAAAATAGTTTTAAATCAACTGCTTAGTCATTTTAACTTAAATAACTTACTTCATCCTGACCAATATGGTTTCACTAAAGGTCGCAATACTACTGATGCAGGTGCAAAACTATTAAAACACATCTTTGATGCCTGGGAAAGGTCTAAGAATGCTATTGGCGTATTCTGTGACTTGTCCAAGGCTTTCGATTGTGTTGACCATAAAACTCTTTTGCTTAAGTTAAGCCACTATGGCATTAAAAATGTTGCACTTAATCTCATTGCCTCTTATCTTAGTGATAGAACTCAAACGGTATGCATTAATGATATAAAGTCACGTGGCTCATCTCCTAAAATGGGCGTTCCACAGGGTTCAATTTTGGGTCCTTTTCTATTTTTAGTGTATATCAATGATTTACCATACCATGTTAGCGACATTTGTGAAATTGTACTGTTTGCTGATGACACATCTTTAATTTTTAAAACTGATAGAAATAAAAGTGACTTTGACGATGTAAACCGTGCTGTATCGCATGTGTCGCATTGGTTTACTGCTAATAATTTACTATTAAATGCAAAGAAAACTAAATGTGTTGAGTTTTCTTTACCGAATGTAAAAAAAATAAATAAGTCTTTAATGATAAATGGTGAAACGCTAAAAATGGAGAGTTCTACAGTCTTCCTAGGAGTAACCTTGGACTGTAAACTTCAGTGGAGCGCTCATATAGAGTCACTGACAGCTAAACTTAGCTCAGCAGCATTTGCAGTGAGAAAAATAAGACAGTTTACCGATGTAGAAACAGCTAGACTGGTTTATTTTGCTTACTTCCACAGTGTGATGTCTTATGGCATCTTGTTGTGGGGAAAGGCTGCTGACATAAATTCTGTCTTTATACTTCAGAAACGAGCAATTCGGTCGATTTATAAACTTAAACCACGCGAGTCCCTTCGATTCAAATTTAAAGAAATAGGAATTCTTACAGTAGCCTGTCAATACATATTCAATAACCTAGTTTATGTTAAACAAAATATAAATATGTATAAACAGAAAAAGGATTTAAACGACCGTCTTCCTAGAAATGGACATAAGTTAGTCATATCAGCTTATCGCCTCCGAAAAGTACAAAAATCATTCGTAGGATTGGGTGTACTCTTCTACAACAAGATGCCCAATTCAGTTTTAGATCTGCCATTGCATAAGTTTAAACAATGTATTAAAACTCACTTACTGAGTCAGGGTTATTATACTATTGATGAATTTTTAAATGACAAAGATGTTCAAATCCAATTGGATAGGCTTTCAACTTCACACAGGAAGTAAAATAAATAACTTTATGTAACAACACACTTAATATTGTAAAATTGATAATATTATAAAAAGAGCAACTGTTGAGTTTCTTGCCGGCTCTTCTCAACAGGACCTGCCTTCCGAGCCGGTGGTAGAGTCACTACAAATAGTCCAATTTGACGTTTCAAAAGTGCTTGTAATAAGCCTACTTGAAATAAATGATTTTGAATTTTTTTTTGAATTTTTTGGTATATCTTTCTTTCCCCGCAGGTTAAAGTATAGTGGACATTCTAATAGAAGGTACTTCAAAACGTGCCGCTGAAACTCAGACAGACTGCACACTTTCGAATATCTGCAAGACAATGGTTAAATAGTAGGCTCTTTATATGTCCCCAGACATAATAGTCTATCGGCGTCAAGTCAGGACTTCGCTGTACGCCGAATAAGAAAGACTTCTTTTGAGCATGCACGGCGTCTTGCGAATCAAAGGGAAAATAGATCGCAAGCATCTGCTACAGAGCCTAGCACTCAGCGACTAGCTAACCCCAGACAGAATATGTCGAACATACTTAATGGGGAATCTAGCACCGAACTTTGGCAGCGGCGTGACAGCCAAAGGGCTATTACCTCTGCAGGACGTGTGATAGAGTCAATCATTAAAACATCTCAGCGACTGGCTAACGTACAAACGGGTCGGGACAAAAATATTTGTAACGCGGAACGAAGTCTGCGAGCACTGCTAGTATAGTATAATACTAATTTAAAAATGTATTTAAATTAGTCCTCACCCTAAACAATTAGGACGAAATTACTATTCCATACAAAGTGTGAGTTGTTTGTTTACAGGGGACGAGATCTATGCGGGTGGAGCCGTTGGCTACAGCTAGTTTTTATGTAAATAGGTGTATATGTATATCTATGTAAATAATTTTGATTTAATTCTGGCAGAGCAAAGGTGAGTTCCAAATTTGGATATCTTTTGTTTATTCATTTTTCAATACATGCGCTAAACTTGCCAAAATTGATACAGACGAGAAAAATTTGACAAAAACTAAATTTTCGAAAGAGCTACCCTTATAACATAGGGCATAGCGATCTATTCTCGGACCTACCAAAATAATAAAAATAGGTCAACAGGTCGTTTTGGAGTCACAAGATTTCATTTTTAACCGACGAAAAAATACGGAGGAGGTTCTCAATTCGACACGTATATTTTTTTTTATGTATGACCACGCATAACTTTTTACAGAGTGGTCCGATTTTGATAATTCTTTTATATTGTCATTTTAGGATTTGATGATGATATCCTGGAAAAATTGAAGGAACTCTTCAAATTTCCCAGGATATATATAAAAAAAAGATAGAACCGACTCAAAACGCACTAAAAAGTAAATAAAATTTTTTAACAAAAAATAGAACCGACTCAAAACGCACTAAAAAGTAAAAAATAACTGTGTCATTTAGTTGCTTTAATTTACTTAAGCATATCTATGAAGTCGGTGCCAGCCAAGTTTAAGGAACATTTATTTTACGTAGTAAAGCAGTTTGTGGGTTCTAGGTAATGTCCTTGAAAGTAGAAACCTTAGCTGGCACCGACTCCTAGATATGCTTAAGTAAATTAAAGCAACTAAATGACACAGTTATTTTTTACTTTTTAGTGCGTTTTGAGTCGGTTCTATTTTTTGTTAAAAAATTTTATTTCTAACTTTTTAGTGATTTATCGCCACGTAACGTACTCGTACTATACTGTCATAGTATATTATATGGCACTAGTAGCCAAAAAGCTACCGATACCGAGTCAAAAACCGGGCTCGCTGTAAGCGTGCCTCCAAAATTTGAAGAGTTCCTTCAATTTCCCCAGGATATCATCAGCAGATCCTAACATGAGGACAATGGGACCACCTTGGATGTATGCCCTTTCTAATATATATATATATATATATTAATTATTTTTAGTGTTAATATATATATTAGTATGTACGATTATGATCGTTAGACGGGCAGACATAAATAGACAAAAATTTAAGCACTGACTTTCGGGCGTAAGTAATAAAAGGTACCTACTTTTGTATGCATTTAGTGATAGCTGTTCATTGGAAATTACAAACAGAAACTTTTCGGAGTGAAAACTTATATACACTGTCTGAAATAAAATTTAAGCACTCTCTAGAAAATATCGAAAATTTTAAAATTACGTTATATTTTGCATTTATCTGAATAATAATAGGATCGTTTATCGATTTTTAACCGACGAAAAAAACGGAGGAGGTTCTCAATTCGACACGTATATTTGTTTTTTTTTTTTTATGTATGACCACGCATAACTTTTTACAGTGTTGTCCGATTTTGATAATTCTTTTTTTATTAGAAAGGGCATACATCCAAGGTGGTCCCATTGTCCTCATGTTAGGATCTGCTGATGATATCCTGGGGAAATTGAAGGAACTCTTCAAATTTTGGAGGCACGCTTACAGCGATTTCGGTTTTTGACTCGGTATCGGTAGCTTTTTGGCTACTAGTGCCATATAATATACTATGAGAGTATAGTACGAGTACGGTACGTGGCGATAAATCACTAAAAAGTAAGAAATAAAATTTTTTAACAAAAAATAGAACCGACTCGAAACGCACTAAAAAGTAAAAAATAACTGTGTCATTTAGTTGCTTTAATTTACTTAAGCATATCTAGGAGTCGGTGCCAGCCAAGGTTTCTACTTTCAAGGATGTTACCTAGAACCCACAAACTGCTTTACTACGTAAAATAAATGTTCCTTAAACTTGGCTGGCACCGACTTCATAGATATGCTTAAGTAAATTAAAGCAACTAAATGACACAGTTATTTTTTACTTTTTAGTGCGTTTCGAGTCGGTTCTATTTTTTGTTAAAAAATTTTATTATGAATATAAAATGTACAACCTCAATCTTTTCTTTTTACTTTCGCGACAAAAAGTTTTTTTTTAATTACTATAAAACGTTTCGGTCTGTCCAGACTGTGAGTTTTTTAAATGTGAACATGTAAAAAACACACATACCTACTGGAATACAGACTTACCCAATTTGGTTGTTTTATAATTTACTAGCAGTGCCCGCGGATTCCGTTCCACGTTAAAAGTATTTTTGTCCTGACCCGTTCGTACCTACCGCATTATACTTCAGATTTTGATACGTTGTTTAATATTGTAGTGCATTGTTTTATTCTATCCTTAATAGTTTTCATAGCGCACGCAACAAAAGCAAGTATTTTTAAATAATTGAAATTTTAGTAAAGTTGCGTTATTAATTTTGGATATTTTTAACCGACGAAAAAAAAACGGAGGTTTTTTTTTTATGTATGACCACGCATAACTTTTTACAGTGTTGTCCGATTTTGATAATTCTTTTTTTATTAGAAAGGGCATACATCCAAGGTGGTCCCATTGTCCTCATGCTAGGATCTGATGATGATATCCTGGGGAAAGGAACTCTTCAAATTTTGGAGGCACGCTTACAGCGATTTCGGTTTTTGACTCGGTATCGGTAGCTTTTTCGCTACTAGTGCCATATAATATACTATGACAGTATAGTACGAGTACGCTACGTGGCGATAAATCACTAAAAAGTAAGAAATAAAAATTTTTAACAAAAAATAGAACCGACTCAAAACGCACTAAAAAGTAAAAAATAACTGTGTCATTTATTAATTTAAGCATATCTAGGAGTCGGTGCAAGCCAAGGTTTCTACTTTCAAGAATGTTACCTAGAACCCACAAACTGCTTTACTACGTAAAATAAATGTTCCTTAAACTTGGCTGGCACCGACTTCATAGATATGCTTAAGTAAATTAAAGCAACTAAATGACACAGTTATTTTTTACTTTTTAGTGCGTTTTGAGTCGGTTCTTTTTTTGTTAAAAATTTTTATCCACTCCACAATAACGCAGCTTTCTATTGGTGAAATAGTTTTGTAAATTGGTTTAGTAAATACGTAAGGGGTAATATGTAAGGGGTAAACTCTACCCCTTACAACGTTACAAACTCACGCTCTACCTCTCTATAATATTATTATATTTTAGTTTGGATTTCTAAATTCTTATAAATTCAGTTTAATGTTATTTATGCAAACCTATAGTTATAGGCTTATAATAATTTGAATAAATGATTTAAACATTAGTAACTATGATATATAAAAATGCATAAGTAAATACTTTGTGTAAGTATAAGAGCGATACCAATTCCTAGTCAGTGAAACAAGCTGCTGTATTTCATATAAGTTAACAGGTATCTACTTACTTAAAATTTTTCAATATACAATTTTTCGATAGTCTATACTAATATTATAAAGAGGAATAGTTTGTAACTTTGTGAGTCTTCGATCTTGTGACGTTGTAAGGGGTAATCTCTCGATTTACTGAACCAATTTTCAAAATTATTTAACCAATAGAAAGCTACGTCATTGAAGAGTGTCATAGGCTGTAAAAATTTCCAAAATTAACAACGCATCTATTCTTAAATTTGAATTATGTAATCAAAGTTGTAAAAAAATTGCTTTAATCGCGTGCGCTGCGAAAACTATTGAGGATAAAACAAAACAATGTATCAAAATCTGTAAAAAGTCCGCGATAGCATATCCCTAACTTCTACATATAACTCACAATAACTGATTTTTTAACCGACGAAAAAAACGGAGGAGGTTCTCAATTCGACACGTATATTTGTTTTTTTTTTTTATGTATGACCACGCTTAACTTTTTACAGTGTTGTCCAATTTTGATAATTCTTTTTTTATTAGAAAGGGCATACATCCAAGATGGTTCCATTGTCTTCATGTTAGGATCTGCTGATGATATCCTGGGGAAATTGAAGGAATTCTTCAAATTTTGGAGGCACGCTTACAGCGATCTCGGTTTTTGACTCGGTATCGGTAGCTTTTTGGCTACTAGTGCCATATAATATACTATGACAGTATAGTACGAGTACGGTACGTGGCGATAAATCACTAAAAAGTAAGAAATAAAATTTTTTAACAAAAAATAGCCACCTTGGACCACCTTGGATGTATGCCCTTTCTAATAAAAAAAGAATTATCAAAATCGGACAACACTGTAAAAAGTTATGCGTGGTCATACATAAAAAAAAAAAACAAATATACGTGTCGAATTGAGAACCTCCTCCGTTTTTTTTCGTCGGTTAATAAAATAACTGTGTCATTTAGTTGCTTTAATTTACTTAAGCATATCTAGGAGTCGGTGCCAGCCAAGGTTTCTACTTTCAAGGACGTTACCTAGAACCCACAAACTGCTTTACTACGTAAAGTAAGAAATAAAACTTTTTAGCAAAAAAATTGAAACGACCCAAAACGCACTAAAAAGTAAAGTCGGTGCCAGCCAAGTTTAAGGAACACATATTTAACGTAGTAAAGCAGTTTGTGGGTTCTAGGTAACGTCCTTAGAGTAGAAACTTTGGCTGGCACCGACTTCATAGATATGCTGAAGTAAATTAAAGCAACTAAATGACACAGTTATTTTATACTTTTTAGTGCGTTTTAGTCGGTTCTATTTTTTGTTAAAAAATTTTATCTGTTTAAAGTGAGGTTAATCCAGTTAATACTTCGCAAAAATAATTAATTTTTGTGAAGCTTATTTAGCCCATATGATATTAATCTATATCTTTATAAATATGTTTCTTATAACGGAAATTGAATGTAGAATATTTGTGTCTTTTTCTTTATACTGTGCTTACGCATTTTGCGCTGCGATGCGGCCCGTCCCGAATAGGTCCGACGACCCGGCACAAAAAGCTCATATCTTTATATGAAAAACTAGCAGTCGCCCGCGACTTTGTCCGTGTGGAAACCTTTTAGGTACCCTTTTAATTTGAAAGACAGACTTTCATATAAAGTGTGCTCTTTCCCCGCTAACCCTCTCAATTTAATTTTTTTATAGTTTCCCGTGAAGCAATATCCTCCGTCCCGTCCCGTGTGCTAAAGATCTACATTTTAGTTAAACATTTTACGATATTACAGTACATCAACATTAACAATATATATTTATGGCAAGTTGATGTGTATAGCTTGTATTAAATAGTCTATTTCACTTTTGAGTCTAGCTTTCACAATAAACAAAATCTTATATAGACAAGAAAATCTAGAGATTAGCCCGTTTAAACAAACGAATAAACTTTTTCGTATATTATATAAATATGGTCTGCCCATACCAAATAAATAGAAAGAAAAGATCAAAGATCGAATTTTCAAAGAATATCAGTACCAAAATGTTGACCCCTATTCAGTAAGTATAGCATAACACGGAGGAGGTTAACTTAATGTTGACGATATAGCGGCAGCGTTATGTTTTTTAGAAATTTTGTAATATCTCCGAAACTATATAACTAATTAACATACTGTAAAAGGCAAATCTTATCTCTATAATATCCTTGTGATTATTAAATAATTTATTTTGATAAGGATTTAAGTTTAATTGTATAAATAATGACGTAAACGTAAGCATATGAATTAAATGATTTTTTAAAACACAAAAAGGTTTATATCTGCCAAAATATAAAGATAGGTTTATATGCTATCGCGGACTTTTTTGTAGAACTTTTTAAGATGTATAAAGTTTTCATACAATGTTTTCAATAATATCCAATATCTAACGCAGCGTACGCGCATAAAGCTAAATTTAATAAATTTCACGGACCGAGTCGCGCGGCAAAAACTGTGATAACTCAGGTAATATATACAATACAAACATAAAGTAAAGCCTATAACACTCACCCATAACGTAGCATTCTACTGGTGAAAGATTTTTTTAAATCGGATCAGTAGTTCCGCAGATTAGCCCCGACAGAACTTTATTTACAAACTTACAAACTTTACCTCTTTATAATATTAGTATAGATATAAGCATGTTATATAACTAAATAGATAACGCCACTTTTAATTCCATGTCAATTGGCAAAAATTAGATCAAAATCTCACACTTGGTACCAGAATTCTTTGGGCACTCACCATTTTCACCATCACTTAATTTTAATTAAGTTTTTAAAATTGAATATTAAAGGCCCCCATAAGGTCCTATTTTAACTTATCACTTGTATACCTTACGACCAAATAACATTTATGTATAATAGTTACCTCAGCAGCCTACAAAATATACCTACAGAAATTATTATTTACTGAGCCGGTAGTTTTTGTGTTTTATGAAAGTTAATGCAGAAGATATGGTGTCGACGAATGGATTGCCTTCGTGCGGTGAGAGCAGCCCAGCACCTGATACTGCGGGCGAAAGAGTTGTGATATCCGGCATGTCGGGACTCTATCCAGAGTCGCACAATGTGAAAGAGCTATCAGATATTCTGTATAACAAGGTATAGTTTTTATGGTTTCGCTTTGGATTAGTAACACAGAATACATAGTAGTACAAGATAAACTCTCTATGTGACCAGTTGTCTAAATTCAGGGATCATTCGAACACAAGACAAGTATATTTTTTAAATTAACAAATGATCATGGTCATACACAGAAGGCTTGTCATATCGAAACCTGTACCTAGACCAACATATCGTTGTTTCAGCAACCAGTCACAGACACATTCAGGTTACAAAGTTGAACAGTCAGAAAAACTGATAATATTTTGAATTAAATATCATTGACATGATCAAAAAAATTGTTTATTGAAACATAATTACACTTATGCACAAAGAGTAAATTGATTACGACCCTGACCCCCAAACTAGGTTAAACCTCCATGGCAAGTACAATACCATGGGGGTCCGTCAAACAGGAACTTTTAACTGTAGTTTTTTGTTTAACAAACTAAGCATAATAATTATATTTAGATTAACCCAATCAACAATGATAAAACCCGCTGGAAGATTGACCATCCCGAGGTATCTCAGTACACTGGCAAAGTGCCCGGACTTGAGCGGTTCGATGCGCAGTTTTTCAAAATCTTTCGCAGTCTCAGTAATAACATGGACCCTATGTCTCGGAAGTTAATAGAGCATACATATCAAGCTATATATGATGCAGGTGAGATTGTTTTAATGTATTTTTGTAGATTTACGGTAGACTAATCACGATTAGTTCGTAAGGATGCTTGTGATTCATTCATTCATTCAATATTAATGCTTCAATAACATGTTTGTGCACGGAAATATGTATGTGTGTGTTAACATGGTTAGTGTCAGTAAACATCAAGCCGAGGAAAATGGTTCGGCACGTGTCCATACCGAGCGTGTCTATTTGCTACCGTTTTTCGAATGATTACTGAGCATACGGCGTTTTACGAATTCGTTCGTCGCAGTAATTTGGTTGAATCGTCAACCAAACGAATGTGATGCGACGAACATTCGGCAGTTGGCATTTTTCGCAGTTTGGAGGCAGCTTAAGTTACGATAAATCATAATTTACTTTTACGTACGTTTTCGTAATTACGGTACAATCTAGAAAAGTTGTTTCTTTTTACCAGGTGTTTGTCTTAAAGACCTTTCTGAAAAAAGAGTCGGTGTCTTTATCGGAAGCAGTTTATCAGAGTCTGAAAAACTTGGCTTTTATAGCGACAAGGAGAAAAGTGGTGTTGGGATTTCAGGGTATGTAACTATTAACCAAAAAGACTGGTATATCTCGCAGAAAATAATTTGATCCAAATTGGGGGTGTCAGCGCTTTTAACAAAAAAGAACGTTACAAGCATTTTCTGTAGCTGCCTGGAAAAATTAAACATCTTCAAGCCATTAATTTTAACAGTGAAATCGAGGACATTAAGTAACACTCAAAAATATGTTACTAAGGCCCCTGCCATCAGCGTCTTGCGAGCATCAGCGTTCATTCAACGTCTACGCAGCGTCTACAAAATACACTTAATTTCAGAGTTTCAGTGTCACAAGAAGAGAGGCTTGTTATAACTTTGAGGTAAGAATAAGAAATTTGTCATACAGGTTATTAAAAAATGTACGTGATTGTACTTGTTGAAAACAAATGCAACGTTGACGTCGGGTTAACGCGACGTCGACGCTGCACATACGTTGAAGGAACGCTGAAGCTCGCAAAACGCTGGTGGGATAGGGGCCTAAGATCAAGATCATGGTTCAACTTACAGGCCATTGCTCTAGATATTTTAGAAGCAAATTGGCACTGAAGACGTTCTCAACTTTCCGGCTGTTATTTTCTTAATAAGTTTATTCTGTTCGTATAAATAGCGATAATGTTGTTCTGCTTAGATTGCCTTGAGAGGTAATTTTACAAGCACAACAGTATAGGGTATACAATGATGATGATAGAATATATCGTGCTCGCGTGGAATTTTTGCCTACTTTAATATACCTAAGATTTATTTTTTAAATAAAAGATTTGAATTTACATCTATCGACATGGGTACCTATCTGTTTATACCTCCTAACTCAGTAGTTGCGCTAGAAAAAAATCTAATTCCATATGAAATACAAAATTCGACAAAAAAAACAAACACTCATTACAAATTAATTTACGTTAAATATTACCAGGTGCAGTAAAGCAATGTTCGCGAACCGCATATCTTACTGGTTAAACGCTAAGGGCCCTTCTGTGAACATCGATGAGGGCTGCTGCAGTTCCACTCAAGCCTTGGAACAAGCTTACCAGGCCATCAAACGCGGCGATTGCCAAGCTGCCGTCGTCGGAGGGGCCTATCTTTGTTTGCATCCTCAAGCCTGTATGCATTTAGGAAGGTGCGGAGTTTTATTCTTTTAATTTAAAATTACAAAAAATAACAGGACTAAAACAAAAGTTCCTTACTTTTTAGGGTCATACAATTAAATTTTGAGGGTAAGAACAAATCATTTGACGCTCAAGCATCCGGGTGTGCTATGTCGGAGGCTATCAACGTTCTGTTCCTTCAAAGAGCTCAAGATGCGCTCAGGTATGTCACAAACATAAAACCAAATATAGATTTTAATGTAAAGTAACTTTTGCAACCAAAGGTTCAATTTGTTTGATTTACACACACGCATATTAAACAAAGTCGTCCTAGTTACATTTTATAACCACAACATAGCAACCTTGATCCCTTTAGGTTGTAATTTCTTAAAATTCACGCAATATTTAAAAATAATATATATTTTTAGAATTTATGCCGAAATAGTACATGTAAAATGTATATACAAGTCATCGCTACAAGACGGACCTAAAGCTCAAAAGTATGGCTTTTATAGAGATCCAAGAGACATGGCTGATTTCATAAGTACTTTCTATGAAGAAATACAAATACCACCACAAGCCGTTGAATACGTCGAAGCTTTTGGTTCAGGTAATTGCGATCCTGTTTCAGTATTCAATAAAGTTATGCTATAGAACGCTCGCAATTCAATCTGCATAAAATTATTTTCTTGCGCATAAAAATTCCGTAAAAATCTATTTCCGATCATATAAATCAAATTTCGCTTATTATATTTATAGCTGACCCGGAGGCAGATAAATCTGAACTTGAAGCCGTCGAAAAAGTGTTCTGTAATAACAGAAAGGAAACACTTTTGGTGGGCAGTGTCATGTCCAACATAGGATATACTCAATCGGCATCGGGAATATCTAATATAACAAAGGTAAACAGATAATCTTTGTTTTGTTTTAGATAAATTCTAGTAATCTCGCATGAGTTCATTTATCATCACATCATCCATTGGTCTACAACTACAGAACATTTGGCATTTTTAGGGAACTCCAATCACTACGGTCTTGAGCGTGCATTTGGTTACTTACTTGTGAAGAATTATAATCAAATATATGTTCTAAAACTTGCTTTCGGATTCAACAGGTTCTTTTAGGATATCACAATGGACTGCTCGCAGGAAATCTGAACTGTGATTCGCCGAGGAAAGACATAGCAGCTCTGCGAGATGGTCGCATGCGCATTCTTACTGATCACCACAGTTTTGGACGATCTTACGCTGCTGTCAATGGTTTTTCAATATCAGGAGTTAATGCACATGTTCTTTTATGTGGTTATTATAAAGCGAAGGTATTTATTACATGCTATGCGTATGACTATAATACTAATAACTAATTATGTCCGGGTAATCGCAGAACATTTCTAAATAGTACAAAGTTTCGTTTGTATGTTTTAGGACAAAATGCATTATAAGACAGACATTCCTTACTTAGTTGTCGCATCTGGCAGACAAGAATTTTGCGTGGAAAAAATTTTCAACAATTTGAAATTGCGATCTGTTGATCCTGAGGAAGTAGCGCTACTGCATAACATTCATAAAGCCAGAATTTCCGGTCATTTAGGAAGAGGATTTACACTTCTCGGTGAGACGCTTAAAAGTGTATTGTAAAAATATTAAATTAGCTAGTACTATTGTACTCACAGAAAAAACAACTCATTTTCTTGATTATACTAATACTAACATTTAGGTGGGTTATTCTTGTAATAAAATTTATCTGATTTCTAGACACAAATGAAACTGGCAAAACCATTTGTCTCAGCGTACGAGTTAACCACTTCGACGACGTGAAGCGTCCTCTGTGGTTCGTATACAGCGGCATGGGCTCCCAGTGGGCCGGCATGGGAGCACAACTTATGAGAATACCAATATTTGCCTCTGCCATTGAAAAGTAAGTTTAAGTAAGAAATCAGCATTGAGCGAAAAGTATAAAGGCAATTAATCGTTTTGTAGAGAATTATTTATTAATAGCTATTAGTCGTATTTTTGCGTGAGCCCATTTTTTTCAAAATCAGTATCAAAAGCATAAAAAAAGTATTTTATATCCAGTATGGCCTTGCCGAAAATCGGTCCTTGATGAAAAACGTATTGATATGCTTTGCATGCTTTGCGACTAATAACTATAACTTTTATTTTATAATCTATCATGTATTTATTTACATCTATTTTAAATTTTCAACAATGCTTATAAAAAATTATAAAATACACTATATATTCAAATTTATAAAAAAAATCCGCATGCTGCGGGGCTCGGGTGTCCAAACAACCGATAGTCAGGGCTCCAGAGTGAAGCATACGCGCCGTCTCAAGAACTACTACTTTCTGTATCCTATCCTTGATCCAAAAACATAGCGAAAGCTTTTTAAGATGTTGGTCGATGCTTTTCGCTATAAGACCATTGACTGAAACGACCATAGGAACGATTATCGTCGACTCAACATACCACATGGCGGTAATCCTGTGACAAGGTCCAAGTTTTTTTTGATACTTTTCCTTTTCGGCTTTCACCAGATTATCGTCATGTGGAACAGTTATTATTTTTATTATTAGTATTAACTACACATTTATATAATATTTTTATAATAACAGGTGTCGCCGTGTCTTGGAACCTAAAGGAGTAGACATTGTTCATATAATTACATCTCCAGATGAAACCATATTTGACAACATACTTAATTCTTTCGTTGGAATTGCCGCTATTCAAATTGGACTCACGGATTTATTGCAGGCATTAGAAATTATTCCTGACAAAATTATAGGTAATTAAGAGTGACGTTTTTATTATGATTAAAATTAAGTTATGTTACATTATATTAGCAGATAAATAAATAAAAAAAAAAAAAAATAAAAAAAAAATAAAAAAAAAAAATAAATAAATAAAAAAGCCTTTATTACTAGTATTTACAAACTTTCTTAGAAATTATGAATTTTAAAACATTAAATTTAAATTAAATACAAGTCGCCTCTTTGGCGTAGGCCTCCCCCAAATCTTTCCAAATTTTCCTGTTACGCGCTGTGCGCATCCAGATCGGTCCGTTTTCTTGTGAGAAGATGTCTCTCCATCTCTTTCTCTGACGTCCCCTCTTTCTTTTATGGTCTCTAGGTATCCATTCTGTAACTCTCTTAGTCCATCGTTCGTTTTCTAGTCTACAAATATGACCAGCCCATTTCCATTTTAACAATCTAATCCTTTTAATTACGTCTGTTAGTTTGGTTCTTTTCCTTATACTTTTATTACTCACTCTATCTTTTAATTTCACACCCAACATACTCCTTTCTATTTTCCTCTGGCAGATTGCTAACTTATCTTCCTCCTCTTTTCTTAGCGACCATGTTTGACAGCCATAAGTTATGCATGGTAATATTGCTACATCAAACAATTTCTTTTTTATGCTCATGTTGATGTCTTTATTTTTCATTATTTCTTTAAAGCCCCAATATTTTTTCCACGCTATAGCGATCCTTCGTTGTATTTCCTTTGGTGTACAATTTTCAAAAGAGACTAATTGACCAAGATATACATAATCATTTACGTACTCTATGTTTTCTCCTTCTATCTTAATAACTCTCTCTACTGCATTAGTCATTATTTTGGTTTTTAAGCTATTCAAAGATAGGCCAGCCTTTTTGCTTTCTGTTGTTATTTCTAGTAACATATCCTCTAGATCTAAAGCGTTTTCTGCGAATACAACAATATCGTCTGCGAAGCGTAAGTGACTTAGATATTCACCGTCAATTTTTAAGCCTTTTCCTTCCCACTCAAGGTTTTTAAATACCGTTTCGAGAACTGTTGTAAATATTTTCGGGGAGAGAGGATCCCCTTGTCTTAAGCCTCTACTTATTTGAAAGCTATCTCCTTCCTTTTCTAACCTTACTTTTGCGTGACACTTTGAGTATACACTTTTGATTAAATTCACATATCTGACATGAATGCCTTGTTCTAATAGGGAAGACCATATTATACTGTGGTGTATGGAATCAAACGCTTTTTTATAGTCTATGAAGCACATGTAGAGTTCCAGGCCGTATTCGTTTGCCTTCTCAATTAATTGTGTCACTACTTGAATGTGGTCTATTGTCGAAAAGTGTTTCCTAAAGCCTGCTTGCTCACGTGGTTGGCACTCTTCGAGTGTTCTCGATGCACGGTTTAATAACACTTTCGCAAAGATCTTATACATATTTGACATAAGACTTATGGGACGATAGTTGTTCAGCTCTGCCCGGTCGCCTTTCTTATGAAGAAGTATGATAATAGATTCTGACCACTGCTCTGGTGTCATTTCTGTGTTTAGTATTTGATTAAAAAGGGTATGTAGCGGTTCACGCAAGATATTTAAAAATAATTTTAGCATTTCATTTGAAATGTTATCGTTACCTGGAGTCTTGCCCTTCTTTTGGGTCTCAATAGCATATTCAATTTCCGAATATGTTATCTCTGGTAATTTGTTTTGGTCACTGTAAATAAATTCTTGTTCTGAATGTAAATTCTTCTGATTTGATGTATATAGATTTTTGTAGAAATTTGTAGCTTCATTTATTATATCTGGTCTTTTATACAGAATATTTTTTGCCTTATCCTTTAGATTTGCAGCCCATTGAAATTTATCGCTAAGTTCTTTGTATGCTTTCCTTATAGCACCCGTCTTTGATATAAAATTCAAAAATACTTCACGTCTTCTCAATTTCTTTTCATGCGATAAATTTCTGTTTATCTGTTTGCTTAGTTTAGTTATTTTGAAACTTACTTCCTTCGTTCTTTTTTGCTTGTAGAGTAAATTTCGTTGTAGTAAAAGAAGCTTAGTTTCTTGAGAAGTATGTATTTTCTTACTTTTTGTTTGTTTATGGAGCTCAGCCGATAGAAGATTTAATTCATTTAACATACCATCATATTGTTTTTGTACGTTCTCAGTTGGTTTAATGGACTCTGCAAGTTTCATTTTCCAGTATTTTTCAGATTCAACAGATAATTGAGATAACTGACCTTTTATTGATGGTTTGATGAATCTCCTACATCTATTCGATTTTATATGAATTTTACATCTTATCATACGATGGTCCGGGAAAAAGTTCAAGTTGTTTATTATATCAAAATTTTGTATTTGGTTAAAACGATTTGTTAGAATGTAATCAATCTCATTTAGGTATTTACCATCAGGAGACCGCCAAGTCCATTTCTTATGAGGTTTCCGTTTGAATGTACTATTCAAAATTTTTAAATTGTGTTCTAATGCAAATTCTACTAATCTTTGGCCTCGATTGCTTCTTTTTCCGTGTGAATATTTACCAAAAACTTTATCTTCACCTTGTTGTATTTTGCCAACTTGTGCATTAAAATCACCTAATATAATTAGATTTTTACAGTTTACAATATCCAAAGCGGACTCAACCGACGAATAAAAGCTTAATATTTCCTCCTCTTCACAGTTTTCAGTGGGGGCATAAACTTGAATCAATGACCAAGTTTCGTTATCAGATATCTGTATCTCTATAGCTGCGACTCTATCCGATAGAGTTTTAAAACTTAAAATGTTATTTTTTAATTTCCGTTTGATCAGAAAACCAACGCCATTCCTGCCCTTGTTCGCTGAACTGTGATATAAGATGTAGTTCGAGTATTCTTCAATTGTCTCTATATTGCGTCTGATCTCGCTTAAACCTATTACATCCCAGTTTAACTTCTCAATTGCCAACTCTAGTTCGGTGATTCTACTATCTGATAGTAAAGTACGTACGTTAATAGTCGCAATGTAAAGAAATGAATGTCTGTCAGTTGAGAAGCTTAGCTTTTGAATTTGTGTTTTAGGATATTTACAAGATATGGAATTATTTAGGGGGTATTGGTCATACTTCTCCTCGATGACCAGTCGTATTGGAGAAGGAGTGAGTTTCTGTTTTATTTTCCTTTTAATATAATTTGGTATGATTAGGGGGGCCTCTGTATGTCACGCCTCCGTACTGTGTTTAACATGCGCATGCATGGTATTTTTATTAGTTCGGTGTTTCTTAGCATTTTGGTTTTTCCAGCCACTTTGTATTGGTGTATTATCACTTGCTTGATTCTGGCGATCTGACGAGATCGAAGGTGAGGACGGCGAGAGTGATAACTGTCTCTTTTTAAGACTGCTGTCCTTCTCCCTCTTTTTCACAATAAGCTTGTCATATCTGATAAATGCAGTATTTCCACTTTCTGTTTCCTTCTTAAGTTGTTCTTTTAAAATCTTCCTTTTTTCCAAAATTTGTGCTGGATATTCATGACTTATATAAACTCCGGAATTTTCTAAGCGTTTTTTATTTTTCAATATGTTAATCTTAGTTCCCAAGGTCGTTAGTGTTACCGAAATCGGCCGAGGTTTATTTTCTTTTTTACCGAGTCTCTTTACTAACTGAATTTCGGTCGTCTGTATAGGTATGTCCATGTTTTGGACGATGATACCTATGATCTTATTTTGTAAATCCAAATATGATTTTTTATTTTCAGAAACGCCAAAGAAAATAAGGTTCCTCTCTACACTTGATTTTTCCAAATAGTATAGTCTTTTTTCTTGGTTGTCTAACCGTGATTTCATATCTTTTAAGTCCTTATTTAAGTTATCAAATTTATGGTTCATGTGCGTGTTAACTTTAGATGATATTTTTTCTTCCATTTGATCCAGTCGTAACTCCATTGAAGAAAATTTGGAATCAATATCATTGTTCATTTGCGTAATTAATAATTTTAATTCGTCCATTTTGAACCAATAGTTTTATACTGTTAGTAGTGTGGTTTTTTGCACTGCCCTTCTGTGTGCTATTTATGTAATACTATTTAGGCGAGCTGTCATCTAGACCATACAACCCTGTTTTACAAAATAGTGCATGTATGCGACACTAGTACCTATATAAAATGTGCGCAGCCAAGAGTCGAACTCAGTATCTGATCGTATAAGTCTAACGTGGACAATATTGTTTCTCCCTGTCTTCTGGTAAAATAGCCAAATTTACGATATTATAGGTAGTATAGCATTAGTTCATTTGTAGGTACTCAGTATGACGATTGACGTGTTGTTTTGATGTTATTTGGCGTTATTCACTGTCGGTAGTCACTGCGCTCGACATTCTATGCACCATTGTGATCGAAATTTTTACTGTTAGTTTGAAGCGCAAACTGCTAACGGTCGGATGACAGTTTGTTTACACTGGCGTTGTAGTTTATTTAACGTAATTAAATGTTTAAATTGTGTTATGTTTTGTATTTATGGTGACAGTTTATGTTTAAATTTTAGTTCTTACACAGTATTACTTGGATTAATTGGATGTATTCACTTTATTGAGGTAAGTAGATACATCTTGTTATAGGGCACTTATTTACACTGATAACTTAAGATCAGGACGTTCCAATACTTCTTGAGGTGTATTTCACTATTTGTAACGTAATAATCACTATTTAATGTTCTTTTTCTTTATTTTAATAATTAAAAACACTTTTAAATACGGAGCTTAATATTTTCTGACTTTTGACACCTGTCAACATTATTAGCAGATACACTATGACAAATTTTCATCTTACAAGTAATATGTATTGTCAGGCCACAGCGTGGGTGAGCTCGGCTGCGCGTACGCAGACGGCTGCGTCACAGCCGAGGAGATGATACTGTCTGCATACAGTCGCGGTCTGGTCTCTGTGCAGACTCCTTTCATTCGGGGATCAATGGCTGCGGTGGGGATGAGCTACATACAGGTGCTCTATGATATATTTCAAGAGTAAATTAAGACACCTACATATGATTTAATTTTGTGTTTTGTTATATCGGTGCATGCTTTGACAACACATATAGTTACCAATTTAACACTAAAGTTAAGTTTGTTTCTATAGTGTAATTGATCTATTGCGTAGAACAAAAGTTTAATTTAATGTTCCAATTTTCCAAATCGTCCTTTGGCCAGTTATGGTGCAATTATATGATATAGCACTGCATCTATGAAGAACCAAGTCGGGTCAATAGTTGTGAATATATGGTGCGCATAATTACTGATTACAGATATCTAAAATGTGTCCACCTGAGATCGAAGTAGCGTGCCACAATGGTCCCGACTCCAGCACAATCTCTGGGCCCGCTGATATCATGAAAGAATTCATAGCCGAACTTACTGCGAAGAAAATATTCGTCAAAGAAGTCCCATGCTCCAACATTGCATATCATTCTCGATACATCGCTGAAGCAGGGCCAGCATTGCTCAAAGCTTTGAGTCAAATAATTACTGAACCCAAAGTCCGCAGTGATCGCTGGGTTTCCACGTCAGTACCGAAAGACAAATGGGATGATCCGATTGCAAAATATTCTTCGGCAGAATATCACACGAATAACTTACTTGTAAGCAATTGTACTTATGTTGTTGCTTAATCTACATTATAAAATATTTTATATTGCTTACTAGTAACAGTTCTTGGTATTTCAAAAGGTAGCAATAACAATGCAAGAATGAAAACAACATAAAATAA
The DNA here is from genome assembly GCA_034621355.1 of Mycalesis mineus. Lineage (NCBI taxonomy): Eukaryota > Metazoa > Arthropoda > Insecta > Lepidoptera > Nymphalidae > Mycalesis > Mycalesis mineus. The sequence goes on along the minus strand of CM067887.1, from coordinate 18,273,230 downwards.
AATTGAAAACAATTTCAATATTATTGTAATTTCATTCATGAGAAAATTTAAGAGAGACAAAATAAAATTGCAATAAGAAAAAGTTAGTATTTATATATAAAAAAATGTTTATACATAAATACTTTTTAATTTTATATATAAAATCTTTTTTTAAAAATTATAATATCCTTTATAATGTGTTTTGTCTTATAGTATAAATTCACTACGAATCCCAGTACGAATGAGTACTACGTCAGAAGTAAAACTAATACTTTGTTGTAGAATTCAGTGCTCTTCGAGGAGACATCAAGGCTCATCCCACCAAATGCGGTCGTGGTAGAAATTGCTCCACATGGTCTTTTGCAGGCCATACTCAAGCGATCCCTGCCAGTGTCCTGCAAGCATGTGCCACTGACGAGACGTGGGCACACCGATAATGCACAGTTCCTGTTGGAAGCCATTGGAATGTAAGATTTTATGATTACTAATCAATTAAGTGTTACAACATTACAAATTGCCGTTTATTATTTTTACAGTCTCTATATGGAGGGGTACAACCCGCAAGTGCAAGTCCTGTACCCGAAAGTAGAATTTCCAGTTTCCACTGAAACGCCAATGCTGTCACATTTGGTGGAGTGGGCGCATCGTGATGAATGGTAAGTTGATTGTAATTTGTGAAAAACATAAGGATGAGTTAAATAATTTTAATTCATAAAATCATTCCAGGGCTGTAAAACTATTTATGTCACCAAAAAAAAAAATTGCATCTTCATGCAATTTCGTTATTTCGATCCACGACGACGCTCATCGGTACTTAAGTGGACACGTAATAAGAAGTAGGTATAGCGACTACTAGTATATAGTACTAAATTTATTAAAAATTTTTCATATTTTCCAATTAATCAATATTATTTATTTTTAGAAACAAATTCTTATCCATTTGCTGCTACGCTAGTGGCAGTTTGGGATACACTAGCCATGTATCTGGGAGTTCCAAAAAAGCAACTCTCAGTGCAGTTCAGTGAAGTACATTTGCACTTACAGCCCGATTTGCACGACCAAAAGCAATTGCGACTGTTTATAGCTATTCAAAAAGGTGGTCATTTTGAGGTAAATTTCACAGAAAAGTTTAAAAATTTCTGTTCGGCCTTCAAACGACAAATAAATTATGATACAAGCTTTATATACATTTATATAAATTAATCCCTATTTCCCTTTCCCTTGGCTGGACCGAGGTGTGTTTTGTTGTGTTTATTATCGTCAGAAAATTTAAGAACACTTAATGACTATTTTTTTAATTGATATTGTGACTCAATCGAGGCTTAACGGGTGAGCGTATTTAAATGAAGAGAGGATTTAAATGGCGCAGAGATAGATCATAGTCTGGTATAGCACATGGGCTGTTTTTTATCCGAATACTCTTACATAAACGGGTACTATGCGGGCGAAACCGCGGGTGAACGCTAGTAAAATATAGAGTTTTTCATATATTTTAGGTTGTCGATGAAAATATTAAAGTCGCTTCTGGATATATTATCACTGAAATAAACGATGAAAAATCAGTGTCGGAAGAACAATTACAGTCTGAGGAAGTTTTTGCACTGAAATCAGAAAATATTTACGAATTACTGGATGCCAGGGATTATAACTATTCGTAAGTTTCATTGAGATTTGCCGTGACTGATGTCAAAATTATAATTCTTATCTTAAATAAATAAACGTTTCCACTGTAATAATTTATTAATTTAATAATATTTGATATTTTATAGAGAGGAGTTTCGAAGTATTTACAATGCTAATTTATCACTAACTGAAGCTAATTTATTGTGGAAAGATAATTGGGTAACGCTAATTGATGGCATGATCCAATTAAATGCGCTTAGACGCGAACATGAAAATGTTTCATTATTACATTTTATACAAAACATTATAATTGATGTTAAAAAACATTTAAAAAGTCAAACAATTGTGGATGATGCGTACATCATACAGGCAAAAGTGTGCGAGGATACTAACAGTACCAGGTATTTATTTTTATTTTTATCGCTCTAATGATTATTTAATCACCGAAATTAATATTTTTTTTTATTTTGTCGCAGTCGAAAAATTTCCATAGAGACATTAAGAATATCATGTAATACGAAATTTCGTTAGTGTTAGAGATTCTTTAGATTAGATAATCTGAAGTTATTCAATATTTTTATTTAATGTACAGATTTCCAAAAAATTGTGGTTAAAGATTTTTCTAATTTCCAGTAATTCATGTCTTGTTATTACATAGTTATATTTTGCCCGCATTTCTTGGTTGGCCGTCATATAACTCTTGTTGTCCTTTAATAAGTCTTGCTAACTCCATATTGATTGAGACGAGACGAATATCTTAGCATTCCATGGATTCACCGTGCGGGTGCCGGGTCCATCGCGTGGCTGAGAGAAAAACTCTGAACAGAGCCCGAGACTTGTGACACGGGTGTAGGTTTAAAAGAGTACTTTTAGTGACGACCGTTAACACTCACCTCCTCTGTTCAAGTTATTCTTCCTGCCCAGCCAAATTCGGAGGGACCCTACTAGAGTAGCTTTGAACACTCGTTCCAATATGGAGCTTACTGCACTTCTAGTAAGGCCAAGGTCTTTTAGCAGGTTATAGAGAGACTTCGCTGATATACCTCTCGCTCCCACTTCTACCGCGTATAAACTAACCACATAGCCATTTTTAGTTAGTTCCTTAATAAGGTCATAATATTTATCCACTTTGAATACATGATCAAAAAAAATTCAAAATTAATTTTGAAACTATGAAGCGCAATATGAGGGAGCAAATAGTTAAATTGGAAATGATAAAAAAAGTTTACATTTGTATTCATAGTCCTGTTTCTTTAATTTTGTATTTGTAATCATGTAATGTCAATCTTTTGATTTGATATCTCGACCAAACACAAAATAGTTTAAATTAAGGGCCACGACCAGGATTTAAATGTATTTAAATGTATATTATATTACAAAAAATACAACAATACATTGTGCAATGAACATATCATTGAATGAAAAAGAGCAATAAATGAAACTGCTGACTCTCACAACAAAAACAGATATAAATCAGTATTGAATATTGTTTTAACTACTATTATTTGAAGTATCACTATTATATGTTCAGATGTGGAGGCGTTATGATTGAAAACATGAAATTCCACGACCTGCCGTCAATGAATAAAGAACTCATCGCTTTGAAAACTTTAACGTTTGTTCCTCACGTATCTTGTAATGAAATTGATGTAAGTATTTAGATTCACTATGATTTCACTCAATATAGACAAATATAAATCATACATTATAAAACAACGTTACATTATATTTTGCAGGAAAAGACAGCTTTGTACGTATTTTTACAAATACTAGTAGAAAATTTAAATAAACCAGTGATTAATATTGCTAACATAGTGGAATACAAAGGTCAAGAAAACTTTGTGAACATGAATGAAATTATCAATTATGTACCTGGCGTAAAGGTCAATTTGTTTCAAATTTGTCGGAATGACTTAATAAAACAGACTAGTACAAATCATTTTCGTGACATAGATACTCTTCTAATAACTAATTTGACTTCTGATGATAATGTAAGTAATATTGCAACTATAAATTATAATTTAGTCAATTATGAATAAAGTTTTTTAATAATAATTAAACATATGTGGTAATCTTCTTTTAGCTGTACAAAATTCTAGACCAGGTTCTCAGTAGAGATACTTTACTGATCAATAAGGAAGAGTGTTTAGATTTATCGGAAGTCCATCCTTCTGTACCATATAGTAGCGTGTGTGCTCATACTATTGGTTCTTCACGTCTGGAGCTAGTTTCATGGCGACCTTCAGCTGATAGAAACGGTATACTCGTAAGTACTGACAGTTTTCACAAGCTGATCTCCTCACTTTCAAATGTCAAAACTTTATATGGACAGCTTTTACGTGATTAAAATACGGTAAGGAGTGGAGAAAAAACATTAATCGACATAACATAGTTGTAAAGCTAAACTTGTTATTGTTACTTACAAACAGACGGTTTGACGGTCAAACTCTTAAACATTATTCAAATTCAAAATTCAAATTCAAAATAATTTATTTCAAGTAGGCTTATTACAAGCACTTTTGAAACGTTAAATTGGACTATTTGTAGTGACTCTACCACCGGCTCGGAAGGCAGGCCCTGTTGAGAAGAGCCGGCAAGAAACTCAACAGTTGCTCTTTTTATAATATTATCAATTTTACAATATTAAGTGTGTTGTTACATAAAGTTATTTATTTTACTTCCTGTGTGAAGTTGAAAGCCTATCCAATTGGATTTGAACATCTTTGTCATTTAAAAATTCATCGATAGTATAATAACCCTGACTCAGTAAGTGAGTTTTAATACATTGTTTAAACTTATGCAATGGCAGATCTAAAACTGAATTGGGCATCTTGTTGTAGAAGAGTACACCCAATCCTACAAAAGATTTTTGTACTTTTCGGAGGCGATAAGCTGATATGACTAACTTATGTCCATTTCTAGGAAGACGGTCGTTTAAATCCTTTTTCTGTTTATACATATTTATATTTTGTTTAACATAAACTAGGTTATTGAATATGTATTGACAGGCTACTGTAAGAATTCCTATTTCTTTAAATTTGACTCGAAGGGACTCGCGTGGTTTAAGTTTATAAATCGACCGAATTGCTCGTTTCTGAAGTATAAAGACAGAATTTATGTCAGCAGCCTTTCCCCACAACAAGATGCCATAAGACATCACACTGTGGAAGTAAGCAAAATAAACCAGTCTAGCTGTTTCTACATCGGTAAACTGTCTTATTTTTCTCACTGCAAATGCTGCTGAGCTAAGTTTAGCTGTCAGTGACTCTATATGAGCGCTCCACTGAAGTTTACAGTCCAAGGTCACTCCTAGAAAGACTGTAGAACTCTCCATTCTTAGCGTTTCACCATTTATCATTAAAGACTTATTTATTTTTTTTACATTCGGTAAAGAAAACTCAACACATTTAGTTTTCTTTGCATTTAATAGTAAATTATTAGCAGTAAACCAATGCGACACATGCGATACAGCACGGTTTACATCGTCAAAGTCACTTTTATTTCTATTACTATTAGTTAAATTTACCTCGTAGCTATTTCCAATATTATACGAAATATAAGTATTGTAATTGATGCAATATTCTTACATTGTATTATTGAAATCATCATCATTAACCGATGGACGTCCACTGCTGAACATGAGCATTCTTGAAGCTGCGCGGTCGCCATTCCAGCACCTTGAGCCCTGAACGTCCATCAGCACTTCGAACTACCCACAACCAATTCAAACCAATATATTGAAATAATGCATTTTAATCATTACTGTTTTAAGGATATTTGTGGTGGAGAATATTATTTGCCAATTCAAGAAAATATACTCAAAGGAAAAGAATTAGCACTACAAACGACACCACTGCATGATATTAATTTAATTCAACTACATAATCAAGGAAATTCAGAAAAGGTATTCAATATGTTCGATATATATTTAGAATATTAATATCTCTCATTTATTTATATGCGCTTTTATTTTTATGCAAAATTACTTTTATTAATATACAAACTTATAAATAAAAAATTACCTTCTCTTGCCGAGCAAGCAAGCGTCGTGAGCAAATCGTGAGCAAGGTCCAAGTATTTTGATATTTTTTCCTTTTCGGCTTTCACCAAATTATCGTCACGTGGAACAGTAATATCAATAATAATTGCAAGGTGCACATTGAATATTTATTATTACTATTCAATCTAAACTTCAATATTAATTTTAAAGTATCTAATATATATTGTAGGTTCATTACGTGGGACTAAATAAAGCTTATGTAAAGAAAATATTGGGACTAGCCGCTAAAGATAACAAAGTTGCTGAACAGTTGGTGGAATACGACTTTACCGGAATAACAGAGAGGTGAAGAGCTTGTTTATATGTATTTTTAATAGTTCTAATAATAAAGATCTATATACATTTAATATATGTATTCCGTATATCTTTAATCTAATATATATATATATATATATATATATATATATATATATATATATATATATATATATATATATATTAAAATGACATTAATATAACTAGATCGTTCAATCCACCAAGGGTCGTCATTTTTAGTTTTTCAGACGCTTACAGTGTAGCAATATGTGCACACTGACACAAAGTATCAAGTTAAGTCAAGAAGAAAGTAAAGTTTAACTTCCAGTATGCTCTACTTCATGTCAACCTATTTTTTAAAATAAATATGTCGTGTTAGTCCTGCACAGCAAAATTGTATTGTGATATAGGTTAATATATTAACCAATATAACAATATCTTTAAAAAAAACATACACACACACACCCAACCTATACCTTTTATTTTGCGACACCGTGGACCCCCCGGGTTGGTGCTGGGAGCCAACGGCCGCAAAGAATCGGAAAAAGGGGACTCTTGGTCACACGTTTAACTCATACGCGTTGAGTCTTGGTACGGGTTGATACAGACATAGTCTGGTACAAAGAAAGAGAATAATAAAAGATTCAAAACGTTTGCTGAGTCTGTTTATTCAAAATAAATATAACGATAAGTCTGTTTATTCGGTGGCTGAATTGTTACAGTGATTATTTTAAATACTAAATTAAAGAACCTAATTGTATTCACCGGTCTCCTGTGTCATACCAATCTATGTTAATGGACAGGACTGACTGTGGTTTCCGGAACTCCGGTCTAGGACAGCCTTAGCAGCAGAGCGCTTGGGTTCAAATCAAAACGTCAGTCCAAAACCAACCCAAAGTTAATACCACATCATTACTGAGACAGGTTACCGGTGTCTACAAGACACAGTAGGTGCTAGCTTAATGAGATTTATGATTATACCACTGAATCACAAATTACAGGAACAGAACATTGATGTAACAAAAATATTAAAGAACAGAATAATAACGGAACATAATTAATATAACCGAAAGTAATGGAACAGAATACCACCAACTTTTAAGCTTATTGCATTTACTGTCTAATTGAAGAAACTATTTCATAATTCTAGAGTTCATTGACCTCGCTAGATTGTTGACCTCTACGTAGTACAATATGTGAGTTCACTGACCTTTTAGCTCATCTCACCATTTGTACGGTGCGATAGGGCACTTCCTCCGATTTTCCAACGTCTCCGTTGTCGCGTCGCACGGAAATACGGACTGAAGCCCTCCACGCCGGTGTCAACCGAATCTTTTCCAACGAAGGCTTCTCTCGAAGGTTCCACATCCAAAACCAGATAACTGAATGGTCTAACTGGACGAATAACGATGAAATATTGAATGTAGATAACCATAGACATAAACGTTGAATAAATATAACGATAAACCCGCTGAAACAAGAAACAATAATTAGTTCGCTGACCTCTGACGTCATGCCACGCTTTCGAAAAATACTTTGGTGATCTTCACCCATATTTACCTAGCCAAGTAGCACTCGCTTATTCCCTCCCGATGACGAAAATAAACATAATTAACTTGCTAGGAAACCTGAAACGAAAACGGAAAAGTTATACAATACTTTCCGCGTGAGCACGCCATGGAGTCGAACGAAGTAATTTGCCAAACTCACCGAAATGTTGTTACTTCATAACTTATATGTTTTTTTTATAACATAATTACTGGGTTTTGCAAAATTGGAAGCCCTGAACCCATGGGCGAAGCGAATCCTTTCAATCGGCCACAATTTCGTCTTCACGCCATCGCGTCACGAATTGAAAAGACTTCTCTCAAAATGGCTGCTTTCCGCCATAGACATCCATCATAAAGTTAGACGTCCGGAAAGGGACTTTCCTCTATGCTTACATAGAGGATAAGCGAAACTTTCCAAAACACAAAACCTTTATTTTCCAAAATACTAACTATTTGTTTTATTTTCTTTTTTCCTTTTTAATCCAAAAGAAATACGAAATAGAAATGACACCGCTGTGTTTAACGACAGAGCCATCTATCGGCGCTAACCTGCAACTTTTTGCCGTGCTCCGATCACTGATCCACGAATCAATCACAAGCTTAGCCGCACTGCCGACAGATGTCGCTACACAACGTGACAATTTAAACAGTTTAATATTTGAGCTCGACTGCATGCTGTGCAAAGCGTGAACCCATGATACCTATTATTATTTTTATTCAGTACAAGTTAGCCCTTGACTACAATCACACTTGATGATATGTGATGATGCAAACTAAGATGGAAGCGGGCTAACTTGTTAGGAGTAGCATGAAATCTACATCCCTTAGTTTCTACACAATACCGTACCGTAACGCTAAATCGCTTGGTGGCATGTCTTTGTTAGTAGGGTGGTAACTAGCCATAATTAAAGCCTCTAGCCAGACTTGGACCAATTCAGAAAATCTTTATCGGCGGTAACAAGCCAATTAAGTGACCTTTGCAGAAAAACGAAAGTCGAGTAGGTCAACCTGAAGGAATAGGCAAAGGAGCGATATTCTGGCTAAGTCACATTTAAATATGTACTTTATCATCATACGATACGTTTTTCTTGACATTATAAATATAACATTGGTAAAAATTTAAGTAGAGCATCGTTCTGTTCGGTCATGACACGCAGCGACACAACCTACTACAGCCGTGTACACCGAGCCGTGGTCGACTCTAGACTGATGTTCGGCCTGTACTCCCCGCACTTTTCGGTTTCTCCTCACGACAAATAGTGGGGAGCGCCTTGGTGAATTGAATTTAATTTAATTTAAGTTTCTTAGTTCCAGAAATAAGCTATTTCAACACATCAAAATTCAAAACAAACGTTTATAAAAATAAATAGAAATTTAAATAAAAACAAAGTAAACTTTGTAGTTTATACAACATTTTTCTATAGGATATTACATAACAATTACGTTTCAGAGGAGAAAGGGTCATGGGCGTGATGCAAGAGGACAGCAACGGCCTCGGACAGACAATTCCTGACCTGTTGTGGCCGGTTCCTGAATACTGGACACTGGAGGAAGCAGCTACGGTTCCTTTAGCTTATTGCCTTGCATTCTATTGTCTGGTAATTATGCTTCTCTTTTCTTTTAGTAGATTTTGTATACCTTTGTACATATATGTATTTCTACAGTATTTGATAAGTAACGGTTCCTTGACGTAAATTAATCTTCAACTTATGCATTTGCAGTACTTCAAAAGTAGGTTCTACCGTGGCAACAGTGTTTTGGTGCACAGCGGTGCGGGAGCTTTAGGTCAAGCGATCATCTCTATTGCGCTCGCACACGACTGTGACGTTTACACTACTGTGAGCAGTAGCAAGAAGAAAATGTTTTTGCTCAAACTATTTCCACAACTTAAAGGTGAGGTCCGTTTTTGTCACTTGAGATAAATAAATCATATAAGGTAGTTAACACTAATTTCTTTTTAGCTTAATATGTCCAAATTATTGCAAGTTCAATATTTTCTTTCAGAGGATCAAATTGCTTATTCTGGAGACATCAGTTTCAAAGATATGGTTCTTCACAAAACAAATGGGAAAGGATGTAATATTGTAATAACCTCAGCTAAAGGTGACCTACGAGATGTAAGTCGTTACTCTATAGAACACTTAACGATTGACTATGAAATATCAAGACCTAAACCATGTTTCAAACTAAAATTCTAAAAATAACGTTTGATAAGACTTAGTATTCATAGTAGATTTCGAAAAGTTTTGGCTTTATTGAATTTCTAATTGCTTGTTTTTTATTGCTTGAAATAAGTTAAAGCAAAGTATGAAATGGCGTATAACTGGGTTTTTAAGCTCTTACTCTTGTATCTCTTGTTTCGTTTTAGAAAAGAACTCTAAAAAAACCCTACTACGCTTTTCATAGCTTACAAAATATTTGCAATTATCATAACTCTGTATGCTATTATTTGCAGGCTTCAATAGCATGCTGTAAAGCCCTTGGATGTGTTGTAGACACTTCACTCATCGTGGACAATGAATATTATATCTTTGGAATGTTTAATTTGGATAAATTGATCACGTATAGTATACTGCAGCTTTCCTCTCTATTCCACCCTACAAATACAGAAGATTTGAAAGTAAGAATCTAATCATTTCGAAGTTTCAAATAAGTTTAAATATCTTTTGTATATTAAATTAAAGTAGTATAATTATATTTTTAACTGAAGACGCCAGTAACTTCGTCCACGTAGAATTAAAATGAATCTATGCTAATATTATAAAGAGGTAAAGTTTGTATGTCTGTAAGGTTGTAAATCGTTGGGGCTAATCTTCAGAACTACTGATCCGATTTAAACAAAATTTCACCAGTAGAATGCTACGCTATCGGGGAGTATCATAGGCTATATTTTATATTTTTGTATTATATATATTAACCGAGTTATCACAGTTTTTTTCGCGCAAGTCAGACCGCAATAATCTGTTAAATCGGCTTTATGCGCATGCGCTGCCTTAACTATTGAGAATAATTGAAAAATGGGGACTTTATGTACCTTAAAAAGTTCTACTAAAAATCCACGACAGTATATATCTATCTTTTATATTTTAGCAGAACTTATTGCGTTTAAAAAATCATTTAATTCATATGCTTACATAAAATTTTTTTTATACATAAAAATTTTTAGTTAGTTCATTAGTAAGGTCATAATATTTTAAGTAAGTAGAGTTACTATAGAGTAAATTTTTAATAATCATTGAATAACATTATAGTTTATATTTATCCAGTAGTTTTGAACCAATTTTCATAGACACAAGTTCAAAAATAAAGAACTTGCCGTGATATATCCTTCTTTCCTGTGTCCTTTTGATATTATCATAATTATGCAACTTTAATGATTTTTTCATGTCTCCATTATAACCCATTTAGGTGCTGGAATCGGAAAATTTCACCAACGAATCACTAAATTAAAAATGAAATTTACACGCCCATATTTTTGAAAGGCCTATCCGACACTATCCAACACTATCAATCAAAATAAATTATTTAATAATCACAAGAGTCTTATAGAGATAAGATTTGCCTTTTACAGTATGTTAATTAGTTACATAGTTTAGGAGATATTACAAAATTTCTAAAAAGTGCGATATGTACGTACGAGTACCTACTGAATAGGCGTCAGCATTTTGGTAAGTATGCTGTTACATGTTAGAAACGATAATACGGTAATGGAGTTAAGAATTCGATCTTTGTTCAATTTATTTACCATAGGAGACCATAGCTACAATTATATATAATAATAATAAAAAGCGGAAGAGTTTGTTCGTTTGTTTAAACAGGCTAATCTCTCGATCTACGTGTCGGATTGTAAAATTATTTTTGTTTGTTTTGAAAGCTAGATTTAAGAGCCTAGCTGAATGAAGTCGGTGCCAGCAAATTTAAGGAACATTTATTTAACGTAGTAAAGCAGTTTGTGGGTAATGTTCTTAAAATAGACACCTTGGCTGGCACCGACTCATAGATATGCTTAAGTAAATTAAAGCAACTAAATGACACAGTTACTTTTCACTTTTTCGTGCGTTTTTAAGTCGGTTCTATTTTTTGTTCAAAAATTTTATTACACTTTTAACTTTACTCTACTCCAAGCAAACATAAATAAAACTTTTTAGCAAAAAAATTGAACCGACTCAAAACTCACTGAAATGACTCAAAGCACATCGAGGGCCAAACGCTGGTAGACTACATTTAAATTCGCTGATCAGGCCCACTCGTTGACCACGCGAGGTCCACTCGTTGACCACGCGAGGTCCACCCGATGACAACGCGGCGTCTGCCTCTCGACAACTAGTGGACGCATAGCGACGAGGCGGTGCGGGTCGGGTCGGGTGCATGTAATAAGCTATGATCTTTAAGCTGAAGAGTTTATAGATATATTCAATAATTATTTTATGGGCTAAGCTCAAAATCGAGATCTGTAGTAAAACATACCATTAAACCAATGAATGAAACCTAAACGGAAAACTATGTCAGTTTTTACATATTATGTATTAACTTTAATGACACAGTGCGCGACACGTGTGACGGTGTGTCATATTATGTATTAACTTTAATGACACAGTGCGCGACACGTGTGACGGTGTGTCATATTATGTATTAACTTTAATGACACAGTGCGCGACACGTGTGACGGTGTGTCGTGTCTCTCTCTATCTAAAAAGATTTTATGGATAGAGTGAGGCTGATACAGATTTGAAACGTTTAACTGTAGTGTCATGGTGTGCACCAATCATCAACAATAATAATTTACAGGTCTTGGCAGAAATTAGGAGTGCAATGTACAATATCGCACGGAAATAATTGGAAAGAAAATATATTTAATTCAGTGAATAGCTACAGACTAGACAACATAGAGGGAATATTTTGTATTTTGCACTCGAATGCACAGAGTGCAGACTTCTTGGAATATTTTACTTCTACAATGCGAAAATGGAATGAATCTTTAAAGTAAATAAATATATACGAAATTATTCTAATGAATTTGTAGCAAAAATAAAATAGAGAAAAATAATTTTTTACTATAATTTTCAGATATTTCGCAGTGATCGACGTTGGAAAAGATTTTATTGTTACACTAAAACTATACCCTAGCGACCAATTCAAATACATCAAGCTGCCATCGTTGAAATTTGTAGGAATATTTTTCTTCCTTTTTTAGTTTTATTGAAAAGTGTTTAACCACACTTTTGGGATTATTTATATTAATAATATTTTTCTTAATCCAATACATACAAAGCCTTTGCAAAATACTTTAACTTTCATTAAAAAAAACAATTAAGTAATAATATTTTTACAGATTGAAAATAAGGAATATTTTTCAACTAGTTGCGCTGTTGATGCTATAGAGCAAGCGTTATGTTGCAATCAACGCATTGTAACTGCACATCAAATAAATAAACGAAAAGGCAACTTATTTCAAGAATTAGCTAATTTAGCAGGTAAAATTTTGATTTTATGCTTTCATGGTAGAAACATAAAAATAGCTGCACAATTTTTACGGTTTAATTCATACGTGTTCAAGTTCGTAGGTGAACTTCATAATATACATTGTTATCATAGTAATTATTATAAAAATTAATCTGTTCAACAGATTTTTCGGTTCCAAGTGATATTTCGCCCGAAGTGACCCTCAAAGATATGGGAATGAATTTATCAAAATCTCGAATAGTTGGAGCTTATTTACGTGATTTTTATTATATTTTTTTGGAAGATAATGCTATACCATCAATAACAGCAAAAGAGTAAGTTTTTTTCACAATAATAGTAGTTAACCTATTGAATTACTACAAGTCTTATCCCTGTAGTTCAGTCTCGGTCATAAAAAAAGGCAGTAAAAGAAAGAAAAAGTGGATGATGTTTATGGATTAATTTTCAATCAGCATTAGACAAATGAACGAAAATTACGTTCATCTACTTATAATGTTTTGTTGTAATATTTTTTACGAACTTACAGGTTATGGCAACTAGAGGATAGTAAATTAGAAATGAACTTCACTGAAACTGAAGGTTTAGAAACATTCTTGTCGCAAATTAATTGTAATGAGCTCTTAGCTAACGAAGATATGTTATTTTTACCAACACTCACAACAAATAAAACTTCGGTAAGCCAAATGCAGGATTTTTTAAGAAATGAATTTGATATTAAATAAACTACGTACGTAATTTGTTTACAACCAATACTACTAGGAACGAGACGAAAAATAAATACCTATTTTTGATGAAGATAACTTAGCGATTTAAACAAAGACCACTTAATTTGACAAAGTTATCAAAATAAGTGTAGAAACCGATAGGAGTGTGGATTTCTTTCTGCTCCTAACTAGTTAGCCCGCTTCCATCTTAGATTGCATCATCACTTAACATCAGGTGTGATAACAGTAAAGGGCCAACTTGTAGTAAAAGTAAAAGTGATACCTTAATTTTATCATTTAACTGTTATACCTACTAAACGTTATGCCTTTCAATTGTAGATATTTGATCAATTTGCCAAAAACGCAACTTATCTATTCATAGTACCGGGTATAGAAGGGCTGCACATGCGATTCCGAGAACTGTGCGAGCGACTCAAGCTAACCGCGATAGTACTGCTACCGACCGTTGACCGACCACATGCAACTGTAAAAGAAATGGCGCAAAGATACGTCCAGGTTCGATTTAACTGTTCTTAGAAGAATTAATCGTTATTATAAAAATTTACATAATCTTAATATCAGTAATCGAAAAATTTCCGAATAAAATTAGAATCTTTTCTTTTTCATTTCAGGTTATTCAGAGACTGATTCAATTGAAGCGTTTTTATCTTCTCGGATATGAAAGTGGAGTTCTAGTAGCATTAGAAATGGCATCGATTTTTGAGGATCAAGGTAAGACTTATTGATATTAAAAGTAGATTGGGCAAGATTGAATCCAATTTCATAAGATACACTTCGAAAGGGAATCGAAGATTTTTGAATTTGCGGTGATCTATGACCAGCTGTTATCAGTATTGTTTTGGTTTTGTATAGTTTTCATTGTAGGACCTCTCAAAAATAACTCATCACCAGTAAGCAACGTTCAGTTACCGGCGGTCAATTTCGTTTGAAGACTACTAGTACTGCTTACTGCCTAAACTTTAGATTAAAACAACAAAATGAATAATAAGATATGTTTCACAGGTTTAACTGGTACAATTTTTTGCATTGGCGGTGCTCCCGATGAAGTCCAAGAACAATTTGATAAAAGTCTAGCGAAGTTTGAAACAGAAGAATCATTGCAAGTGGCCGTAGCTCATCATATATTTCAATTGATGGTTAGTGATCATAATCCAGGAGATTTTAATCTACCAACTCAGTTGAAGAACATCTCTACGTGGAAAGAGAAAGTATCGTTCTGTGTGCAGAAGCTGCTGGGTCGTGTTGCTCATTCTACTCAGTATGCTAAAGAATATATTGAAGCGGTATACGCAAGACTAGCACAAGTACGGCGTTATCGTTCAGAGCCACGTCCCCTTCGCTCTCTTCTGATATCTATTCGACCCCAGTCATTTACGAGAGGCTCTAATAGCAATTCTCTACAAAGTTACTCGCAACAAAAAGTCGTAGAGTACGAGTTGAAAGTTCCACTGGCGTATGCAGCGCGTGATATGCGTTGCGCTGCCATTGTGAACCGACATTTGGACAAAGACATTGTAGAGCAATTTGATAACAGTAATTTGTGCGAAACTTACCATGTTTCAAACTTAGATAAAACCTTGAGCGATGGTGACACCGATATCAATAATATATAGATACTGCGAATGACACAAGAAAGTGTGTTTTATGCTATTTGATTCTGCTAGTTTATGAGGCTGTACATTTGTCTGTGAAAAGACGTGGATGAAGAACAATGGAAAACTTTAATTATATTAAGATCTTATTCGATATAATCTTGATTTAACTGTCGTATACATGTAGTAATATAACGTCATTGTTTTAAAGTAAATAATTAAAACATGTTATTGTACAACGAAATAATACCTAGCGCTATACAGTTTTATCTGGTACAAGGGTTGTTTTAACTAGTCTTACACCACTTTCTCTATGCGCTTATAAACTATATAAAAGGCAAAATATAATGTAAGTTTGAATTATCTGCCAGCGTCGAAACTCTCAAAAAAAAAAATTTGTTCTCAGGACCAGGAGTAAATATTTTGTAAGTAATTTTTATTCTGCTGTTGTAATCAGTATGTATTACACTAACTCCAGTTTTAACGCTGGCAGATAATTCAAACTCACCTTATATATGTGGAAATTTTATCAACTATAAAATTAAAAATGAAGGTAGAAAACACACGTCATTTTAATATTAATTTTATTTTATACTGTTTTTTTTTTACAAAATATTAAGTCTAATATTTTCAAATGGTATTAACTCTATCTTTAATTATTTCATTAACAAGTTAATTATTAATTTTTATTTTTAATTTGATTGTTAACAAATATTCCTCATCGAGTTTGGCTTTAGTATAGGTAGCTTTAAATTCATAAGCTTATTTTAGTTTAAGATTGTGTAATCAAAGATTAGCTCTTACAATAATTGTAGCTGTCTTTTTGTTTTTAATTTGAATGTTGATTAACTATTATGGTATATAATAAATTTTAAAGAGCGAACTGAATTTTAGTTCAGCTAAAAAGTTTTATGATTTATTTATTTAATATTAATTCATATTACTATATACGTCACAAAAAATAAATATTATTATTACATTACATATAAAACACCTAACAAAGGCTTAACTATATGTACACATAGATAAATAATTAATAGTTAAAATAAATAACATTTAAAATAAAACAAGATATTTATAAAAAGAATAAGCCATCTAATTGTTCACCCAAAGGCAAGGTGCCAACACATTTGCGCTATTTCCCCTCTAAATAGCAAGACTTGTTCTTTGGGCTAAATAAGTACCAGCACGTTGGTCAGCGGACACATGGATCAGTTGTATGTATAAGATGTATATATACATTTTTTGGTACCCGATGACCAGGGACCCATAGTCTCAAACGCAAGCGCAGCAAATATCTCAAATATCAAATATCTTTTAATAAAGCTACGTATTTACGATGATTGAGGGCTGAGCATATTCTGCAGCTGCACCAGCTGCTTGTGAGGTGCGAGATGAATGTGACATTGCTAAGGTATCTACATAGGTTGCGTCCCATACTAAAGCACGCCCTATAGACCACGGTACTATTGTCATCCCGTCGGGCCTCTTGCCATCATCTCTGAACAAACCGGGAGGTTCCAGCTGTGCAGGTATGGGGAAGTGGCTTGAGCGCGATGAACTATGTCATTGATAGCACCGTGACGATATAAACGACCAGCACATTTGCTGTCCATGATCACCAAACGAATCTACGTGGCTACCACAGGAGAAGACATGCGGCTCACAAACCTTAACGCCAAGACGCAGGCATACGGCTATACGAAGCGTTACTCGGTCTAAAATTGTCCCCAAACTGCGATGGCAGAGCATGCAGCCAATGACCCGTCTCCTATTCAGACAACGCCAAAAAACGCGCTTTGTCTGAAGGAGTACTACATTGTCGCAAAACACTTGCACGAGAACGCAATACGGGAGGTTTATCCCACAAACTCTGATATCCCACTGTCGAAGGGCAACCCTCGCCAGAGCAGGATGCAATTCACGCTGACTTAGCCTCCGCTAGACTCTCCAGAGCAACAGCTAAAAATAAATAGTTGGTTAGTTAATAATCACTATTGCAAACACACCGCTAAAAAACAGTTACCAAATTTAAAGGTGCATCCACGCTTAAGAGCAGTGCAATATTGTTACATTTGAAACAAATTAGAATAAAATAGCAGTCGCCTGCGACTCCGTCCGCGTGAAACCTCTTAGGTACCCTTCTAATTTCAAAGACTTTCCTATATAAAGTGCTCATTCCCCCTTTCAATTTAATTTTTTTATAGTTTCCCGTGAAGCAATATCCTTCGTCCCGTCCCGTGTACTAAAAATCTATATTTTTGTTAAACATTGTACGACATTAAAGTACCTACATTAACATTAACGATATATATTTATGACAAGCTGATTTGTATAGCTTACAAAATAAACGAAAATAATTTTACAATCCGTATAATATCGTACGTACGTAGAGTTCAACTTGATTTGGACTTAATAGCGGCAGTCGCGCTTTTTAGAAATTTTGTATTATCTCCTAAACTATGAAAGTAATTAACATACTGTAAAAGGCAAATCTTATCTCTATGATATCCTTGTGATTATTAAATAATTTATTTTAAAGATATAAGTTTTGTTGTTTAAATAATGACGTAAACGTAAGCATATGAATTAAATGATTTTTTAAAACACAAAAAGTTCTATTACTGCCAAAATACAAAAGATACGTATATGCTATTGCGAACTTTTTTGTAGAACTTTTAAAGATACATAAAGTTTTCAAACAAAGTTTTCGATTGTATCCAATACTTAAGGCAGCGCACGCGCATAAAGCCGATTAAATAAATTTCACGGTCCGACTCGCGCGAAAAAAACTGCGATAACTCGGCTAATATATATAACACAAATATAAAATAGTGTAGCATTCTACTGGTGACATAATTTTTTAAATCGGATCAGTAGTTCCGAAGATTAGCCCCAACAGCTGCCCCATTTACAAACTTTACCTCTTTATAATACTAGTATAAATAAGAATTTTAATATGTAAATCTAAATATTAATGTTGAAATCGTATACAAAGGATATGCAAAATCAAGAGTAACCTTTGGTCTGCAACAATACAATTGAAATTAGTGTATTATTAAAATTAGTGTATTTAATTTTTTTTTATTTACTAAAATTTAGCCCTTGACTCCAATCAAACCTAATGTGACGATGCAATCTGGAATGGAAACGGAGTAACTAATAGGAGTATGATGAAACTCACATTCTCTTCGACTTTTACACGACATCATGCCCTAACGCTAAATTCCTTGTCGGTGTTTCTTTGCTGGTAGAGTGGTGACTAGCCGCGGCCGAAGCCGAACTAAGCAAATTTAATCAAATTAAATGAACCTAGAACCCAGAACTAGATCTTATAAATCCAATGCGCATACCGCTGCACGACGTTGGCCTAAAACATACATTTTAATAAATGATTCAATTTAAGAAATTTGCATATGGATATTAGATTTGAATATACTCGTAGGTAACCTATAAGTATAGCAGTTCTTGCAAAAGCTTTAGTGTCACTCAATTCTTAACACCAACTAGAAGTCAAATTAACAGGTAAGATTATTTTATTTTTTCGGTGGTTGGATAGTTGGCTGTGATAAATATAGAATGTATCAACATTTTGATTGTAATGTATCCCAAGACACTTCCTAGATTCGTGGCAACCCATTGTCAGTTATCTTTAATATTTGTACTTATACCCATGTGTAACAAATCAAATGTAAATGGGAGATATATGTGTATATCACCTAATTATCTAAAACTAATTTTATTCCTTCCCACAAATTTGTAGGGTGATCAAATTATAAGAGGGGTTAAAAAATGAAATTGCCGTTTTATTGTAATAGGTACTTCGAATTGACATAGAACCTTCATGGTTCAAGATTTTAAAGTGACACTTTTTTCATTAGGTACCTGTGTAGTTCTTCTTTTAAAAAATGTGCAACATTCGATTATCAACTTTCAGTTGTTTCTTTTATTCAGCTTAGACAATAAAGATGGATACTTCGACAAATCGTGTGATTTTTGAATACGAGTTCCGACGCGGAACTAACGCGGCAGAAACAGCTCGCAATATTAATTTTGCGTTTGGAGAGGGGACTGCTAATGAACGCACTGTGCGATTTTGGTCTAAACGCTTTGTCGAATCGCAAAGGCATAAATGAGCTGATTAGATGGCAGCAATGTAGAGATAATAACTGTAATTATTTAGATTAAATTAATATGTTAAATTAAAAAAAAACGAATTTTTATTTTTCAGTACAAATCGGCAATTTCATACTTTAACCCCTTATATTTAATTGTTTCTGTCCTAAATCACATTATTCAATGCTGGAATCTTGTGATGAATGATCAATAAATAATGATCTGATTTTTCAACTCGGTGTTGGGAAGTTGGGGGTGTTAAGCCGTCGGTTCCGGTCATTGTCATCAAGATCCGATAATCATTTGATCATTGATGATTCAAACAATACACTAAGCACGCCAATATGGAGAGAGCCACTGGCTGATAATGATGATGGATATCTTGAAGCTAAAGCTTTTTCATTATAGTACATCATATTGTTGCAGAAGACATGTCACCGACGTCCAAGGAATTTCCTTCATGTGGCGAGAGCGACCCAGCACCTGATACTGAGGGCGAAAGAGTTGTCATATCCGGTATGGCGGGACTCTATCCAGAGTCGCACAATGTGAAAGAGTTGTCAGATATTCTGTATAACAAGGTATATAGTAGTAGTATGTAGTAGTAGCATGCATGAACTTGTAATAAAATCTCATTGACTATACTATTTGTATCTTGCTGGTTTCGGTATCATAAAAGTTTAAATTTTAAAGTATACATATAATTCCAAATTCAAATTAACAAAATGTATGAAATTCATTTGTTTTTCATACTGTCAAGGTGAGTGAATTTAATGAATAAATTCGATACATTTTAAAATTTTAACAAATAAAAGAAAATTTTAACAAAAAATATAAACGCCTTCAAAACGCACTAAAAAGTAAAAAATAACTACGTCATTTACTTACTTTAATTTACTTAACCACATCTATAAAGTCTACTTTTTAGTGCGTTTTTATTTTTTGTTAATATTTTTTAATTTCATACTTTTTAGTGATTTATCATCAACGAACATACTAAAAAACCTACTCGAACTAAACCATAAGTACCAATATTCACTAGCCACTTATGACATTCCGACGTCCCTGCAAATGTGCCTGTAAAGTTTGAAGAGTTTCCTCGAGTTTTCGTAGATTTCATCATCGGATCATGACTTAGTAAACATTAAACCAACTGGAAACTATAACCTTTCATTAACCTCATTGAGACATATTAATCGAGCAAAATCACAAGGTAGCTACTGTAAACCGTCAAAGAGCTGCCTCAGCTCTCTTTCGTCTTCATCATCAGTCCCTTAATGACAGTTACAGCTCACCTAAATGTTAAGTTATCATTGAGACAAATTAATCGAGCCCAAACACTAGGTAGCTCCTGTAAACCGTTAAAGAGCTCCCTTAACTGTCCTTCGTCTTCATCCGCAGACCTTCAATGACAGTCACAGTCCATCTAAATGTAAAGTTCTCATCAAGACAAATTAATCGAGCCCAAACACAAGGTAACTGCAGTAAATCGTCAAAGAGTTCTCTTATATGTAGATCGGCTCCATCATCAGATCGACTCCAGACTTTCATCAAATTGTAGTGCTTTTAAATACTAACCGGAAAAATTAACAAACGTACTTATTGTCTTTTTGAAAGTTCCTCCCGGTTTCCCCAGGAAGCTAGAGCTCTTCCAGGAAGGGGATTTTTCTTACAGGAAGGGGATCTGCGCGTGAATACGCGGGGCACCCCTCGTTTATTATAAACAATTATCGTATTTATTTCGATTACTTATACGAGGATCTTTGCGCCCGCATGAATTTCTACTTCTTCAGATAACAATCCCCACTTTTTAAGCGAAATAATAATAATAAATTTATTTATTTCAGGCAATAATCCCATACATTACAAACAAAAAAAAATATATTCTTTATAAAAAGATGTGTTACAAAGAGATATTTTAACAAAAAGTGACAAAATAACAAAAAGAAATTAAATTATATAAAATATTAATTAATTAAATTAAACTACAAGTGCTTATTGTTCCCGCTCTGGTGCAAGCTTGACCAATATTTTACGAAAGGATTCGCGAAATCGTCATTAATATTTTCCAAAATTGTATTGGTACTGTGTCTTAGTCTATCCCACAAAGAGGCTGGTCCTTGCTCTCATTATGGCGAAGAAGTCAGGAACACCCGCCGAGGCAAACATAGATTTCGCGCTGCAGAATCGCGGTTGTCTCATTAGAATGCGAAAGGCATTGTTATATTGAATCCTAAGCGCATTGTAGCTTCGTTTTGTTAACCTTGTCCAGAGCTGGCAAGTATAAAAATTTTGACAAAATGCTCTGAACAAGGTTACTTTTACGGCTTCTGAACAACGGGCGAATCTGCGCGCAATCATATTTGCTCTCACTGCGAGGGACCTGCGCTCTGTCGTCTTTTAGATCTTCTGACAATATACGTCCTAAGTATTTGAAACTCTTAACAACCCGAATTGACGAACCATTCAGAAAAACTGGTGGAACCAACTCCGGACCTTTACCAGCTCTAAAAACGAGCAATTCAGTTTTAGCCACATTATATTTGAGACCATGTTCTTTGAAAAATTGTTCACAAATATTGAGCATTTTTCTAAGTCCATTAATTGAAGGACTGAGAAGCACCATATCATCCGCATAGATCATGTTGTTAACGCATACGTTACCAACATGACAACCGATTCCGGATGCTCTCAGCTCTCCAATAAGGCCATTTATATAAAGATTGAATAGATCCGGAGAGGTCAACCCGCCTTGGCGAACACCACACTCTAGTCTATATTCACTAGAGCGTGTGTCACCCCATTTTACGTAGTTAGTTTGATTTTCGTACCAAAATCTCCATACGTCCACCAACTCTGGCGTTGCATATCTGGCGAGTTTATGCCATAGAATTCTGTAGTTTTTAAGATCAAACGCCCGAGTCAGGTCTAAAAAACACGCGTATACTGAAGTTTCTCTATTCACATAATAGTTAACAGTATATTTAAGACTTAAAATGGCAGAATCTGTCGAGAGTTTGCTACGAAAACCAAACTGAGCATCATCAATATCAAAATTCCTAGTCAATTCGGGTTGCAAGAGTTTCTCAAAAATTTTACCAACTATAGTACCAAGTGATATTGGCCTGTAATTAGATAGGCTAGACAGATCGCCAGTTCTATTCTTAACTATAGGGATTACCAGGGTTTTAATCATATTGCCAGGTAAATAACAATGTTTAACACATAGCTCAAAAATAATGGATAATACACTGTAAATTTTCTCACTGCCATAGCTTATATGCTCTATACTAAGTCCGTCATGTCCCGGGGATTTCCCTCGTTTAATTCCTTTAATAACCTTAGCTAACTGTTCAGGAGCAAGGTCGATAGCTTTCGAGAAAGATACATGAGTAGTTTTAGTGCCAAGATCCTCAGAATATTGGCCACTACATATCTCCTCGGGTGATATTTTAAAATGTTTTGCAAACATATCAGCGATACATTTCGGATCCTGTTCATTATTCACTGATATTGGCAGAACATCTTTATGTTGGAGGGCTTTAGTGGCTTTCCAAAATTTAGGGAAATTCTTCTTATCTCTATTTATAGCTAGTATATTCATTTTTATCATCTCTTCGTTTCTCTGACACCACCTTAACTTATTCTTAAATATTGTCCTATATTTTAACATATTTTCGTATATATATCCACTCTCCGGTTTACCTGCCTCTACCCTCAACCGAAGTGTAACCTAGCTAACTCGTGGCTCGATTTAACGTGGTAGTTCCACCCAACGACCTGTCTACCCTTTCTGCCTGAACCAGTGCGAGAACAAGTTAATATCGCTCCATTCTGTAAAATACTTATCATTTTATTATACATATTGTCTATCGTAATCTTATAGTCTAAAGAGTTTTTATCACAGTTATTGTAATGACTAGGATAATTAATAAATTTTAAGTTATTATAACAATATTCTGCGTAGCGATTAATTGGTCCAATATTTCTGTTATTCCAAATAATTTTACTGTGAGTTAGATTATCACCAGAGATACATTCAATCTTTTTTACAATTACGTCAATATTAATGTCAATTAATAGAGGGAAGTGATCTGACCAGTGCACATCATTGTTAACTCTTATACGTTTAATAATATTACTAGCTGCTTCCGTGGCTAAACAGTGGTCTAGCCATCTTCTCGAACCATTTGCTAAAATCAAAGCTATAATATAGTTTAATTAAAATGTGATAATCGCATAAAAAATCCATTGTGTTTTTTTTGACTTTACACAACATTTTTTGTTCATTTAAATAAACATACAATAGATACTAAATTAATGATATTTACCAACCGTTCTGACTGTAGATTAATCCAATCAACAATGATAATTCCCGCTGGACATTTGACCATCCCGAAGTATCTCATCACACCGGCAAAGTCCCCACGCTTCAAAATTTCGACGCGCAGTTCTTCAAAATTTTTCAACGCCTTAGTCATAACATGGACCCTATGGCTCGAAAGATTCTAGAGCAAACATATCATGCTATATACGATGCTGGTAAGATTTTTTAATATACCTATAACTATACGTTTCTTTCGTAATATATCACCCCGCCTCTTGTCGCAACTGGTGTCAGAAGGACTGGCTCGTTTTTTGCGCAAAGGAGTAGCCAGGTTATCCAACACGGAAATTCAACCAGTATTCCAGCTATCATCGCACGTGGGTATGGCTTTTATAGTTATTAGGATAAGTTAGTTTCAGTTCCTTATTGTATTCTTTCTTTATAAACGTTAAATATAGATTTACGATAAACGTTTGACTGATAATAAATCTGTGCAAATTATGCAATAATTCTGTAGAAGATTCTGAATGAAAATATTGTAATAATCATTTATTGTTGACTCAAAATGATCTTGCTGGATAACTATGTTTTATTTCTAACTAACTGCGAGTTCGTTTTCAATATCCATCAGGAACTTCTTATATTTCAGTGATAAAAATATCGTGTATTATTCAGGGTAGAATCTATTTTGATTTTAAATATTATTAATATATTTATTAGTTTAGTGGTTTTGACATTCCGTCTTTGTAAAAATTCTTAATTTGTATTGTATAGATAAAATAATTTCGCCTTTGTGATCATGGTTCTCTAAAAATCAAGTTGTTTCTCTTTAGGTATTTGTATTGAAGATATTTATGGAAAACATATCGGTGTCTTTATCGGAAATGATTTATCAGAAAGTGAGAAGATGATCATTTATCGCAAGGATGAAATGACTGGCATCGGTCTTACAGCGTATGTATAGCAATGGACCTTTAACTATACTAAATCGATGTGGATTCTTTACAAATGAATAAAAAATAAATAAAACGGACTTGAAAATGCACTAAAAAGTAGAAAAAAAAATATTTATCGAGTCACTTAACCCTCTATTACATGAATTATTAAATAGAAAAGAAAAAAAATATGTTTGTTTTAATGTGTTTTATTAACACTTAAAAGACAAAATATAAAAAGAAAAAAAATATAAGTTTCTAATTTTTGATAAAAAAAATAGAAGCCACAATTGGCTTCCCATGCAATAACGTGAGTGTTCGAGACTGCCATTTTTGGCTTCCAATGCACAAACAGTTAAAACTCATACTAGGTGAAATTCTCTATTTATCTCTAATCTTTTCACGTTTAAGCAAAGGAAAACGTCACATTTTTTTTCATTTTATATGAGAACGCAAAGGACAATTATTCTGGCATAATTGACGACTCTTTTGGTGGTTCGGTAAATGGTCAATTTTATCTGTACATAATATCAGTATGTAGATTCAGATCTAGGGATAGGTCTTGTACTTTTGCTGCGCTTTTCCAAAGTACGGCAGATTTATTTCTACTGGTAGGAGTATCCGTTCAACTTTACGGAGTTCTGGTTGACGTAGGACTGTTTAATCTCGAGGAAGGTGTAATAGATACTAGGACAGCCTCTGACCAATTAATGTTATACCATTATACCAGACTTAGTTTTACGTACGTCAACGACGATGGCAAATTTCTCAACCATAGATAACACCACGATCTATTTTTCCTTCCTTGTCCTTTTCTGAAGGCATATCAGCGTTAGGTACTCGGTTCATCCAGAATTGCAATTTTATGCTATTGAACCAGTTATCGAAAAATAATTTGTGTTTTTACATTTCTAAGCACAGTAGATGTGAGTCATGTAACAGTCGATGGAGCTGACACCAAGACCTAGTGCATCACTTGAAAAAATGTTGCTCTGATTGCCAGCAAAAATATCGAAATCGTAACTGAACTCAGATACACCACTCAACACTTGATTTTTGTACCCCCACTTATGAGGTTTAGCTGGATTATACTGTTTGGTGATGTGAATATATATATATTCTTTGGGTATCAAAAGTAAACATTCTCTTAATTTATCTATAAGAGGCCGAATTTCAAATATATTGTCATGACCTGGTGCAAGTTAGCATTCTGAAAAATTGAAATAAAGAACTCTGAATACATGCGAAGCCATTTTTGGCACAACCGTACTTCAACGTAATTGCATACGAAGCCAAAAATGGCTTTCGTAGAAAATAGTGAAAATGAAGTATAAGGACCAAATATTTTGAATAAACTGTTATAAGAGACAAAAACAGAGGCTTTGTAGAAGATTATTTGATTTTTTTTTACATAATTTTCTTACCTTTTCTATTTAGTTTTCACCAACGAAGATGCAGTAAATTTCACCAACAACGACTTGGCGTACGCGCCGGAGAAAAGTGATGATATAATTATTTGTGAAGTTAGCCATAGAAATTGAAAATTGCGTTTTATTTCACTTTAAACTCTTTAATATTACCATACTAAAATTCTATAAATTTTGTTTAAAATTATGGTAGAAAAAAATTACTAAAGTTTACCAGCCAAATATGGCTTTGTATGCAATAGAGGCTTAAATCTACTTATACATATTTGATATGAAGACAGTACCATCCAAGCTAGGTAATTTAAGGATTTTATTCACTGAATATGACTTAAGGCCCCTATCTCATTAGCGCTTTGCGAACATCAGCGATCCTTCAACGTCTGCGCATCTGTTGCGTTTCCGCGTACAATCAGAGACAAAATAGATTACGACAAGAAACACTACTGTTAGCTTTGCTACTTCAACGAAAACTACGTAAAAGAAAAATAACCAACCTCCAACCAACCAACCGATTACAAGGAAGTGAATATTTCACTCTGTACTCTGATAATATTAAAAATAACGAATCTGAATTTAATGAATATTTGCGAATGTCGGAAACTTTATTTGATGAACTTTTAAAATTGATTTAAAATGTCATGTAATATTTAGACACTAATCGCAGTTTCAGTGTCACCAGAAGAGAGGCTTGTTATAACTTTGAGGTAAAGAATACATTTAAATTTGTTATACTTACAGGTTGTAAAAAATTTACGTCAATGTACTTGTTGTCAATAAACGCAACGTTGAACGAACGCTGACGCTCGCCAAACGCTGGTGCCCTATCCCGCCAGCGTTGTGCCTGGACCCTGGTATAGTGCATTTTCCAGACAGTTTCATTTTTATTATTTTTTCATTTCTTACTTTTGAGTGTCTGATCGATAGCGAATATGGATACCCCAGGCGTTGAATCAATTTTACGGAGTTCCTAGACTGCTTCCCTAGAACGGTTCTGTTGCAAGGTCTGCATTAGGACGGTAATCCAAAGCTGGTCTATTTGTTGGCTCGATGTTGTGTCGTTTAATCAATTTTACGGAGTTCCTAGACTGCTTCCCTAGAACGGTTCTGTTGCAAGGTCTGCATTAGGACGGTAATCCAAAGCTGGTCTATTTCGACGCCTCCTACGCATAAGGTCGTAATGGTAAAAACGTACTTTTTCAGGAGAGCATTTTTTGTATACTTTTATGATAAAAACGATTTGTAAACAATTTTCTCAAAAAAAAATTATACTATGCTGTCAATTCTTGAATAAAGAAAATATATGTATAATTTGGATGTTATAAGAAATCATATTTATGGAAAAAAGCTCGTTTTAGTAACTTACGACCTTATGCTTACTAGAAAAACGTCGTATCTCATTGTTACGACTATATGCTTTCAATAAGACACGTATAGACAACTAGAATAAAGTCGTATATTTAAAATACGACTTTGTGCGACGTGTAAATTCTCTGTATTTTAAAAAAACGGGGTCTTAACGATATATTTGACAGTTGAAAACAACAAAAAAATAACCTCAAATCAACTTTATTACAATAATTGTAATCATAGGAACATAATTCAGTATTCTTAAATCACTATGGACGTTATAATAAACTTAAAACAAAACAAAGTAACATTAATTCTAGAAATAAAACTATCAGTGAGCTTTTGAAACTCAGATACCTACTTGTAAACAATAAAAAAAAACGATTAATCTTCCAAATGATAGTACAGTTATTGAAATCAAATAATAAACTGGTCTAAATTAAATTCACTTTTTATTACAGCTATTACTTTAACCATCATGACTAGCTAAATCATATGCGGTAAAATTATAAATTGAATATTTTTTTTTTGTAATAAAATAAACCTTATTTCCATGACGACAATTTAAAATTTTTTGAAAATCAAAACAGGTTGTAATTGTTTTTCCTTCGCTTGCTAAAGCGCCTTTTTTATCACTTGCTTTCTTTTCTCTAGCTTTTATCTTATTACTCATGTAAACTTCTTGTTTTATTTTTTCTTCTTTTGTCATTGTATTTTTGTTTGTGTTGTAAACATATATGTCACTCATTAAAGATATCTTTTTTAGGTTTATGAAATGATACATTCAAATTCTGATTGATAATATCTCGATTTTGTCTGTCAGTCGTTGCTTTTTTATATATTTTTAGTAGTACACCACTGAGAGACGAATATCTTAGCATTCCATGGATTCACCGTGCGGATGCCGGGTCCATCGCTTGGCTGAGAGAAAAACTCCAAACAGAGCCCGAGACTTGTGACACGGGTGTAGGTTTTAAAGAGTACTCTTAGTGACGCGCGTCAACACTCACCTCTTCTGTTCAAGTTATTCTCCCTGCCCAGCCAAATTCGGAAGGACCCTACTAGAGCAGCTTTGGACACTCGCTCCAATATGGAGCTTACTGCATTTCTAGTAGGCCAAGGTCTTTTAGCATTTTATAGAGAGACTTCGCTGGTATACCTCTAGCACCTACTTCTACCGCGTATAAACTAACCACATAGCCTTTTTATTTAATTCATTAGTAAGGTCATAATTAGTTATATAGAGTAAATATTTTCGTAAATGTGAGATTGCTTACTAGGTATATTTTAATAGTATCCTTAGGCACATAGTGAGATTTGACTGCCTGGAACGTTTTCACATGGTGCAAAATGCCTTGCTTTATTTCGTCGTCTATGACAATGGTTCTGGTACCACTACGCCGATCAGGACAAACGGAGCCTCCACCTGAACCCCATTTTGCTAATTCTCTCTCCTACAGAAAGAGTGTTTAAGAACATTATTTTACAAACAAATGCTTTATTAGGTATGTCACAGTTAGGTCCAATAAAAGGTAGGCATTACTTAATTGATTTCTTACGTCTAGACACCGTTTTTAAAGAAGAAAGATACTTAATGTCGCCTACTTCAGTATGATTGACGATATAATCCCACTACCGACAGTGATCTTCAATTTGCCAAAAAGAAGAAAATATACGCTCTCGGAAATTCAACTTTTGAGAGCATTTAAGGCGGCAAGTTGTTTGATATGGTTGTCTTAAAATCTTTCCATCTCTTTGAACACCATTCCTACTCAAATAAGCTTTTCCTAAGTTCTTCAAACATTTTCTTTTTATATCTTTCCATTAATCACGGCGACGGAGTCGTTTTCTGCCTATTGGTGTATTTTCAGCTGACGAATAAAGAGAAAAATCCTGGCTCGAAGTGTTACTGAGCTGCGGGGTATCGGATCTACTAAGACTACTAGATGGACAGTCATTATCATCACAAACCGATATATTCCATAATAATGGAGTTGAAGTTGCCACATTGATTTAAAAAATCGTTATCTGGGAAAGGCATGGGCGTAATATCAAAAGAAGGTTCTATAATATCAACTGATTCCTGTAAAAATTTTTAGTATAAGGCTCTGAAGCTATACTTTCGTTAGGGTTTATTTCATTTAAAATTGGAGACAGAAGTCCACTTTTTTGTCTCCAATTTTAAACTGGTTTAGTTGATACCTCGACAATATTTGGCGCAAAACTGTCGTCCATACTTCTACTACTATTATTGAAAGATTGACCAAACATTGACTTGTACAAACCATACTGGTGTTCAGCTTCGAGTGGTACCAGTGATTCTAATCCTGTAAATAAAGACATCCAATTTACTAAAAGACTAAAGTTAATTACAAAGTGAATTATACTGTAAAGTTTAAAAATCAATTTTACTGCTATTTTGGCAAAAATTGAATAGCAGAGAGTCGTATCTTCATTTCAAAGCAAAGAACAAAGTCGTATCTATATATTCCGTCGTTATACATTTATTTATCTTTATTTTTTAACCACGCAATTAGTAGTAAGTCCAAGTTACGACTCCTAGAACAAAATCATTACATAGTACAAAGTCGTAACTATTCACTGCTGGTGATAGATTCCGGCGCAAAGGGTCTTAATATGTAACGTTCCGGCTTTATGCGTCGGAATCATATTTATGTTGTCGAAACCTATTAAACACTATTACCTACTATTATCATTTATTCCTATGATAAATATCACATATATTAACAAGTAAATTGAATGAAAATAAAAATAAATAAAGAAAAACTTACCATTTTCAAAAACTTTACCGACCGTTGGCAATTCACTATTTGAGTTGGGCTTATCTAACACTAATTTCAAAATCCTAAAAGAACGAACATTGCTCATTTTACTAATTTATAATCACACAATGCTTAAAAAACAAAAACAACTCTACATCAATTAATATTGTCAAAATTAAACATGAAAGACTTCGTTCATATCGATTCCTGTCTTACGACGTCGGAACTGCGCTCTGATTGGCCGGCCGCAGTCTAATAGATCGTAGCACAACGTCGGAACTATCGGCACGACTTTGTGCGCGGGAGTGTTCAAATGTTAAGACTTTTATCGATTCAAAATTTCAATATTTATAAAAGTTATGACAATATGGATTTTAGGAACCTGTAATGCTGTTTAATAGGGTTTTAATGGCACAAAAAATCATTTTACCTAAAATACGTGTTTCGACTTTATGCGTGGGAGGCGTCGATTTGTTGGCTCGATGTTGTGTCGTTTAATCAATTTTACGGAGTTCCTAGACTGCTTCCCTAGAACGGTTCTGTTGCAAGGTCTGCATTAGGACGGTAATCCAAAGCTGGTCTATTTGTTGGCTCGATGTTGTGTCGTTTCATTTCAAAATTCTTATGGCCACCTTTCAGCTCCAGCATTAAACGCTGGTGTATATATCGGATCAAAGTACTCGTCAAGACGAATCAATCGTGCCCGAACTCGATGGGGTAAACCGTTGACAAACCTCGTCCTTTTTTTAAGTCGGTTAACCTTTAACTATGGACATCATTATATTGTAACACTACCATGGACGCGAGGTCTCACGGACCGCTATAACTTTAAGTAATATTTTTAAGAAAACTGCCATTTTATTTGATTTTTTTATTTTTAACGTACCCAAAGATTATCAAATTAAAATATTATAATATGTATTTAGCTTATATTCATTTATTTTTTTAATAATTATGTATTATCACATTTAGGGCACTTTTCAGTCTTAGATTGCCTCAGATCAAATAAAAGACTACTACTTAAAAAAAAAAACAACTTCTTGAAAAAAAAACAGATTAATTTGTAAGTATAAACTATACCAAACATAAAAACCAAAAAATCAACGTCTAAACTTGGAACACAAAAATTCTGACAAAGGTCCAATATCAGTAAAATTATTGACACTCGTTGCACAAAGGCTTAGAACACTGAAGGCATAAAGCTTGTTTACAGCCAACACAAGTGTAGTTAGTCTTCCTCTTTAGTTTAGGTGGACAGATTTTCGCAGTTCTTTCGTTTAGAACACTCGATTTCTAAAGTAGGGGGCTCCGCAATAGGCAGGTCTGCTCCTAAAACGCGCTTCAATGTCATATGCAATTCCTTTGGTAAATTTGAGGTGATTATACGTCTTTGCATATGTGGTACGACCAAGGATCTTGCTAATTTCTTAAGAAAAATCCCCTATTTCTATGTTCTTTGCGCTGATGCTGATTATGCAGAATGTGAGCATTCACTCCACACAAGTCCTAGTATTCTATAGAAAATGACCATAGGCCACCTTCTTGTTCTACGGCTACTACTATATATAGAACATTTCTTGTCAGTCTTGCCTACTCCTCCCTTTGGTGCTGTCGTCTATCGTGTTGCTGTGCATTGAGGAAACCAAGACAACTGCTTTATTTAACTTTGGGACATGCGAACACATAGTCTTGTCTGGTAAATCCAAATAACGTGGAACTAATCTCTCGGCACTTTTGAGGCTGGAGTTCTTTTGGAAGTTCCCTCTTATTTTTTTTTATGGTTCCAACATACGTCTGCTTAAGTACACGGTTTTATTTTTTTTTGTCATTTTTATTGCTATATATATAAAAAATATAATCGCAGTCAATAAGTTTTTGTATTGAAAACATGGACTCGCGGTCTCACAGACCGCAGGCGAAATTGAAAACAAAATTTCTCACCCAAATTGCACCCAGCGACGCAACCTCTCCTCTTCGCAGTCGTTTCGCCACTAAAGTCGAAGCTACTAAACGTCACAAGAGCGGGGAGTGGAGGGAAGTAGGGTAAATACAATTTTCAGAAACGAGAGCGGTCTGTGAGACCGCGCGTCCATAGTTAAAGGTTAAAAATGGACGTACACTAATAGGCGTTAATGTCCTCTTTTAAAACTGGATTTAATAAGGAATATAATTATATAAAAACTACTAAAGTTGCCTAAACACACAAAAAGATGAATTTCTAAAATATATTATTAAAAGCTTTTATTTAACTTGCACTGTAAGTATGTAAGTTCGGGTGGAAGTTTTGAGCTCAATTTTGAAGTAGATACCTTCAACCGATTGAGTTGAGATTTTGCATACACGTTTTCTTTGGATGACAATGCATGATATAGTGTGTGACGTCATTCTAAATCCAATATGGCGGACCATGCAAGATGGCAGAATAGATATTTTAATGCATTTCGACAATCTATATTAAAATTATAAACTATTTTATACGTAATAATAATATATAGTAGTATATAAAACTATTTTATATTTTTATTGTATATATTCGCCGAATTATCGAAGTTTTTGTCGCGCAAATCGAACCAAACAATATATTAAATCAGGTTTATCTACATGCGCTGCCGTAACTATTGGGGTATAACTGAAAACAATGTATGAAAACTTTATATATCTTGAAAAGTTTTATGATCATATAAATTTAATATAATGAGGTTATAAGTTGATACTTAAAATTTTTAAGCAAAATTTTTTTTCTACTTCTTAGAATGTTTAAATACAAGCTTGTTTTAAAAAAGGTTTTTTGCTTTATTATTTATTTTTAGACAGAGGCAGCCGTACACTGTCATAGTAGCTTGTACCGCTATAGTAGCTCAGTACAAATTTTCATTTTGCAATAGAGGTACAGACTACTTCAAGATTTAATTTTTATTTGCTTATAACTTTGGATATAGTAAGTTCAATTCACGAAGGCACGCCCTACTGTTTGTTGCGAGGGTAAACCGAAGGGTGCGGGGAGTTTAGTTTGAACATCAGTGTCGACTCGACCACGGCTATTCTAGTTTGTGTCACTGCGTGTCGTAACCGAATGGAATGTTGCTCTTAAATTTTTACCAATATTATTTATATAATGTCCAGAAAAACGGATCGTATGTATGGACGATAATGATTAACTACATATTTAAATGTGAGTTATCCAGAAGAATCACTCTATTGTCCCTAGGCCCTTTCCTTCAGCTTCACCAACTCGATTTTCATTTTGCTCCAATCGCCACCATAGACTTACTCCATTCAGAACCTTCATTAAGTGACGGCCTTCGTGGCGCATTGGCATGCGCAGTGGATTTATAAAACTCAGGTCTTGGGTCCGATTCCCAGCTTGGCTGAATAAGATTTTCTAAATTGGTCCAAGTCTGGCTGGTGTGAGCTCGATATCGTGTAGAAACCGAAGGGGTATAGATTTCATCCTACTCCTAACAAGTAAGCCAGCTTCAATCTTAGATAATCATTATGACTTACTTTCAGATGTGATTGCGGTCAAGGAATAACTTGTAATGACTAAAAAAAATAACGGGTATCATTGGTTCCCGCTTTACAAAAAGTCAAGACAGCGTGGAGTCGAGCCCAAATATTTAACTGTTTAATGTTCTTAATATAATAATTCATTTCGCCTCCCTCCTTACTCTCCTCACATTCGTACATGTTCTTACCCACTTGCACTGTAAGCGATAGCAAAAAAGAGTGGGTCGAGACTTCGTGAATTGAACGATTTATATCTTTGTTAGATTTTAATTTTGTTTTTACCGTTACTTTTATTGCCATAAATTTCGAGTCATCTTTCCTATTATTATATAAAATATTTTATATTTCTTACCAAATACAGGTCCAGTAAAGCAATGTTTTCAAACCGCATTTCTTACTGGTTGAACGTTAAGGGTCCTTCTATGACTATTGACATGGGAGCATGCAGTTCCACTCAAGCCCTGGAACAAGCCTTCCTGGCCATCAAGCGCGGCGAGTGTGAGGCTGCCGTCGTCGGAGGGGCTCATCTTTGTTTGCATCCTCAGACATGTATGCATTTCGGAAGGTACGAAATCTATTTTAGTCCCCGACGCAAAAAGAGGGGTGTTATAAGTATATCGACGTGTGTGTGTGTGTTATTCTCAAACGAAATGGACCGATTTAAATGTATTTTCTTTTCCTTTGAGCCACTTTCCTTGATTTTAGCTACACGTATGTTCGGTAAATATCGCTCCAGCTGTTGGTGTACAGTTATGTATCGTTAAATGACAAATAATTGATAACTTCAACATGATACCCCACAATGGTCTCCAGGAAACCCAACTCTTCGAAATATAACACACAGCAGACAACCATTATTTTTGGGTTCAATTATTAGTTTCAAAGACTTTTTTTAATTATTTCATTTCAAATTTAAAATAACCAAAATTCCTCACTTTTAGAATCATGAAAATGAGTTCTGACGGTAAGACTAAATCATTTGACGCTCAAGCATCCGGGTGTGCTATGTCGGAGGCTATCAACGTTCTGTTCCTTCAAAAAGCTAAAGATGCTCTCAGGTACGTCACAAACGAAATAAAGTTATGAAACTTTGTTTTATGGTTATTTTATTTATGTATTATATTTATATATTATTAATATTACTAGCAGTCTTTTAATTTTAAAAAAGGACTTTCATATAAAGTGTGCTCTTTTCCCGCTACCCCTCTCAATTTAATTTTTTCATAGTTTCCCGTAAAACAATATCCTCCGTCCCGTCCCGTGTACTAAAGATCTACATTTTTGTAAAACATTGTACTATATACAGTACATTAATATTAACAATATATATTTATGGCAAGCTAATGTGTATAGTTTTAATAGTCTATTTCACTTTTGAGTCTAGCTTTCATAATAAACAAAATAATTTACAATCCGACATGCAGATCTAGAGATAAGCCCGTTTAAACAAACGAACAAACTGTACTTTCGTATATTATATAAATAAGGGTGCCATGCCAAATACTTTGAAAGAAAAGATCAAAGATCGAATTCTCAAAAAATATTAGTACCAAAATGTTGACCCCTATTTAGTACGTATAACATAGCACGGAGGAGGTCCACTTAATTTGGACGATATAGCGGCATTGTCATGTTTGATAGAAATTACATCTCCGAAACTATATAACTGATTAACATACTCTAAAAGGCAAATCTTATCTCTATAATGTCCTTGTGATTATTAAATAATTTATTCTGATAAAGATTTAAGTTTAGTTTTATAAATAATGACGTAAACTTAAGCATATGAATTAAATAATTTTTTAAAACACAAAAAGTTATATATCTGCCAAAATATAAAAGATAGATATATGCTATCGCAGACTTTTTTGTAGAACTTTTTAAGATGCATAAAGTTTCATACAATGTTTTCAATTATATCCAATATCTATGGCAGAGTACGCCCATAAAGCTAAATTTAATAAATTTCACGGTCCGACTCGCGCGACAATATTTATATAATATATGAAAATTTGTTCGTTTGTTTAAACGGGCTGATCTCTAGATCTGCATGTCGGATTGTAAATTATTTTGTTTATTATGAAAGCTAGACTCAAAAGTGAAATAGACTATTTAATACAAGCTATACACATCAGCTTACCATAAATATTTATTGTTAATGTTAATGTACTGTAATATCGTACAATGTTTAACAAAAATGTAGATCTTTAGTAGGTACACGGGACGGGACGGAGGATATTGCTTCACGGGAAACTATAAAAAAATTAAATTAAGGGGGGTAGCGAGGAAAGAGCACAGTTTATATGAAAGTCTGTCTTTAAAATTAAAAGGGAACCTAAGAGGTTTTCACGCGGACGAAGTCGCGGGCGACTGCTAGTATTGTATATAAATATTATTATTATTTCATTATTTTATTATCATGCTTAAATTACAAAAATATTATGTGCAGCAAAAGCACATTTGGCCTTACTTACTGTAAATAGGCACAATAAAACTAAATGTGGGTATTAATGAGTTTTGTTTTTGTGATTTTAATATTTTTATTTCGACTAAAATATATTTCTTTTTAGAATTTACGCCGAAATAGTACATGTTAAATGTAGATATTCATCGAGTCTTCAAGACAATAATACTAATGGTCAAAAGTATGGATTCTATCGAGATCCTAAAGAAATGACTGATTTTATAAATACTTTTTATCAGGAAATACAAATATTACCACAAGCCGTTGAATATGTCGAAGCATTTGGTTCAGGTAATTATAAAACATTCACAATAATAAATTAGAAAAATATATAATATTTATTATTATTCTATGTGAAATAACATATTTTGAATATACTTAAACATAATACAAAATGAGTCTTACATTGTTTTTTTTTATGTGGAATTTAAAAAAAGCTTTTTTTTCTCTTGTTTGTTTTTATTATATTTTTTATAATTTTTTAACAAAAATATATAAAAAAACACTATTAAAAATTTATAAAAAAAAATCTTCTACTCCATTTGCGGGACCTTTGCGGGCCCAAGCAACCGGTGGTCAGGGCTCCAGAGTGAGGAACCTCCTTTACAATACGCGAAGTTTCAAGGACTACTGCCTTCTGTATCCGACCCTTGATCCAACAATTAAGCGAAAGCTTCTTAAGGTGTTGGTCGAAGCTTTTCGCAAAAAGATCATTGACTGAAATGACTATCGGAACAATAATAGTTGACTTAACATTCCACATGGCGTTAATCTCGTGAGCAAGGTCCAAGTATTTTGATACTTTTTCCTTTTCGGCTTTCACTAGGTTGTCGTCATGAGGAACAATAATATCAACAATTATTGCACGGCGTACTGATCGGTCGACTTTCACTATATCAGGTCTATTGGCTACAATATACCTGTCAGTGATAATCGTTCGATCACAGTAGACCAATGCACTGTAATTTTCAAGAACTGGCGCTGGGTCGTACCTATAGTAAGGTATCACAAAATCGACAAGGCCGTACTGAAGAGCAAGTTGTTGGTGGATTATCCTGGCTACTTGATTATGTCTGTGTCTGCAAGTATTCGCCGTTAGCAAGATAAGGACACCCGGAAACTATATGCCTGATGAACTCCCCAGGATGATGACACGCCCGACATATGTCTAGAGTGCCATCTTTCATAATATGTTTCCGGTAGTTTCTCGTCTTGTCACTTCGTCCATAATTGCAGAGACAAAACCCTCAGTTTCCCCAAAGAGGTCACCGAATTGCAACCAAGATACTGATGTTATTCGATCTACATCTGGCCCCGTAAGAGCCTTGTAGAATCGTCCATGCAACTCCTTACTCTTCCATACCGCCACGCGATCCGAGTTACTAATTACTTTTAGGCTTGCGCCAGTTCTCTTTGCCAAGGGATAGGGGGGTGAGACCCTTGTCCACTGCAACAACATCCTTATGCATACACACATTCATCTTGAGAAAATATTCCCTGAGATTGCACACCTTACGATTATTAGATAGAGGTTCTTGGCATTTAAGAAGCCACGTCCACCATACTTGCGTGGGAGGTACAACCTCATTACAGATGAATGTGGATGGTGCATCCGGTATGACGTCAACAGTTCGCGGACTTTATAGGGAATCCAGTTTAGTTTGAGTCCACTTTAGAGTGACAAAAGTGTATATGAGTAAGGGCATGACCCAGCCATTGAAAGCACGCACCTTATTACCACCCGATAAAAGACTTTTTAGGACATTTTTCAAGCGGCTAAAGAAGCGTTCCTTCACTACCTGTTTCATATTCCCTGCCTCTATTCCAAGTGCTTCTAACATGCCATGGTATTTATAGGTCTCTCCTTCGCAAAGTGATTTGAGAATTATAGTTTCTGAAAGAACTATATTCTCTAAGCTCACAACTCTGCCTCTCTACATTGATTACCGCACACTTGTCTACACCAAATTCCATTTCTATGCTAAAGTTCTGAGTAATCTTCAGCAATGGCGCGAGGTCTGAACGTTTTGATGCATACAGCTTGAGGTCATCCATATAGAACAAATGAGATATGAGCTCACCACCCCTGTGGCATCGTTGGTTCAAGTATCTGAAACAAAGACAGCATCCTTGCACGGTACGCAGAAAAGTTAGTTTCCCCCTCTGTCGCCTCATAGTAAGCACGCATGACGCTCTCATTCATGGATTGAGAACATCTCATGCAGCGCACTACACCACCGGTAGCGAGAGCACTCACGGGGGCCGTTAGCCCTTGTCGCCCCAAGCTTTCCGGCTGCATCCGCGTGTCATCGTCATCTTGATTTGAATTGGGGGCGGTGACGCCCCGACGTGCCCTCCGCACTGGAGGTGGCGTCACATCCCCCGCAAATGATGGCGGGGTTTCGTAGGAGCTTTAAAAAAAACTTTATTTTTATAATCAGGAGGTTACAAATTTAGGGGTATTAATCGATGCCGAGCTGCTTTTCGAAAGCCATATCCTCGTAATTGCTTCTATGGATTAAAAACTTTATACCGCGTAAGAAAGCATCTGAATATTGATGTGCGTGTTAGGATTAGGTTTTAGTACTTTTCAAGCCCAATAATGCTGAAGCTTTGCTTACACACACCGTATGATTCAATGCGTTCTGGATGCATTGAATCATATCTCTATCAGGACGCATATCTCTATCAGGACGCATGTCTCTATCAGGACGCATGTCTCGCCGTTTATCAATGAAGCTAAACAGTTGAATATGAAAACAAGGCGTAATCTTCACCTGGCCTCACTTATTTTTGGGGTATTAAAGTTTCAGCAGCCTACTTATTTGTTTGAAAAACTGTCGTGGTGATGTTCGTGGTGGTGTTCCCAAATAAACATTATTTCTCTTTTTCTTTCCTTTCTATAAACATAAACTAATTATAACTATAATTGATTTTTATTATTACAGCTGAACCGAAGGCAGATAAAGCCGAACTGGAAGCAATTGAAAAAGTGTTCTGTAGTAATAGAAAGACCCCACTTTTAGTGGGCAGCGTTATGTCCAATATAGGATACACAGATGCTGCATCAGGAATATCTAATATAACAAAGGCAAGCAGACTAATTTTTTGTCTACAACCTGTGATTTTTTAGTTTCCGGCAATGTCGCATAAATTCAAACTTTGTATCTTCACCTATTGTACTATATTATATACTAGCTGCACTTGCTTTTCTGCTGGCAAGCCGCTGCGAACCTTCAGTGCTAGATTCGCTATCACGTATATTCTACATATTCTGTCTATGGTTAACCAGTCACTGATACCTTTCATGCTAGATTTGCAGACGCTTGCGATCTATAATATTCTCTTTTATTCGCAAGACGCAGTGTATGCT
Organism: Mycalesis mineus; assembly: GCA_034621355.1. Classification (NCBI taxonomy): domain Eukaryota; kingdom Metazoa; phylum Arthropoda; class Insecta; order Lepidoptera; family Nymphalidae; genus Mycalesis; species Mycalesis mineus. The sequence goes on along the minus strand of CM067887.1, from coordinate 18,233,704 downwards.
CTTTTAGGCATTCTGACGTTACTTCATCAAAACAATGCGATTAGTTCAAACAATCAAACGGTGGGTCTTATTTTAATAAAAAAGTTGTGTAAGAAATTAGTAAATTTAGTAGGACAAAAAAAAACCGAAGTTGTTGAGAAAACAAAGAATTAAATATCTATATTATACATAATAATAAACATATTGATAGAGAGAAGCTTCACAAAATTAATACGTTCTTTAATATTATAGTACATTATTTTTTTCTATCCTTAATAGTTTTCGCAGCGCCAGCAATGAAAGAATATTTTTTTACAACTTAGAGTACATTATTCAAGTTTAAATATAGATATTCAATTGTGGAAATCATTATAACGTAAGACACTCCACAATAACGTAGCTTTCTATTTGTGAAATAATTTTGAAAATCATTTCACTATATCCAGAGATTACCACCTTACATCGTCACAAACTCACAATCTCACAAATGTTACCTCTTTATTATAATAGTATAGATAAATAAATTATGAATTTGAATCATTATCATTTGAACTGCCAGATATCCGTTGACGACATAGATTAAAGACTACTAGATAGAGCCCATAGCGTGTCCACTCGTGAGACAGCAAATCAGCCTTATTGACATGACATGTCAACATTTAAAGTACATCATAAAACGTTATGTTTTAAAATATCGTAAAATACGAAGTATTACTTTATATTATATAGTTTAGTAAACGCATAATACATGAAATTTGCTAAAAAATAACATATCTAAGCTTTAAATCATCAATCAATGAAGTTTATGCCTACTTACGTATGAAACGTAATTCCTTCGATTTTCTGTTCGCTGCGACTGTTGCAGCCGAAAATATTACAACCCACCATAGCACGATAACGTTTAAATTAATAAAGTAACCGCAAAGTTATATTATTTATCAGCAAATTTAATAAAAATCTAATAATTGCTCAGATATGTCCCTTGTCTGTCACAAATTCCACTCTTGACAAATAATAAAAACGAACACGCTGAAAGGGACAAAAAATAATCTTGTATCACTTTCTAATAAAGGCCGAATGAAATAAGTCTGTCACGCTCTTGAACCTACAGCCGCGTTATGACTCCATCTAGTAGTCTTTAATCTATGATTGACGATTTTTTGTAGATGACAGCACGCATCCAATGACTTATTTGTATATTTTAAACTGTAACTTGTAGAGAATCGCTATAATAAATATTTGCTTACTAAATCAACAGGTTCTCTTAGGATATCACAATGGACTGCTCGCAGGAAATCTGAACTGTGATTTGCCGAGGAAAGACATAGCAGCTCTGCGAGATGGTCGCATGCGCATTCTTACTGATCACCACAGTTTTGGACGATCTTACGCTGCTGTCAATGGTTTTTCAATGTCCGGAGTTAATTCACATGTTCTTTTACACGATCATTATAAAGCCAAGGTACTACAATTTTTTTAACGTCTATCTATACTATAATTCCTTTAAACGAGCAGCAATTCTTGTATATAACATATTAATTAGTTAGTAGGTAAAAAAGAACTCCACCACCAGTAACGCCAGTTTGAGTTAAAAAGAAATATAAAAAATTCGAAAAAAAAACCATGATATTCTTAATTATCCTGCGGTATTTAACCGACGAAAAAAAACGGAGGAGATTCTCAATTCGACACGTATATATTTTTTTATGTATAACCACGCATAACTTTTTACAGAGTTGTCCGATTTTGATAATTCTTTTTTTAGTAGAAAGGGCACACTTCCTAAGTGTTCCCGTTGTCATCATGATCTGATGATGATATCCTGGGAAAATTTAAGGAACTCTTCAAATTTCGTAGGCACACTTGCAGCGATTTCGGTTTTTTTGTAAGTATCGGTAGCTTTTTGGCTTTTTACCCGACTGCGTCAGAAGGAGGGTTATGTTTTTCGAGCGTATGTATGTATTTATATATGTATGAATGCCCATTTCTTCGGCACGCGCTACAGCCTAAACGGCTGAACGGATTTTGACATGTGAGATGTCGTTGTATTTGGCTAAATTGTGGAAGTGACATAGGCTATATGAATTTTCAAAATGGCGACTGTAAATGGGGGAAAAAAGGGGGGACGTGTGCATTTTTTTCTTTCATCTTAGCAATATGGGTATCAAATTAAAGCTCGTAAAAAGACCATTTCAAAAATATAAATATCATATCATGTTTATTTTACTGTTTTAACAAGCAATATCAAAAAGTGTACCAAGTGTACCGTCCCATTTCTATACCACAAATTAAAACTAAAAAGTCTCAAATAAAATTATTATTATAAAAACAAAAAACCCAACTGCTTAGAAGTTATGAACTGAAAAAAGGAAAACAAGGATCACGATATCTATATAAAATTCTAAATACTTTATGGTGCTGCAGGCGGGGACAAACGTCGTTTTGGTAGGTCTTTCTTTTAGTAAACTATTTTGTCCACACAAGGACAAATTAGTTTGGACTAGGCTATACTAGTTAATCCTCTCGCGTATAGAAAGAACTAGTTTAGCCTAGACACAACTAGTTTGTCATGAAATTGAGTTTGGCCGTTAATATATATATATATAGAATCCGAATGTCTAAACGGCGTCACCAATTTTCATGAAATTTTGTATGCTTTGGGTGAAATCGATTGATTATTAATCGTTTCATTTCTAGAAAATAAATTGTTTGTATATTTTAGGACGATATGCGTTACAAGACAAACATACCTCATTTAATTGTCGCATCTGGTAGACTGGAATCTTCCGTGCAGAAAATACTCAACGATTTAAAATCTCGCTCGGTCGATCCCGAAGAAATAGCGCTACTGCATAATATTCATAAAACCAGAATTTTTGGTCATTTAGGAAGAGGATTTACACTTCTCGGTAAGACGCTTATAAATATGTTGTGAATATGAATTGTCAGAAATTATACATTGCACATTCAATTTCTAGACTCAAATGAAAAAGGCGAAACCATTTGTCTAAACGAACGAGTCAACTACTTTGACGATGCCAAGCGCCCGCTGTGGTTCGTATACAGCGGCATGGGCTCCCAGTGGGCCGGCATGGGAGCACAACTCATGAGAATTCCAATATTTGCCGCTGCTATTGAAAAGTAAGTTATCCTGTTACTAAAGAGCTTTTGCGAAGCTTTTTGCGGAGAATCGTCCTGAATATATAACAAATAATATTCATATCTATACTAAAGCCAAACTCGATTGAGAATGCTTGTCAACAAACAAATTAAAAATGAAGGTAGAAATCACTAGTCATTTTACACCTATTTTTTTTTATTAACGTGTTAATGACGAATTCATGACAATAAATTAGATTATTAAGCTTAAAACTAATTAATATATTCAATATCTTTTGATCAAAATTTTTAAAAATAACAAAATATTAGGCATAAAACGTGTTGCATTTTCTACCTTCATTTTAAATTTGTTTGTTGACAAGCATTCTCAATCGAGTTTGGCTTTAGTATAGGTGTTTAATCATTTATTTATCATGGCAACATGAAATGATCTTTTCGTAGTCTTAAATAGTTAGACATATTTATAATAGTTGTTATAACTTTGCTGTTTCAAATTCAGAAAACTCCTTTTTAACCGACGAAAAAAACGAAGGTGGTTTTCAATTCGACACGTATATATATTTTTTTTAATGTATGACCACGCATAACTTTTTACAGAGTTGTCCGATTTTGATAATTATTTTTTTACTAGAAAGGGCATACTTCCAAGGTGGTTCCATTGTCATCATGTTAGGATCTGATGATGATATCCTGGGGAAATTAAAGGAACTCTTCAAATTTTGGAGGCACGCTTACAGCGATTTCGATTTTTATCACAGTATAGGTAGCTTTTTGCTACTAGTACCGAATAATATACTATGACTGTATAGTACGAGTACGTTACGTGGCGATAAATCACTAAAAAGTAAAAAATAAAATTTCGCGTTCGCAGTTTTTAATTGGTAATGTTGAGTTAGCTCTCTACATAATTCTCTGATGATTGGTATCATCCTCATGAATAAGTACTTGTCGATACATCTTCACAAGATCAACAACAATGCAAATAAATTATGTTGGATTTTAGGGCCAACGAGTAGATAATCATTCAGAGATATGTTGTTAGTTCCTTTGTTTGAAGCATTGAACACGACTCTAACTGTTGTTGTCTCTTTGTCATCATCTCTGACCACGGCATGGTGGGGCAAATAAACAGATGGAATCTGTTTATTCTTGACTTCTTCAGTATCAATTTCTCTTATGTGATGTAAAAAAGTATATTCTTGATTGATTGATTGATTGAATACAACAAAGTGTTAACTTTGTTGTATTCAATAGCTAGTGTAGGGTTCTTGTTTAGTCTTCTCTCTAATGCATATAGTTTTCTCGTAGCAATGTCACAGGATTGTCCATATTGACATTGCGGATCCGTAGTTTTAAACGGCAGCCTTACAATAAATCTTCCATCTTCTCGTCTTGTAGTAGTTTCTTCGTAATTGTTTTCACAAAGTTGTTCTTCTCTGGTTAGTTTTCTTTCTATAATTAGGCTCGTTCTCGGAGAGTGAAAAAATTTTGTCCCAAAAATTTTTTTGACTGTCTGTCTTCATTCACATTTACATGTGATACTTTTCCGGACACAATCCAGCCAAACAATGTATTTTGTGCTAGTAATTTTCCATGCGGGCTCTTCTTTATTCTACCTTGTAATATCTCTCCATAAATGTCTGCACCTAGTAAAACATCGACCTTCCAGGCAATGTAAAATCAAGATCTGCAAGAAGTAAGTGTTTCAGCTTCATCCAATCAGGGATGTCTACTTTACGCGATGGTAATAACGAGGTAAGTGATTTTAACTCATAAGCTATAACTATTATTTTATTTCCAGGTGCATGACGTGACCTCAACTCTATCTCTACAACATATTTAATGTTCAGATGACCGTCTCCTAACCCAGACATTCTACCGTTCAAATGTACACGCTTTAAATCCAATAATTGCACTGTTTGCTCGGTAGCAAATGAGGCTTGAGAGCCTTGATCTATCAGCGCTCAAATAATATAAGAACTATTTTAGAAGCAGCTCTGACAACTGCAGTAGCCAACAACACGTTAAAAGTTTTCATATCTCCTCTAGAAAAATTGACTATTACATTTGTCTCACTGTTTAATAAAGTGGGTGCTTTGCTTGTATATTCTTCCCTTGCATGAGACTGTCTGAAAGCTTCCTTATCCTCTTTCTCAAAATGAAGAGTAGTGTGGTGTTTACGGCCACATCGGCGGCAGGATGTTTTCTGAGCACACCTATAAACAGGGTGTGTAGGCGCAAGACAATTAAAGCAAAGCTTCTTGTTTTGTGCTATTTTTTGTCTCTCAACCACAGGTTGTTTCTTAAATTATATAAATATAGCGTGGACCATCACGTATTGCGCATTTTGGCTCAGGAGTGCTCTTTTTCAAATTAATCATAGAATGAAATGTTTTGGCTTTTGTTTCTTGACCAGTGTGCTTTTGGTTCTATTTTTGATCTGGGTTTCTAAGAATCTTTCTAGTTGTACCCATTTGGGTAGCTCATCTGTCACACTAATCTCATGTTCCCATTGTAGCTGAGATTCATTATCCAATCTTGATGTAACCAAATGAATGACCATCGCATCCCATTGTCCTGTTTTGATACCTATGTTATTTAAACCATTTAAACACTAATTTGTGGTATCGAGCAAATCCGGATGGCAGTTGCAGATTCATAGGTTTATGTGTTTTGTCCGAATAATGTTTTCATCATAGCTTTACAATTGTACTTTTTGTTGTTATATCTCTTTGTTAATTGTTCCCAAGCGTCTAAGTAATTAGCTGATGTGGTCGGAAATTTTCTCAATAATATTTCAGGTTCCCCGGATAAATTCGCTTTCAAATAATGTTACTTCTGTACACTACTCAACATTGAGTTATCAAGTATAATTGTAACAAACATGTCATGGAACGATTGCCACTGTGTATAATGTCCTGAAAACTTTTGAAGTTGAATTCTTGGCAATTGAATTTCTGATCCAGTAACTTGTGTAAAGGATGACCTGTTTTCATGAATTTCTGATTTCTGCATGGTAGCGGTGGGATTTATTAATGCTATGTAATCCTTAAGTACTGTATTGTACAATAAAAAAGATTCCTGAAAATTATTCTGTAAATCATCCTTAAAATATGGTGAATGTAGTAATTGATCAGGTTATTGCTTGTGCACAAATTTGTAAATGATTTTGGTTGAATGTCTGTTCCAATTTTTCCAATGCTTCCAATCTGGTTATTAAATAACTATATTTGGCTCGCAGTTCTTGATTGGCCTTTTATAGCTTGCGCTCTGCCTTTTTTAACTGGCTAAATAATTCCTGTTGTGCACCAATTAGACTTTCCAACTCCATAGTTATTCAAATATATTTTAGTGGCCTGTTATAAGCCCTACTACTGTTCTCAACTTCATACGACTCAAGCGCATGAGTTTTTTCGTTAAGTTTGGATTTAAGTTTGGTAGTGCTTCCTTTGTGTGGTTGCACTCTGTTGTGTTGGCCCATAGAGCGTTTATAGTTTGTTTATGTAGCTATGATTTATATTCGCTGAACGGTATGGGCGCTATTGGTTGTGGGTCTGCTACCTTCAGTGTTGCAGCTCGTTTTGCTAACTGGTCTGCCATATTATTACCTATTATTTCACTGTGACTTCTTAACCATGGTAAAGTCACTGTGTTTCCCAACGCAAGTGTTTCTAGGGCGTGGTGTGAGTCGAACAGTAATCTTGAGGTCGTAGTGGATTTTGCTAGAGCTCTTAATACTGCTTGGCTGTCACTATGTATGATAATATTGAAATTTGTTACCTGTCTGCTAGCCACACCTATGGCTGCTCTTGTGATTCCAACGCACTCAGCCTGAAAGACTGAGTTGTGCTTACAGACCACCCACCTGATCTGCGTGGTCACTATAGGGCATTTCTTTTTATGGGAGAAAGTAAAAAACAACAGCCCCTAGTCCCCGGCAGACGTTAGGGGCCGAAGGTGCTAGAATGGCGACCTCGCACCGGAAAACGAAAACCAAAACAAGTGGACTGACATCAAACGGGTCGCAGGGAGCCGCTGGGCACATGCGGCTCAGGATCGTTGTGTTTGGAAATCCCTAAAAAGGCCTATGTCCAGCAGTGACTTCCACCAGAGTACCTAATTTATGACCCAATAAAATATAAACCCAATTATAGTAAATTTATTAGATACACACAATACATATATTTAAATTCAATTTATAATATTTCTGTTTCTACTGTAACAGGTGTCGCCATGTTTTGGAGCCTAAAGGAGTGGACATTATTCATATAATTACATCTCCAGATGAAACCATATTCGACAACATTCTTAATTCATTCGTTGGAATTGCAGCTGTTCAAATTGGGCTGACAGATGTATTACGAGCGTTAGAAATTGTTCCTGATAAAATTATCGGTACATTTTAACTTATATGTATAATATATAAATATGTAATATTAAGAGTTTTGTTCAGGTATCTTTAAATAAAAATCACAAAACGCTATTAAAAAATCATGTGATTTAGATACTTATTTATATGATAAAACTGTGACAGGTCCACAGGTTCTGTACATTGAAGATATTTTGAAATTTTAATTGGAGGGTAGTTTATAAACGATACTGAATACAAAAAAATATATAAAAATGTAATTTGTAAATTTTTTGTCTGTCTGTCCGGATTTTTGTCGGCCGCGATTCACGCTGAAACTACAAAATGGATTCCAATGAAACTTGGTACGATTTTAGTTCACATTGTACTATGTTCATAGAATACTTTTTGTTGCAAAAATCAAAATAAAAGGGGTTGAAATAAGGATTGAAAGTTTGTATGGGAAGTCTTTCATTTTTGAAGTTATCTTTATAAAAAATTATAAAAACTACTGAATAAATATATAACATAACGTGATTCAAGGATTTTTAAAATTTCATCCTTACAAGATTATATAGGGCTTGAAAGTTTCTATGAAAAGTTTGTAATTTTTCAGATATGTTTCCCCGCGTACGAAGTCGCTGGTATCCCCTAGGAAATAAGTGCAAAAATGATGTATTCATTTAACTTTAATATTTTAGCAAAATGGTTAATTTTATTATAGAAATATTGTAGACAATAAATATAAAAATATTTAACAGACGCATTAGTAAAAAAAATTAACAAAATGGTCACAAATAAGTTCAAGATTAGAAAATGCGAGTAAATAATATTTACTTTGACTGTTAACTAACTATAACTGTTCAAAAGCGTAAAGTGCTTATTCCAGAGGATGGTAATTTGTGAACCTGCTACGTTTTTTAGTTGCAATAGTGTAATTATTTTCTTGTGATATGTAGTATTGGTGAACAATAAATAGTCTGTTTCTAAACCGTCAACGGTCACTGCAGGGTTCTGGCCGGACTCACAGGAGCGTCATCAAAGTCCGTCTAGTAGCAAACGTTATTAAAGAGATATATTATGATTTTTGGCAGATACGTAACCTTACACTGAACAAATTTCTGAACATGGCAGTATTTACAGGCCACAGCCTGGGTGAGCTCGGCTGCGCGTACGCAGACGGCTGCTTTACAGCCGAAGAGATGATACTGTCTGCATACAGTCGCGGTCTGGTCTCTGTGCAGACTCCTTTCATTCGAGGAGCAATGGCAGCTGTGGGGATTGGATACAAACAGGTATTCATTATGTTATTTTAATAGTAGATAATATAATTTTGTAATTTGTAACTAGAAGCATCTAGTAATTACTATAATAAGTAGATAAGCAATAACGTATTGCATTCCTTGGTTGCATTAAACTTGACCAAATTGCTGTCAGTCAAAGACACCATCTTCATGTTATGTCACCCCTAACGGGTACTATAAAAACGGTGCTCATAAAAGCAGACAGTTAGACTTTTATTTTCCTCAATTTAATCGCTAAATATTCAACATGTTTAGGCTTAACTCAGACTGAAAACGAAGCGACGTGTTCAGTTTGTCAAATACAAATTATAATATTCCCCTCCATTTTCTAATTGATATATTAGAGCTATGTTAATTAGTGAAGGATCAGGTGTGAATAAATTTTTAATACAAAAAAAAACTGCTTTAAAACCCATTAAAAAGTAAAAAATACCAAATCTATGAAGAATACTTCGGTTCCATCATCAGATCGACTCCAGACCTTTATAAAATTGCAGTAATTTAAAATACTTAATGGAAAAATTAACAAATGTACTAGTTGTCCCTACAATTTTTGAAAGTCCCCTTCGATTTTCCCGGGATTCCATCATCAAATCCTCACATGATGAATGTGGTACCACCTCGATAGTATCCTTTCGAACACAAAAAGAATTTTCCAAATCGGTCCTGCCGTCTTCGAGTAATGGCATAAAGTACATACATAAAAAAAAAACCAAAAAACACATAGTCAAATTGAGAACCTCCTCCTCTTTTTATTTTATAAAAATTTGTTTGTATTCTTAATATTTTCATGGTTTCAAAACTACTTTGGACGGTAGATTTTAATATCTAGTCATAAATTTATACATTTATTTTATTAATCAAATTAATTGAATTTATTGTTACTTACAGATATCTAAAATGTGTCCGACTGAAATCGAAGTGGCGTGTCACAATGGCCCCGACTCCAGCACAATCTCTGGTCCAGCTGATGTCATATATGAGTTCGTGTCTCAACTGACTGCGCAGGGAATATTTGTGAAGGAAGTGCCATGCTCGAATATTGCATATCACTCTCGGTACATCGCTGAAGCAGGTCCAGCATCGCTCAAATCTTTGAGTGAAATAATTACTGAACCTAAAGTCCGCAGTGATCGCTGGGTCTCTACGTCAGTACCGAAAGACAAATGGAATGATCCGATCGCAAAGTATTCTTCGGCAGAATATCACACGAATAACTTGCTTGTGAGTGGTTCCACTTGAGTATATTGTAAAATATTGCTTAATTTTTACATGTTTTGTTATTCCAAAAACATTGTGAGAGGGTTAAAAAATGGTTCTATGATTACTTATTTACCTATTAAAATAAATGAATTCTTAAGAAAGTATGATAATTGTTCACGCCAGGCGTGACGTAGTCTGTGGTCACCGGCTCAAAATTAAACTAGAACGCTCGTCGGCACATCCAACTGACAAGTAAAAGTGTCACTGTCAGTTGTATTGCATCAACGTTCCAAAAAGACTCAATCGCCGCGTCCGCTCAATATAAACTTAAAATTAAAAGAAACTAAAAGTTGTGAAGTGGTGTGTGTGGAATCCAGCTCAAACACTGTGGATCATCAAAGGTCAATTCCCTTTTCCGTCTTTCGTGGTCAGCTCAAAGTTGTGTCAGCATCAGCGGGCACATTTTTTGGTCCTTCGAGCCGGAATTCCACGTGATGGCTCCTAAAAGGGGCTATGGGGCGGTACTGTGTATGAGCTGGCTGACGAGGGGGGCTTCGGGGGGACTGAGTGTTAGGCCTACGGGAAGGACTGGGCTGTGGTGAGAGGGTTGGCGGTGAACTGGGCCACTCCGTTTCCACTCAGCGCGCGTGCTCCTCCAAGAAGGCAATCAAATTTTTGAGGGTGGGCAGACTAGAGCGCGCACCATACTTCCTTTCATAGAGAGTGCGGAGTTCAGCTTTGAGTTTTCGGACGACTATAGAGACGAAAACATATAGTCACTATCCTTTATGGCGTCACGCCTGGCGTGAACAATAATAGTGGTAAAATGATAATATTATAATGGTATTCTCTTTTCTTATCAATTCTAATAAGAAATATATATATTTTACTTATATCTGCAACTAACTTATAGTGAGTTAATAGAATCCAAAGAATTGGGCCGTGAATTAGGTAGGTATATAGACCTAATCTAACCTAATAATAAACTTCGTTGCAGAATCCAGTGCTTTTCGAAGAGACATCGAGTCTCATACCAGCAAATGCAGTAGTAGTTGAAATTGCTCCACATGGCCTTCTGCAAGCCATACTTCTGCGTTCCCTGCCCAAGTCCTGCACACTTATGTCTCTTACAAGACGTGCACACAGGGATAATGCACAGTTTTTGTTAGAAGCTATAGGAAAGTAAGATTTTTATAACTATGATTGATAAAATAGATGGAGCAATATTAGCACTCACCATTCATTTTAATAATTCTTATAGACTCTACATAGAGGGATACAGCCCGCAAATTCAAGTCCTGTACCCGAAAGTAGAATTCCCAGTTTCCACAGGAACGCCAATGCTGTCTCACTTAGTCGAATGGGCGTATGATGATGAATGGTAAGTTGTTTTATATAGTATAAGAAACATTTCCAGAGTGAATTTAATAAAGACAATTATAAAATTCACTCTGGACATGTTTCTTGTACTGTATAAATCAAAACATTATAAACAAAATATTTCCAGGGCCGTAACACTGTTTTCGTTACCACATAAAATATTCGCATCTACATGCAATTACGTTCTCTCGATTCATGATGACGCTCATCGTTACTTAAAAGGACATGTCATTAAAGGTATATGCCGCCACAGATTAATATGAAAATTATTATTTTATAAATGGACAAATAAAATAAAAATCTAAGGTTCGACATATTTTAATTTTAGAAACGACCTTATATCCTTTTGCTGCTACATTAGTGGCAGTTTGGGATACATTAGTTATGTATTTGGGATTTCCAAAGAAGAAAATCTCAGTGCAGTTCAGTGACGTACAGTTTCACTACCAGCCAGTGTTGCATGATCAAAAGCAATTACGACTATTTATAACTGTGCAAAAAGGAGGCCTCTTTGAGGTAAACAGAAATTTTAACGAAGTAATTGATAAAGGCTTAAGATTTATAAGCTGGTTTTGCTATCTAAGCGTAATGCTATGTATTCTAAAATATACATTTTTTAGGTTGTAAACGAAAATATTACAGTTGCTACTGGATATATTACTATAATTAAGATAGAAAAAGATTTTTCTTCGGAAGAACAGTTGCAGTCTAAGGCAGTTTCACTAAAGTCAGAAAATATTTACGAATTACTGGATGCCCGGGATTATAATTACTCGTAAGTTGGATAACGATTTACCATATAATATATGATATAGCGTCCAGTTCAATATGAATAATTTGGTACTTTTTTATTGATTAATCATATATTTTATTTAATAGGGAGGAGTTCCGTAGTATTCACAGTGCTAATTTATCTCTAACTGAAGCTTACTTATTGTGGAAAGAAAATTGGGTAACACTAATTGATGGTATGATTCAATTAAATGCGCTGAGACGCGGTCATGATAGCGTTTCACAATTACATTTTATACAGAAAATGACAATTGATGTCGAAAGTCACTTAAAAAATCAAACAATTGTGGATGATGCGCTTGTCATATTGGCAAAAGTGTGCGACAATACTAATATCACCAGGTAATCATAATTTTTTATTCTCTCGATAAGATTTTTAATTTTGAGAACGTATTATAATAGTGATTAGCTTAACTTTAACTATACATCTAAAAACGAAATGCCGTCTAAATATTAAAATAAAGTAGAAGAAAAAAACTTTTTTAAAAGAAGCTTTTATTTAAACGCTCTAAAAAGAAGAAAATACATTTTTCACTACCCACTGCGCCAATCGGCCGGCCGTCGGCCATTGGATGATATAGCGACAGTGTTATGCGTTTTAGAAATTTTGTAATATCTCCGAATCTATATAACTAATTAACATACTGTAAATGATTAAATAATTTATTTTGATAAACATTTAAGTTTAGATGTAAAAATAATAACGTAAACTTAAGCATATAAAATAAATGATTTATTACAGTGTCGCGCTTTTTAGAAATTCTGTAATATCTCCGAAATTATATAACTGATTAACATACTGTAAAAAGCAAATATTATCTCTATAATATCCTTGTGATTATTAAATAATTTGTTTTGATAAGGATTTAATTTTAGTTGTATAAATGATGACGTAAACACAAAAAAAACTGTTAAAATATAAAAGATAGATATATGCCGTCGCGGACTTTTTTGTAGAGCTTTTTAAGATACATAAAGTCCCCATACATTGCATTCAATTATTCTTAATAGTTAAGGCAGCACATGCGTATAAAACCGATTTGTAACCGACGAAAACAAACGGAGGAGGTTCTCAATTCGACAAGTATATATTTTTTTTATGTATGACCATGCATAACTTTTTACAGATTTTGATAGTTCTTTTTTTATTAGAAAGGGCACACTACCAAGATGGTCCCATTGTCATCATGTTAGGATCTGATGATGATATCCTTGAAAAATTGAAGGAACTCTTCAAATTTTATAGGCACACTTGCAGCGTTTTCGGTTTTTGTATAAATATCGGTAGCTTTTTGACTAAAAACGCACTAAAAAGTAAAAAATAACTGTGTCATTTAGTTGCTTTAAATTACTTAAGCATATCTAGGAGTCGGAGCCAGCCAAGGTTTCTACTTTAAAGACATTACCTAGAATCCACAAACTGCTTTGCTACGTTAATAAATGTTCCTTAAACTTGGCTGGCACCGACTTCATAGATATGTTTAAGTAAATTAAAGCAACTAAATGACACAGTTATTTTTTACTTTTTAGTGCGTTCTGAGTCGGTTCTATTTTTTGTTAAAAATTTTTATTGGCATTATAAATATAATATTGGTAAAAAAATTTAAGTAGAGCATCATTCCGTTCGGTCATGACACGCAGCGACACAACCTACAATAGCCCTTGTACACCAAGCCGTGGTCGACTCGAGACTGATGTTCGAAATGTACTCCCCGCACCCTTCGGTTTCCCCTCGCGACAAATAGTGGGGCGAGTCATAGTGAATTGACCAAAGTATACTGATTGCATTTTTGGTATCAGTATCGATCACCAATCATTCTCCAATATTACTTTGAATATAGTCACCTCTTTACAGATTTATTATAAGTATATAGATTATTATACATGTAATAACAACGACTACTCACGACGAGCATTATGTCAACCAAGTAAGGGTTACATGTATACCTGGTTATATAGAATGTCGATTACACCATTAAATATTTTTGTCTATCATTTTTTTATTTACATTTCTTTTTAAATTTTCAACAATACTTATAAAACAATTATAAAAACACTATTAAAATTTATAAAAAAATCCATTCCGCCTGCTGCGGGGCCCGGGGGTCCAAGCAACCGGTGGTCAGGGCTCCAGAGTGAGGAACCTCCTCACAATACGCGCCGTTTCAAGAATTACTGCCTTCTGTATCCGACCCTTGATCCAACAATTAAGCGAAAGCTTTTTAAAATGTTCGTCAAAGCTTTTCGCTATAAGACCGTTGACTGAAACGACTATAGGAATAGTCATTGTTGAATCAACATTTTACATGACGGTAATCTCATGAGCAAGGTCCAAGTATTTTGATACTTTTTCCTTTTCAGCTTTCACCAGATTATCATCATGTAGAACAGTAATATCAACAATCATTGCACGGCGCGTTAATCGATCAATTATCACTATATCAGGTCTATTGGCTACAATATACCTATCAGTGATAATTGTTCGATCCCAGTAGAGCAACGCACTGCTATTTTCAAGAACTGACGCTGGGTCGTACCTATAGTAAGGCACCTCAGAATCGACAAGGCCATACTGAAGAGCAAGTTGTTGGTGGATTATCTTGGCTACTTGATTATGTCTGTGCAAGTATTCGCCATTAGCAAGATGAGAACACCTGGAAACTATATGTCTGAGGGATTCCCCAGGTTGATGACACGCTCGACATATGTCTAGAGTGCCATCTTTCATAATATGTTTCCGGTAGTTTCTCGTCTTGATAACCTCGTCCATAATTGCACAGACAAAACCCTCGGTTTCCCCAAAGAGATACAGATGTTATTTGATCTACATCCGGCCCCGTGAGGGCCTTGTAGAAACGTCCATGCAACTCCTTACTCTTCCATATCGCCACACGATCTGAGTTACTAATTAATTTAGGCTTACGCTAGTTCTCTTTGCCAAGGGATAGTGGGGTAAAACCCTTGTCCACTGCACCGACATCCTTATGCATACCCACATTTATCTTGAGAAAATAATCTCTGAGATTGCACACCTCACGATTATGGAGGTTCTTGGCGTTCAAGAAACCACCTCCCTCACACTTGCGTGGGAGGTACAATCTCATTACAGATGAACGTGGACGGTGCATCCGATATGATGTCAGCAGTTTGCGGACTTTACAGTCCAGGGAGTCCAGTTCAGTTTGAGTCCACTTTAGAATGCCAAAAGAGTATATGAGTAAGGGCATGACCCAGCTATTGTAGGCACGCACCTTATTACCACCTGATAAAAGACTTTTTAGGACTTTTTTCAGGCGGCCAAAGAAGCGTTCCTGCACTAGTTGTTTCATATTCCCTACCTCAATACCAAGTGCTTCTGACATTCCATGGTATTTATAGGTCTCCCCTTCGCAAAATGATTTGAGAATAATAGTTTCTGAAAGTACTATATTTTCAGAGCTCACAACTCTGCCTCGCTCGATATTGATTACCGCACACTTGTCTACACCAAATTCCATCCTTATATTATTGCTAAAGTTTTGAGTGATCTTCAACAATGACACAAGGTCTGAACGCTTTGATGCATACAGTTTGAGGTCATCCATATAAAGCAAGTGAGATATGAGATCACCATAACTCATGCACGACTCGAGAAAAGAGCATAGGGTTGCATCGACTTTGTACAACCGCATGACCTCCATGAGCCATGAATGAGGCACTGAATCATAGGCCTTCTTATAGGCAATCCAAGCAGCTGTGAGATTTTTTCTGTTTCGCCGAACCTGCTGGCAAATAGCAATGTCAATGAGGAGCAGTTCCTTCGTACCACGAGACCGGGCCTTGCATCCATTCTGTGTTGGGGCCAAAATATTATTTGCATTAATATGCATTGTTATTTTTCTAGTCAGAATGGATGTAAGGAGCTTATAAATGGTAGGTAAGCATGTAATCGGTCGGTAGTTTTTGGGATCTGTGGTACTTCCGGATTTGTATAATAGGAACGAGACACCAGTTGTTAGGAATATCGGTAGCGATCCAATGTCAACGGCGCTTTGGAATTGTATTGCCAAGATTGAATGTGCACTACGGAACCATTCCAACCAGAAGTTGTGCAATCCATCCGGACCTGGACATTTCCAGTTGGAAGCCGGTCGCACAACCTACGTCTTCCGCAGTTATGATT
Organism: Mycalesis mineus; assembly: GCA_034621355.1. Classification (NCBI taxonomy): domain Eukaryota; kingdom Metazoa; phylum Arthropoda; class Insecta; order Lepidoptera; family Nymphalidae; genus Mycalesis; species Mycalesis mineus. The sequence continues at coordinate 18,217,416 of CM067887.1, read as the reverse complement.
ATTGGAACCATTTGTTCTACCATCGCGCATTTCTCCTTGACAATACTCATCCAAACGCCGGTTGTGTGATCAATGGGAGCCGACCAGATGTTACGCCAGAAATCTGACATAGCATCAGAAGTTGGAAACTCTCCATTAGTCACACAAACACTAGATTGCTCCCAGTTCCTATATATTTTCCGTTGGTCACTTTGAAAGATCCGATTCTGATAGTATCGGTCATTGCGCTCTTTATAACGCCTGATACGTTTTGCCCATGCATAGACTTTCTGCTTCAAGAGGTCGATGCGTTCCGTGACACAGTCCAAGTACTGGGACGGATGTGTATCAGTCCCAGCAAACGCCTGGTTTACGAATCGCATGACCCTAGGGCGGTTATTGCCCTCCTTAAAGCAGATTAGCTTAGCAATGAGAGTTTTAGCCAGTGTGATACGCCTTTCGATTCTGGTCTGCCAAGCTGGAGCTTGACCCGTCCTCTGCCGGGCCGTGCGTGGTTCAGGGAATCTAACTCCCGCGATTCGACACGCCGCAACGGCACCACAGTATAGGATCGAATGCGTATCACTTAGGTCCTCAGATGTTAAAGGTAATTACCTAATATCTGGTCTAGAATCCCCACTAATGCCATATTTCGTCTATGCATAGGCAACCGAGGCAAACGTCGTCCGTCGTCGTTGTTTTGCGCCGTGTGGTGACGCCCTGATGTGTCCTCCGAGCTGGAGAGGGCGTCACATCCCTCGCAGATGATGGCGGGCTCCCATACTCGTCCGACGGCGGTGACGACGACGACGATGTTCTATGTATTGGTTGTGCGCTTTTTCCTCGGCCGCCACCACGTCTCATTTTTATAATTTACCTTTGTGTGCATTTTTATTTATAATTTTGTGTGTTAATTAGCTATTATTTTGATATTTTTGCAAATTATTTATATATTTGAAATTATTTTATAGATTTGATGTTATATGTCAGACTGGTGGCAGGTGACAATATTATTATTAATGCATATACTTTTGTGTTTTCATTTCCAAAGAGTTATAAAATACCAAACTGACTCTTCATTTACTTTTATCATCGTTTACAGCGTACTATAAGGCCAGGCCTCCCCCTTATAGGAGAGGGGATATGGAGCGTAGACCCACTACGCTGCTCTAATGCGGGTTGGCAGCCGGGCAGGCGGGAAGTTGGTGGTGTTACCACCAGATAATATTTCGTTTATTAACGATCACTATCAGATGTTGATGATAGTGACCGGGACCGACGGCTTAACGTGCTCTCCGAGGCACGGGGACGTAACATCACCAACTTCCCGACTCTGGGCTTGGAATGTACTGAGAATTTCATAGAAGAATGAAAAACTCAGACCCAGGATTCGAACCCAGGACCTCGTAATCGAAGCCAGAAAGGCTAACCACTAGACCAACGAGGCAGTCAAGTCATTTACTTTAGTCTGTATTTATAATTTCCTGTGTATACGATTGTTCTGAATAAATGTACTAGAAAACATTGTGCATTACTTTTGAGATTCAAAATAGAGTAATATATGAAATCAGCCAGCTCTTAGAACAAGCTATAAGTAAGTTACGAAATAGTTTCAAGTTTGTCTTGGACAGAGTTTTTAGAATTATAAATAAAATGAACAGAAATACAGAAACAATATCGGCATGAACTTGTTAGAAATATAATATATTATAATTAACTTGACTATTATTATTACAAATATGAATATTATATGTTCAGATGTGGAGGCGTTATGATTGAAAACATGAAATTCCACGACCTGCCGTCAATGAATAAAGAACTCATCGCTTTGAAAACTTTAACGTTTGTTCCTCACGTATCTTGTAATGAAATTGATGTAAGTATTTATGATTCACTATGATTTCACTCAATATAGATAAATATAAATGATACATTATAAAACAACGTTACATCATATTTTGCAGGAAAAGACAGCTTTGTACGTATTTTTACAAATACTAGCAGAAAATTTAAATAAAGCAGTGATTAATATTGCTAACATAGTGGAATACAAAGGTCAAGAAAACTTTGAAAACATGAATGAAATTATCAATGACGTACCTGGCGTAAAGATCAATTTGTTTCAAATTTGTCGGAATGATTTAATAAAACAGACTGATACAAATCATTTTCATGACATAGATACTCTTCTAATAACTAATTTGACTGCTGATGATAAAGTAAGTACTATTGCAACTATTATTTATTTATTTATTTTTATTATGAGTAATGATTTTCGATAATAATTAAATATATATGTTAATCTTCTTATAGATGCACAAAATTCTAGACCAGGTTCTCAGTAGAGATGCTTTACTAATCAATAAGGAAGAGTGTTTAGATTTATCGGAAGTCCATCCTTCTCTACCATATCGTAGCGTGTGTGCTCATACTATTGGTTCTTCACGTCTGGAGCTAGTTTCATGGCGACCTTCAGCTGATAGAAATGGTATACTCGTAAGTACTGACAGTTTTCACAAGCTGACCTCATCAACATATCTTAACAACTGTTCAAACTTCACATGGAGCACAGGCTTGTAATGGTAAGGAGTGGAGAAATAAACATTGTCATATCTTGTTATTGTCATTTGGAAATTATTTGACGGTCAAACTCTTAATTAAGTATAATTTATATGTTATATCATGTAAGTATCTCCAAAATTAAACGAAATATAAGAATAAGTAATTGCAATATTCTTATATTGAAATAATCATCATCATCAAGCGACCGACGTCCACTGCTGAACGTGCGAATGACCTTTGTTATTTAGGGATTTTCAAACAACGATTCTGAGCCGCCTGTAGCCAGCGACTCCCTGTGACACGTTTAATGTCCTTAGTTCACCTAGTTCGCCATTCCAGTAAGTACCTTAAGATCCGAACGTTCATCAGTAGATACTTCGAACCGCTATATATTGAAATAATGCATTTTAATCATTACTGTTTTAAGGATATTTGTGGCGGAGAATATTATTTGCCAATTCAAGAAAATAGAGTTAAAGGAAAAGAATTAGCACTACATGCTACCCATTTAATTCAACAATGCAATCAAGAAATTTCAGAAAAGGTATTGAATCTGTTCGATTTATAGAATATAAATCGCATATGAATAAATGAGAGAAGTCTCTCTTTTATTTATATGCGCTTCTTTTAAATTTCTAACAATGTTAATTAATATACAAAATTATATATAAAAATTACATTGAGGAACAGCAAATTTCCACATAGTGGCAATTTCGTGAGCAGGTCCAAGTATTTTGATACCTTTTTCTTTTCGGCTTTCACCAGATTATTATCATGCGGAACAGGAATATCAACAATCATTGCACGGCGCACTTTGAATATGTATTATTACTATCCAATCTATGTTACTATTTAAATTCCACCATTAATATTACGTAACAATTTGAAATTGTAGGTTCATTACGTGGGATTAAATAAAGCTTATGTAAAGAAAATATTGGGACTAGCCGCAAAAGAAAACAAAGTTGCTGAACAGTTGGTGGAATACGACTTTAGCGGAATAACAGAGAGGTGAAGAGCTTGTTTATATGTATATTTAATAGTTTTAAAAATAAAAATCTATATACATTTAATATATGTATTCCGTATATCTTTAATAGCTTTTAATTACTAATACTTTTCAGGCGTATGGAATATCAATGTAATTTTTCAAATCCTCGTATAAGCATAATCTTTAAAGGAAATATTTATGTTCCGTATATTTTATAATTACATTTGTATAACTTAGTTTATTTTAGTTTAAGTTTCTACGTTCCAGAAAGAAGCTTTTTCAACACACCAAAAAGCGATGTATTTATGAAAATGTGAAAATAAATTGAAATTTAAATAAAAACAACTATATACTAGACATTTAACTACATTGCAATTACGTTTCAGAGGAGAAAGGGTTATGGGCGTGATGCAAGAGGACAGCAACGGCCTCGGACAGACAATTCCTGACCTGTTGTGGCCGGTGCCTGAATATTGGACACTGGAGGAAGCAGCTACGGTTCCTTTAGCTTATTGCCTTGCATTCTATTGTTTGGTAATTATGCTTCTATTTTCTTTTAGCAGATTTAGTATTAATTTGTACATGTACTGGATAAATAACGGTTCCTTGTAAAGTAATCTTTAACTTATTATGCTTTTACAGTACTTCAAAAGTAGGTTCTACCGTGGCAGCAGTGTTTTGGTGCACAGCGGTGCGGGAGCTTTAGGTCAAGCGATCATCTCTATTGCGCTCGCACACGGCTGTGACGTTTACACTACTGTGAGCAGTAGCAAGAAGAAAATGTTTTTGCTCAAACTATTTCCACAACTTAAAGGTAAGATCGGTTTTTATCACTTGTGATAAAAAATGTGATAAGGTAGTCGACACTAACTTCATGTGTCCAAATTATTTCAAGTTCAATATTTTCTTTCAGAGGATCAAATTGCTTATTCTGGAGACATCAGTTTCAAAGATATGGTTCTGTACAAAACAAATGAAAATGGATGTGATATTGTTATAACCTCAGCTAAAGGCGATCTACGAGATGTAAGTCGTTACTTTATAGAACAACTAGATGAAAAGCCGGCTTCGCTCGGGTGAAATGTAACTCATAATACACATCAAGGTACAAATTGTAGATATGTAGATAGTTCTGTAGGCATCAGTTTTCAAGGAATATTAAAGGTAAGCAAGGCATAAATTCGTATTGCTTCGTTCATTGTGTTTAACTACTGTCATTACAGTGCATCTGACAACATTGAATTCACTCAATGTTTATAGCAAGACTTTTCATTTGACACAGTCACATGAGCCACAATTCTTTGTGATGAATACTTTGTTAGCGCGACGCACGCGATGTGTTGGTTGGCGAGGCGTATCTAAGATGGCGACTGCGGTTTTTTTGCATAGCAACCACGGCTTGATTTTCAGTGTCATTAGAATTTAATGAAATTCTCCTTACGGATATATGTTGTCGACTCGAAATCAATATTTTTTTATGGTTTGTTAATCATCTAAGGTTTCGATTGAGTCTACTGTATCATTAGCTATGAAATATCTAAACCTAAACCTTGTTTAAAACTAAAATTCTATAAATAAATTTTGATAAGACTTCGTATTAATAAATATATGTTGAAAAGTTTTGGCTTTTATAATTGAATTTCTAATTGCTTCAACGTATGAAATGGCGTATAATTAATATTTTACACCGTTGTATCTCTTGCTTCGTTTTATAAAAACACTCTAGTTTTAAAAACGCCTTAATAATCTACTGTTGACTTACAAAATATTCGCAATTATTATATGTACCTGCAAAAATAAATCTGTATGCTATTATTTACAGGCTTCAATAGCATGCTGTAAAGCCCTTGGATGTGTTGTAGACACTTCACTCATCGTGGACAATGAATATTATATCTTTGGAATGTTTAATTTGGATAAAATGATTACGTATAGTATGCTGCAGCTTTCCTCTCTATTCCACCCTACAAATGCAGAAGATTTGAAAGTAAGAATCTAATTATTTCGAAGCTTCAAATAAGTTTAAATATCTTTTGTATATTAAATAAAAGTAGTATAGCTTTATTCTTAATTTTCTACATAGAAATAGAAAGCGTGGCAATAGGTCTAAAAACTTGATATCATCAATCTTGTAAGCTTTAGGTGTTACAATTACGGGAATGTCAGATTTAACAGATAATGTGAGATGAACAATTTGAAATATCGAAAAAAATATGTAAAAACGACCATGCACAGAGATCCGTAATTTTGCTTCATCCACTTAAAATAGTGTCAGCCACAATACTTTTAAAAGACATATCCAACGTTACAGAAGATAAAAAGGTGCTTTTAGTTCTTAGCTTATCTGAACTGCATTACTTATCTGAATTTTCAACACAATTTGTATAAATTATCTATTGAACATGAAATTGAACATTTTTCTAACCACATTTATTAAGTTGGTCAACTATAACTCTAATAGGGGTGTACATTAGTAGCCGTAATTTATTTCCTTATGACAATTTATCATAATAATGCAACTTCTATGATTTGTTTCATGTCACCATTTATCCTCATTTAGGTGGTGGCAAAAAACACTTGAATCTAAAAAAGTTAGCTTAATATTTGACCAACGAATCCCAAAATTAAAAATGATATTCTTACACCCACACTTTTGAAAGGCCTATCCGACACTATCCAACACTAGGGGATTAATGAGAGAAAACATTCATCCCCACTTTACATTTAGGGGTAATTACTTCCTTGAACATTTTTGGAAGAGTATTTAATATAGTTATTTGAATTAATAATATAGTTAATTGAAATGCAGAAACTGCGCTTGTTGGTGAGCGAAGGAATAGCTGGCGGCTACGTGCGCCCCCTCTCCCGCGTGGTGTACGCAGCAGAGGACGCGGCGCGCGCTTTGCGACTGCAAGCCGCCAGCAGACATGTCGGCCGAGTGCTGCTCAACTTGAGTGACGACGTCTCTTATGTTCAGCACAAGTAAGATGTATTTTTATTTTCGAGTTAATTGTTTTTCACTCAAGAATAATTATTTAATATTAAGATTATATGCGTACAGCGAGGATGTTTTTGCGCAAACATTACAATATTCTGTTATTTACACAATGTTTCTTAGATAAGTGTTATGGTATTTTCCCTATTGTTTTTAAACGACTTCAAAAAAATGAGTTTCTCAATTCGACCGTATACGAGCATATTTTTTTTATGTGTGGTCGCGCATGACGTCTTCGTTTATGAACCGATTTAGATTTAGTGGAAGTACAATGACAAGGAATCTGATGACGGGAAATCGAGGAGAACTTTCAAAAATTGTAGGAACAACTAGTATATTTGTTAATTTTTCCATTATGTATTTTAAATGTACAATTTAATGACGGTTTAGAGTCGATCTGATGATGGAGCTGAATAGTTATGAATTGCCTATTTTTACACTATTAACGTTAAATAAAACTAACTATTCAACAGAAGTCAAGTATATTTTTTTATTTCTTTTGGCTTCGTCCTCAACATGTTTAAAGTGTCACACAGACATTGGACCTATACCTATTTATTTATTAATTTTTTAATTTCTTTATTTGTCTTAGTTGAAATTAGTTTTGTTTGTTTCAGAATAAACTGTTCATCTGATCGACTGCAGTTATTGATATCAGATAACGATATATTAGGAATACATTTAGCAGACAGGTTAATAAGCCGAGGTGCAAGAAATTTACATCTACTTTGTACCAAACAATCAAATGCCCTGTTATCAAAATTGAGGTTTGTTGATAATTCTATGTTTAAATCATATTATTATAACTAGGTATCTTGAGATATAGACATAGATATTAGTGTTTACTGCACATATGGGAGTGAAACATACCTACATACTGGAGCTAGAGCATGGAACGTAACGTATACCGGTAACATCACCATCGACTTTGTAACTTTCAAACTGATGCTGACAACTTCAATAAATACGCCCGATAACTTTTTATTAGCTCAATGCTTCTCCTCAGAATCCTCAGAATCGCGCACCTTGTTAAAACGGGAACAATAGAACCAATGAACTAATGAAGCAAATAATAAACAACAATTACGACGGCCAAAATGTGTCTTTAACTTATTACTAATCATTTACAGGTTTTGGGAGGACCGAGGTGTGAAGTGTATAGTGTCACACAATAATTCCAGGACGTGGAAGGAAAGTTTTATTAATTTGTTGAATAGTTGCACACTAGACAACCTAGAGGGACTCTTTTGTATTTTAAGCTCGTGTGCTGAAAGTGAACATTATAATATATTCTTGGAACATTTAAATTTGGCCATGCGAAAATGGAATGGATTTTTAAAGTAAATAAAGTCACAAATTAATAAAATACATAAAATATATTATATTAAAATAGATAATTACATTCTTCTATACTTTTCAGATATTTCGCAGTAGTCGATGATGGAGTAGAACAAAATTATACAATAAAACTATCAGTATATTGTGATCAATTCGTACACATCAAATTGCCATCGTTGAAATTCGTATGTATATTTTTATTTATCAAAATCTAATTTTTTATCTAATCTATGTAAATATTACAAAGAGGTAAATTTTGTAGTAAGTTTGTAAATGGGTCTGTTAGGGGTAATATTCGGAACTAAATACTAGATAGATAGGTATATCCTATTGCGGACTTGTTTCAGATTTTGATACGTTCTTTAATATTGTAGTACATTGTTTTGTTCTATCCTCTATAGTTTTCGCAGCGCACGCGATTAAAGCAACTTTTTTTCAACTTGGAGTACATAGATAATTCAATTTAAATAAAGATGCGTAATTAATTTTGAAAATGTTTATACCCTATGACACTCCACAGTAACGTAGCTTCCTATTGGTGAAATAATTTTGAAAATTGGTTCAGTAAATTCAAAGATTACCCGTTACAACGTCACAAGCTCACAAACTCTACCTGTTTATTATTGAAGGCTATTGTTTAACTGGCATTGTAAGTACGATTGTAAGTACGATTGTTCGGGTCGAATCTTTGAGCACATATATATATACATATAATTTCTATAATTTGTCCAATGGCACCGTTTACAAGACCTTTGGAGACATATACATTGTAACGCTATACCACATTGGTCCCAGTGAATATTCCTAGCTTCTTATGTAGCCCTCCTGTCTTGTTTATATCGGATAGTATAAAATTATTAAGATCTAAGTTGAAAGTTTTTTGAGCACAATCTACAAGACTATCCTTGACTTGTGTGTTTGGGAGAATGTGCCACTTATTTCCCTTTAGAAGTTACTGTCGAAACACAGTTACGAGTAGTCCTAACCTCATAAATAGGTTGCAGACCAATGATGATGATGCCCATCTCGCCAAAACACACAAGTCAATTTTATTGCGGCTTGAAACTTACTTGCCTGACGGAACAAGTAAGTTTCATGGATAGTAGTTACTGGTGTGGACTTGTTTTAGCTGTACTAAAGATCTACATTGTTTCTAAGCATTGTAGAATATTACAGTACACTGACGTAACAATAACGTTTGAATCCGACTTGGTCGTATTTCACAAAAATCTATATATTTGGCAAGCTGATGATCTGATATTAAATAGTATATGTTAAAAACAAAAATATTTTTTACAATCCGATCCGATAGATCCTGAGATTAATTATTATTAAACAGACAAACAAACTTTTCCACTTTATATATTATTATTCGTATAGATATGGTCTGCTATGCCAATGAATTTGAAGAAAAATCGAATTCTCAACCCCATCACCGTATTATAGTTTCTAACATGAAAATATATTCTTACATAAATTTTGACCACTATTCAGTATATATAATGTAGTACTTACTTGTTCCGTCAGACCGTTCGTTGTTCTTGTCATGATTATTAATTTAAATGCAATACGCTTTTAAAAATCAAAATATTTATTGACATTTCAAAATAAGAATTATTAGTTCTCCATTATTATTACTTTATAAGTTCTACTCAAACTACGCTGAGTGATTTCAGCGTGTCAGTAGTTCAGCACACAAAAGTTAGTTTAACTAATATAAAGTATCGATGTGGTACTACTAATGTGTACAGTATCGATACTTTCTTTTCGATACTCTGTCCCAAGCTGGCCGACAGATGTCATATTGAATCTTTGTGTTATTATTGCGCGGTTGTCACACTCAATTATGATAATGTAAATATTGATTACTTATTTTATTTAAAGGACTTATTTGGACCTTGAACACTGATTGAAAAAATTAAATAAATTATTTTACGTAAACTATAATAGTTTACATTTATAGACGCTTACGATTTCCATAAACAAATATCAGACCATTGTTCTTTATGACAATGATATACCATCCGTCCGTATAGACATTGTTTAAGACGAAGTTCACCCAATTCAGCCCAAGTCTGTGGAATTTCCAGGTAAATATAGTCACGAAACGAAACGAAGAATGCTGCCAATTGTATTATGTTGGACTTGTACAGTACACGAAATACAAGGTAGCACTGTCGACTATGCCGTTATTTACTTAGGGTCGAAGGAATTTGCTGCCGGTTAAGCATATGTGGCCTTAAGTAGCGTAAAAACATTAGAGAGTCTCCTTATTGAAGAGCTGTACTGTCCGAAATTAACCGGCAAACGACTTTGCAACAATACTGCGTTCAATGAGATTAACAGACTGAAAAACCTAGCCCGCGATAACTAAAAAATAAAAAGTGAATTAAAAAAAACTTTTTAACATAAAGCATTTTTTTAAAAAGTTTTTTCTTTTAATTTATTTATTTTATTAATCGACAAAACTTTGTTACAGAATGAAAATAAAGAATATTTTTCAATTAGTTGCGCTGTTGATGCTATAGAGCAAGCGTTATGTTGCAATCAACGCATTGTAACTGCGCATCGTATAAAGAAACCTAAAGGCAACTTATTACAAGAATTAGCTAATTTAGCAGGTAAGAATTGATATTTATTCTTATGTAGTACAAACATGAAAATTTAAAGTTCAGTTGCCCAATTATTATGTTTACTTTTACTATTTATTATGCTAACTTAGTATGTAGTAGCTTTTGTATGTTTAATATATTTTACTTGTTTTTTTCATACATTTTAAGTACGTAATAACTTATTATTCTTTCATTGTAATAATTGATTTAAACTTTTCAATAGATTTCTCGGTTTCAAATAACATGTCGCAAGAAGAAACTCTCAGAGATATGGGAATTGATTTATCAAAATCTCAAATTGTTAGAGCTTACTTACGTGATGTTTATCATATTTTTCTGGAAGAGGATGATGTACCATCAATAACAGTAAAAGAGTAAGTTATTGTGACAGCAGTTTTAGTAGTATTTTAGTTTGTTATAATATTTTTTTATTACCGGTTACAGGTTATTGCAGCTACAGGAAAATAGCTCTCAATCTATTTATACTGAAACTGAAGGCTTAAAAACATTTATATATTACGTTCATTATAATGAGCTCTTAGCTAACGAAAATGTCATATTTTTACGAACACTGACTTCAAATTATACTTCGGTAAGCTATGCAAAGCAAAGATAAAATTTATATACAATTTTCAAAATACTCGTATTTACAATTATTAGAACTATTGCGGGTACCGTAATAAACCTAGAGACGAGTAGTAAAATATTTTTTTATATTTACTGTTGCATGTTGATCTATCTCGATTTCAAACTTTTACCAAAGCTTAGGAATTACGACTTGATGCTACATAGGTTTAAGTTTGACAAAGTAATAATATACAGATGTTATGTCGAACTTCAATATTCATTACACGGCGTATTGATCGACCGGTTATTGCTATATCAGATCTATTGGTTGCAATGCAATATATCGATCAGGTAAAAGCCGAAAAGGAAAAAGTATCAAAATGCTTGGTCTTTGCTCACGCCATTTTTGCTATGTGGAATTGTTGAATCAATGATTATTGTACCTATAGTCGTTTCAGTCAATGGTCTAATAGTGAAAAGCTGCAACCAGCACTTTAAAAAGCTTTCGCTTGGTTGTTGGATCAAGGGTCAGATACAGAAGGCGGTAATTCTTTGAAACGGTCGTATTGTAAGGAGGATTCCTCACTCTTGAGCAATCAGTTGACCACCGGTTGCCTAGGCCCCGAAGCTTGCAGCAGGCAAACTGGATTTCTCATTATAACTTTTTAAAAAGTGGTTTTCATATTAAAATTTAAAAAAAGATGTAATATATAAATAATAAAATTTGTTAAAATCTAGATTTTACTTTATATATCTATATTTAATGTTACAGAGCTTTAGTCAATTTAACCAAACTGCATCATACCTGTGTATCATACCAGGTATAGAAGGGCTATACCTGCGATTTAGTGAACTATGTGAGCGGCTAATGGTATCCGCGATAGTATTACAGCCTACCGTTGACCAACCACATCAGACTATAACAGAAATGGCACAAAAATATGTCCAGGTCAGATGTAATTGCTCTTATAAGAACACATTGTTAAGATTTACTTTGATACTATTATATATAATAACCAAAATTATTTTAGAATAAAATTAGGTATCTACGTATTTTATTCTAAAGAAAAATATTACCATTTCAGATTCTTCAGAATACGATTCAATTGAAAAAGCGTTTTTATCTTCTTGGATATGAAAGTGGAGTTTTGGTAGCATTAGAAATGGCAAAAATTTTGGAAGATCAAGGTAAAGTAAATAAAATTATTTAGAAAATATTTATATCATTACAAAAAAAACCGTTTCAGCAAAACATGGATCCAAAGCGGCCCATGACGATCAAAATACTTTTACAACTGGTTTTAACAAAATTATAATTTACAGGTCTGACTGGTACAATTTTCTGCATTGGTGGTGCCCCCGATGAAGTTCTAGAAGAATTTGATAAAAATATAAATAAGTTTGAAACAGAAGAATTACTGCAAGATGCCCTAGCTCATCATATGTTCAATCTGATGGCTGACAATGATAATCCAGGAGATTTGAAACTGGAAAATGAGTTGAAGAACATCTCTACGTGGAAAGAGAAAGTATCGTTCTGTGTGCAGAAGCTTCTGGGTCGTGTTGCTCATTCTACTCAGTATGTTAAAGAATATATTGAGGCGGTATACGCAAGACTAGCACAAGTACGGCGTTATCATCCAGAGCCACGTCCCCTTCGCTCGCTTCTGATATCTATTCGATCTCAGCCATTTACGAGTGGGCGTAATCGCCGTTCTTTACAAAGTTACTCGCAACAAAAAGTCGTAGAGTACGAGTTGAAAGTTCCACTGGCGTATGCAGCGCGTGATATGCGTTGCGCTGCCATTGTGAACCGACATTTGGACAAAGATATTGTAGAGCAATTTGATAACAGTAATTTGTGCGACACTTACCATCTTACAATCTTAGATAAAACATTTTGCATTGGTGATACCGACATCAATAATCTATAGATACTTCAAAACAACACAAGAAGTAATTGCTATTTGCATCTTATCATCTTATTCTGCCTTATTTTATAATCTATCTATAAATAAAATAAAGTCAATAAGGATCCGTCTCTGCACATAAAATAATAAACAAAAATTAATTTCCGATTTTCAGCAACTTTCATATTATAAAATATCCTGCTACTGTTACTATTAAAATCTAGGCCCGACGAACGAAAACTATATATCACATGGTATATGCTTGTACAGGGGATGTTGTGACTAGGACTATGCTAACATACTCGTAATATATTTTATAAGCTCTTAAAATATTCATAAACTTATTTTAATGACTATTGTGAAATTATATAAATAAATTAACGTTCGTGATTATTTTATTAACACAACACTGGTTGGTTTGTCTTATAATAACTATTCAATAAAAATATTAAAGTACAAACTGGATTTTATTTTAGCGCTATTCATAAATTTAATCTGTTATGTTATGTTAGTAGTTTATTTTATTATCAAAGTTAAAAAAGCGACCTATATGTGCGAACGATCCGTAGCAGCAAACGCAGTTCTTATAATTTCGGAAAAAGTGGCTGTGACATACGGACGAACAGACATGACAAATCTATACGGACGAACAGACATGACGAATACATACGGACGAACAGACATGACAAATCTATACGGACGAACAGACAAGACGAATCCATACAGACGAACAGACAAGACGAATCCATACGGACGAACAGACAAGACGAATCCATACGGACGAACAGACATGACGAATACATACGGACGAACAGACATGACAAATCTATACGGACGAACAGACAAGACGAATCCATACAGACGAACAGACAAGACGAATCCATACGGACGAACAGACAAGACGAATCCATACGGACGAACAGACATGACGAATACATACGGACGAACAGACAAGACGAATACATACGGAACCCTAATAAGTTTCTCAATTCGCCAATAATATTTTGTTATTTTATTAAGCTTCATACAATTTGAGATTATCCTTTTGTAGAATTTTGTAATTTGGTATTTAACTACCAAAAAGTTATCAAATAACTAACAAATATTAATTTTACCTGTAAACAAAACTAATGACTTGCTTGTCTTGCTGTAAGAATGTAGGAACACTGAAATTGTTGCATCGTCACTTCAGACATATAAAGTCTTAATAGAATCTTTTTTGCGGCTTGCGTTGAATTTTTACCTTTTTTGTAGGAAAATTTTAAAATAGAGAGAGTTGGATATTACCGCGCGGTTGATAATTCCGCGCATCAGCGTAATACAAAAAAAATTTTAACAAAAAATAGAACCGACTCAAACCGCACTAAAAAGTATAAAATAACTGTGTAATTTAGTTGCTTTAATTTACTTAAGTATATCTATGAACTCGGTCCCAGCCAAGTTTAAGGAACATTTATTTCATTTTTCATTCGGTTCTATTTTTTGTTAAAAAATTTTATTTCTTACTTTTTAGTTATTTATCGCCACGTAACGTACTCATACTATACTCTTATAGTATATTAAACGACACTAATAGCCAAAAAATTATTATTATAAAAACAAAAAACCCGACTGCATAGAAGTTATGAACTGAAAAGAGAAAAACAAGGATCACTATATCTGTATAAAATTCTAAATACTTTATGGAGATGCAAGCAGGGACAAAATACTTTATTTTGTGCGGGGAAAGAAAAATCTACCAAAACTACGTTTGTCCCCGCCTGCACCATCATAAAGTATTTAGAATTTTATATAGATATAGTGATCCTTGTTTTTCTCTTTTCAGTTCATAACTTCTATGCAGTCGGGTTTTTGTTTTTATAATAATAATTTTATTTGAGACTTTTTTGTTTTAGTTTATGGTATAGAAATGACTCGGTACATTTTATGCCATTTTTTGTTCAAACGGCAATATAAACATGATATGATATTTATATTTTTGAAATGGTCTTTTTATGACCTTTTATTTGGTACCCATATTGCTAAGAAAAAGGAAAAAATACACACATCCCCCCCTTTTCCCCCCATTTACAGCCGCCGTTTTGAAAATTTATATAACTTATATCACTATCAAAATTTTTACAAATTCAACGACACCTCACATGTCAAAATCCGTTCAGTCGTTTAGGCTGTAGCGCGTGCCGAAGAAATGGGCATACATACATACGCTCGAAAAACATAACCCTCCTTCTGACGCAGTCGGGTAAAAAGCTACCGATATCGAGACAAAAACCGAAATCACTGTAAGCGTACCTCCAAAATTTGAAGAGTTCCTTCAATTTCTCAAGAATATGATCATCAGAATGATCATCCTAATATGTTGACCTTGGAAGTGTGCCCTTTCTAATAAAAAAAGAATTATCAAAATCGGACAACTCTGTAAAAAGTTATGCGTGGTCGTACTCTGTAAAAATATACGTGTTGAATTGAGAACCTCCTCCGTTTTATTTCGTCGGTTAAAAACTATCGATACAGATACAACTGCGATACAGTGCATATACATCGTAGCCGGACATGCCTACACCCTTCCCCGCGCACTGCCATTACGATCCGCGCGACGACCGAGATAGCACGTGCTGAAGAATTTTTTTCCGTAACTCCTTATAATTTTTCGTGTGCTTTCGGTAAGAGGTAAGTAATATTGTATTTATATTGTACTATTTTGATACTATACATTTTTAATGCTTGTGTACTGTAAAATTAATGCCAGAATACGTTTTTACGTACTATAATATTTTCCAAATAATTTTAAGGTTTAAAAATAAAATGATCAAGTTTGATAATTCCGCGCTGGGGGCGCGGTATTGTCAGTCAAGAGCGCGAAATTGTAAACTATGAAAAGTATGACTTCTTTATATTAACTTGTTATTTACTCGTCAAAAGGGTTATGTGTGTGTATATATGTATGTACGTCTGTTTTTGGCATTTTATATCCTAAGCGAATATACCGACTTTGATTAAATTTGAGTAATTTATTGAGTTTATTTTAAACAACTGTGCGTGATATCGATTGTTGTGATTAGTATGACTTGTTTGATGATAATAAATATAATATAATAAATAAATATAATATCAAAATACAAATTTAGATAACATAAATTATTATTTCCATTTTTGATGGACCAATCGGTGGATATCTGATTTTTCCGTCAGAAAATCAGATATCCAGTTGCAGAAGTAAGCGGGAATCCCGTACGCTGGGGGTTTACTGAGCGAACTGCCGTGCCAAACTCGATCAAAAGCCTTTGTGATGTCAAGGGATACGGCGAGTGCCTCCCCATGTTTCTCAATGGTTTCACCCCAAGTATGCGTAGCATACACTAAAAGGTCACTGGTAGACCGGTTCTTACGAAAGCCGTATTGCCGGTCTGATAAAAGGTCGTTTTCTTCTAGGTATGCTAGGAGCTTGCCATTAAGCATACGTTAGATGGTTTTGCAGAGTATGGACGTGATAGCTATTGGTCTATAATTGGTCGAGTCAGCACGACTTCCCTTTTTTGGTACTGGTTCGCCCATGATACGAACGCAGTCCGTTTCCGTGCTTCAGCAGCAGCACAGTCTGCATTGTACCATGGGATTCGGGATTCCATGACTTCTTCTTTTTCTTTGGCACCGATTGGTCCATCTAAAATGGAAATAATAATTTATGTTATCTTAATTTGTATTTTGATATTATATTTATTTATTATATTATATTTATTATCATCAAACAAGTCATACTAATCACAACAATCGATATCACGCACAGTTGTTTAAAATAAACTCAATAAATTACTCAAATTTAATCAAAGTCGGTATATTCGCTTAGGATATAAAATGCCAAAAACAGACGTACATACATATATACACACACATAACCCTTTTGACGAGTAAATAACAAGTTAATATAAAGAAGTCATACTTTTCATAGTTTACAATTTCGCGCCCTTGACTGACAATACCGCGCCCCCGGCGCGGAATTATCAAACTTGATCATTTTATTTTTAAACCTTAAAATTATTTGGAAAATATTATAGTACGTAAAAACGTATTCTGGCATTAATTTTACAGTACACAAGCATTAAAAATGTATAGTATCAAAATAGTACAATATATATACAATATTACTTACCTCTTACCGAAAGCACACGAAAAATTATAAGGAGTTACGGAAAAAAATTCTTCAGCACGTGCTATCTCGGTCGTCGCGCGGATCGTAATGGCAGTGCGCGGGGAAGGGTGTAGGCATGTCCGGCTACGATATATATGCACTGTATCGCAGTTGTATCTGTATCGATAGTTTTTAACCGACGAAATAAAACGGAGGAGGTTCTCAATTCAACACGTATATTTTTACAGAGTACGACCACGCATAACTTTTTACAGAGTTGTCCGATTTTGATAATTCTTTTTTTATTAGAAAGGGCACACTTCCAAGGTCAACATATTAGGATCTGATGATCATATCCTTGAGAAATTGAAGGAACTCTTCAAATTTTGGAGGCACGCTTACAGCGATTTCGGTTTTTGTCTCGATATCGTGTTGTCGTCTGTGAAATCTTCTATGAAAAATGTGCGTTATCTGTGGGCGCACAGTTGGCTACATTGAACTGATGACGCCCCACTACGCGATTGGTTGGCAGAACTGCAGAAAATGCTGCATTGCACCATTATCTCCCACTTAACCGACTTCATAAAAGTGATTGTAAAAATACATTTAACACAGTCAACAATGAGAGAGCAAGCGATCATAATCTACAAAAACAAAGTTAAGAAGTGAAGGGATTATAAGTATTGGAATTGGTATCGTATAAGTGTATAATGTCTAAATATGTTGTCATGTTTGTGTAATCAATAAAGCAGATTTAATGAACAGGATGGGTGTAAATAAATGATATAGATGTACTATGTGATTTCATTAATAAACGTTATATGTTTTAGCTGGCTTTTAATATCAGAAGTGTTTAAGAAACCATGAAGCCGACGTTCGAGAGTGCCTGGAAAAGAAAAACGAAAGCGTAGGCCAACTCACAGACGGTCATTCTTGACATGGTAACATCTTTTACTTGGAGTAACAACAGTGCTTACCATCGTAACATCGAAAGTATTCAACCTCGCCGCCGTTCAGAGTGAGTCAGAATGTTTTATTATCATCTGTTAAACCTGAATTTGATCCGATTGATATGTGACTTTGATGACGTTGATATGTAAAATGTGCCAATGTGATGGACGCACATAGCTTTTGGTTAGTTACGTGATGTGATTGAATATCAGGCTTTACAAAAATTAAGAAATACAAACAAATACCTGAAATGGAAAAATTGGCGGAATGAACTATCCGACACCTTCCAGATGAAACGAAATATTTTTCCTTAAAAAGAGATTTAGATTCTAAACCAAGTGACGGTGCATACGAGTTTTTACTTAAAAAAAAAAAAATAAAGCAAAATTATATATAGTGAACATGAATAAGAAACACAATTATATAATAGGGTAGAAGCGGGTACTTTGAAATATTCCCTTGATCTAATTGCAGATCTTTAATTGTATCCAGTTAAGTTGATAAACTTGGTTTGTTAATACATGATTCTGATAAACCAATTTGTTCAACAGGATGTACAAATTCTTAAATTACACACTTAAGATAGACAAAGTTGAACTAAGAAATACAACATAAAATCAACGCCTTGTCAAGTTGCGAACTGGTAGGAATTTTAAGGAATTGCATGTTCGGAAGCTGTAGTGAAAAATGTATTAAAAAATAAATGTTAAATAAAATCACGGTAAAAAAAAAAATCAAAACACAACTAACGATCTTACCGACAGTTTTCGCGATTTAACTTCCTTTTACCATAACATTCTAATTACAGAACAAGATATCTACAAAACGTCTAACGATTTTGCTAATAAACCAGCAATGTTTCAGCGATTGATACAGTTTTAGAAAACCACCGTTTTGGTACATATTATACTTATTGCATTAGATAATTTAGCAGTAAAAAAATATTTCGTGCCTAGAAGAAGTGCTCAATTTTATTTTTCTGAGCTTGAGTTTTTAAGATACGATTTATTTTATTTGGCTCAAATATGGGCTTATAAATATACTCATAGTTACATATTTCAACTTAACAATATGCATATTTTGTCATTTGGGCGTACATTTGTAAACCTACCTTTTACATTGTAACTTATTGTTTTACGACAAATTAATATTATTTGTAAGGTACATACAAATTATATTTCATTACTCTACTCTTTAATTGTACATGTCAAATAATTAAAAATTAAATTCAATGTAACATTGACAAATAATAGTAACAATAAAATACATATAAATCAATCAACATAATGTGGCATTTAGATTTTGTCATAACAAAAAAACCCGTAAAATGTAATAATGTTTATCTTAAAAGTTAGTGATATTAACATTAGCATGAAGACAACAAGTAACGTAAGCTGACTTATTCTGATAACTGTAAAAATCGTGCCCAAGTAGAAGGGAGTCAAGAATACTAGCTGAATTTCCGGAAGTGCACGTGTTTTATTATTAAATAATATAGGTTATGGTTTGTTAGGGTATTAGATTTCTAATTAGGGCCATTTCAATAAAGATTAATAGAGTTAACAGTTATCCAATACCAAAAGGTAGGCCAGTTTTTAGGTCTTATTAGTTATTTAGAAAATGGATTGAAGATTGTGTATTTCTAACTAAACCTCTTCATTTGATAAAGAGAGGCGCTTTTATTGGAATACAAAAAAAAACACATGCAGCTAAAAAAAAACTCTTAACAATACAATTAAAATATATGATCCAAGTTACTCATAAAATTATATACGGACGCAAATTGGTCGAGAAATTGCTAAAAAAAAATCTATTAAGTACAAAATCTAGTAAGTGTTGAAAGAAAGTAAAGTTGTAAGCATAAGTCTTTAAAGTTGTTACACTTCATATGAAGAAAAAAACGTATCAGTCATTTGAATTAGAGTTACTAGCTGTTGAGGTGGGCTAAGACAAATGCAGACATTATTTACTGAGATCTAATATTAATATAATTAAATTGTAATGCCATTGAATATATATTAATATAGATTACTCGTATAAGTAGCCAGGTTACCAGAATTTTCAATTGAGGTAGTTAAAAGGGCAGATACGCAAATTCAACATGTCAATGCATTATGTAGAAATTAGATAATCATGGTAACTCCTTTTGTGTAAATAATATTATTGTTTGTTACTCTCTGTGAATTTTCAAAATCAAAGCATTTGTAGTATTCATTATAATTATATTAGAATCAGGAGAGGCCGAACAACAAACAAATATTTGATAATTCGATAACATCTTGGTAACAAAATTACGCACAAGATATGGCCAACAATGATTTTTATCATGAAAGTTCACTTGACAGATTATTACATTAAGTCCTGATGACATCAAACATTTTGCAATGGACAAAAATTCTCTCATGGTTAATCCACAGTAACTCCATCTGCGTTTAAAACCACAGTAAATGAATATATAACATTGTTTAAATCTCTTTTATTAGGTCAATAACTTAAAATTGTTTTCTAAATACTGCAATAATAGTGCAATGCAGTCATGTAACTGTTGTACTGGCTAAGTGGAACGGTATAACAAAATAAATGTAGAGGCTCTTCGTAACATGGGAGCAGATACAGATTTTAATAAATGGGACCAATATATCGATCAAATTCAACTAGGTATTAACAGTGCGATCAATAGAACCATAATGGCTGTACTAAGAGAGTATTTATATATATAACTATTTTTTTTAGTTACTCCGATTACGAATGAGCATCGACATTTATGGCAATAACGAAGAACAGCTATTAAACTGTTAGAACATTTGATAAGCCGGCTGTTGTCGGTGCTGGTACTTTATTATGTGAGTATTAAAATATTTGTTGAGTCATAATTGATTAATGTGTCTGAATAATGTCTGATGTATTTGCTTCAAACAAAAGATTTACAATGCAGTACAACATTGTATCAGGCATCCGATGTGAACGCTGTATACAATGATGACGTGAGCCATACACAACCCTACATAACAGGTTCATACACACTCGTCTGTTAAACGAGTTATACACAACCTTAGATAGTGGTTTATACACGCTCAAGTTGTCAGTTTAAACGTGTACGCATTGTAATATCTTGTGTTCTGATAGAGTCAATGTAAAATTGTTGTTCTGAATCCGAATGTATACATTCAGAATAACATCTTGACATTTGAATCGCGTTTAACTAATTCTTTTGTTCTCAGCAATTACACCAGACTAGCACGCGATTCGGGACGAACGCGTCAACAGGAGGGCCGGATGTTGTCGTCTGTGAAATCTTCTATGAAAAATGTGCGTTATCTGTGGGCGCACAGTTGGCTACATTGAACTGATGACGCCCCACTACGCGATTGATTGGCAAAACTGCAGAAAATGCTGCATTGCACCATTATCTCCCACTTAACCGACTTCATAAAAGTGATTGTAAAAATACATTTAACACAGTCAACAGTGAGAGAGCAAGCGATCATAATCTACGAAAACAAAGTTAAGAAGTGAAGGGATTATAAGTATTGGAATTGGTATCGTATAAGTGTATAATGTCTAAATAATTATGTTGTCATGTTTGTGTAATCAATAAAGCAGATTTAATGAACAGGATGGGTGTAAATAAATGATATAGATGTACTATGTGATTTCATTAATAAACGTTATATGTTTTAGCTGGCTTTTAATAATCGGTAGCTTTTTACCCGACTGCGTCAGAAGGAGGG
The DNA here is from genome assembly GCA_034621355.1 of Mycalesis mineus. NCBI lineage: Eukaryota > Metazoa > Arthropoda > Insecta > Lepidoptera > Nymphalidae > Mycalesis > Mycalesis mineus. The sequence continues at coordinate 18,195,651 of CM067887.1, read as the reverse complement.
TTATGTTTTTCGAGCGTATGTATGTATGTATGTATGTCCATTTCTTCGGCACGCGCTACAGCCTAAACGACTGAACGGATTTTGACATGTGAGGTGTCGTTGAATTTGTAAAAATTTTGATAGTGATATAGGTTATATAAATTTTCAAAACGGCGGCTGTAAATGGGGGAAAAAGGGGGGATGTGTGTATTTTTTCCTTTTTCTTAGCAATATGGGTACCAAATGAAAGGTCATAAAAAGACCATTTCAAAAATATAAATATCATATCATGTTTATATTGCCGTTTGAACAAAAAATGGCATAAAATGTACCGAGTCATTTCTATACCATAAACTAAAACAAAAAAGTCTCAAATAAAATTATTATTATAAAAACAAAAACCCGACTGCATAGAAGTTATGAACTGAAAAGAGAAAAACAAGGATCACTATATCTATATAAAATTCTAAATACTTTATGATGGTGCAGGCGGGGACAAACGTAGTTTTGGTAGATTTTTCTTTCCCCGCACAAAATAAAGTATTTTGTCCCTGCTTGCATCTCCATAAAGTATTTAGAATTTTATACAGATATAGTGATCCTTGTTTTTCTCTTTTCAGTTCATAACTTCTATGCAGTCGGGTTTTTTGTTTTTATAATAATAATTTTTTGGCTACTAGTGTCGTTTAATATACTATAAGAGTATAGTATGAGTACGTTACGTGGCGATAAATAACTAAAAAGTAAGAAATAAAATTTTTTAACAAAAAATAGAATCGAATGAAAAATGAAATAAATGTTCCTTAAACTTGGCTGGGACCGAGTTCATAGATATACTTAAGTAAATTAAAGCAACTAAATTACACAGTTATTTTATACTTTTTAGTGCGGTTTGAGTCGGTTCTATTTTTTGTTAAAATTTTTTTTGTATTACGCTGATGCGCGGAATTATCAACCGCACGGTAATATCCAACTCTCTCTATTTTAAAATTTTCCTACAAAAAAGGTAAAAATTCAACGCAAGCCGCAAAAAAGATTCTATTAAGACTATATATGTCTGAAGTGACGATGAAACAATTTCAGTGTTCCTACATTCTTACAGCAAGACAAGCAAGTCATTAGTTTTGTTTACAGGTAAAATTAATATTTGTTAGTTATTTGATAACTTTTTGGTAGTTAAATACCAAATTACAAAATTCTACAAAAGGATAATCTCAAATTGTATGAAGCTTAATAAAATAACAAAATATTATTGGCGAATTGAGAAACTTATTAGGGTTCCGTATGTATTCGTCTTGTCTGTTCGTCCGTATGTATTCGTCTTGTCTGTTCGTCCGTATGTCACAGCCACTTTTTCCGAAATTATAAGAACGACGCTTGCTGCTACGGATCGTTCGCACTTATAGGTCGCTTCTTTTAACTTTGATTATAAAATAAACTACTTTTGATTTTCACAAATGTTCAAAATACACTTTTAAAAAGATTAAATTTATGAATAGCGCTAAAATAAAATCCAGTTTGTACTTTAATATTTTTATTGAATAGTTATTATAAGACAAACCAACCAGTGTTGTGTTAATAAAATAATCACGAACGTTAATTTATTTATATAATTTCACAATAGTCATTAAAATAAGTTTATGAATATTTTAAGAGCTTATAAAATATATTACGAGTATGTTAGCATTGTCCTAGTCACAACATCCCCTGTACAAGCATATACCATGTGATATATAGTTTTCGTTCGTCGGGCCTAGATTTTAATAGTAACAGTATCAGGATATTTTATAATATGAAAGTTGCTGAAAATCGGAAATTAATTTTTGTTTATTATTTTATGTGCAGAGACGGATCCTTATTGACTTTATTTTATTTATAGATAGATTATAAAATAAGGCAGAATAAGATGATAAGATGCAAATAGCAATTACTTCTTGTGTTGTTTTGAAGTATCTATAGATTGTTGATGTCGGTATCACCACTGCACCATGTTTCATTTAAGTCTGTAACATGGTAAGTTTCGCACAAATTACTGTTATCAAATTCCTCTAGAAGGTCTTTGTCCAAATGTCGGTTTACAATGGCAGCGCAACGCATATCACGCGCTGCATACGCCAGTGGAACTTTCAACTCGTACTCTACGACTTTTTGTTGCGAGTAGCTTTGTAGAGAATTGCTATTAGAGTCTCTCGTAAATGACTGAGGTCGAATAGATATCAGAAGAGAGCGAAGGGGGTGTGGCTCTAAATGATAACGCCGTACTTGTGCTAGTCTTGCGTATACCGCCTCAATATATTCTTTAGCATACTGAGTAGAATGGTCAACACGACCCAGCAGCTTCTGCACACAGAACGATACTTTCTCTTTCCACGTAGAGATGTTCTTCAACTCATTTTCCAGTTTCAAATCTCCTGGATTATCATTGTCAACCATCAGATTGAACATATGATGAGCTAGGGCATCTTGCAGTAATTCTTCTGTTTCAAACTTATTTATATTTTTATCAAATTCTTCTAGAACTTCATCGGGGGCACCACCAATGCAGAAAATTGTACCAGTCAAACCTGTGAATTATAATTCTGTTAAAACCAGTTGTAAAAGTATTTTGATCGTCATGGGCCGCTTCGGATCCATGTTTTGCTGAAACGGTTTTTTTTGTAATGTTATAAATATTTTCTAAATAATATTATTTATTTTACCTTGATCTTCCAAAATTTTTGCCATTTCTAATGCTACCAAAACTCCACTTTCATATCCAAGAAGATAAAAACGCTTTTTCAATTGAATCGTATTCTGAAGAATCTGAAATGGTAATATTTTTCTTTAGAATAAAATACGTAGATACCTAATTTTATTCTAAAATAATTCCGGTTATTATATATAATAGTATCAAAGTGAATCTCAACAATGTGTTCTTATAAGAGAAATTACATCTGACCTGGACATATTTTTGTGCCATTTCTGTTATAGTCTGATGTGGTTGGTCAACGGTAGGCTGTAATACTATCGCGGATACCATTAGCCGCTCACATAGTTCACTAAATCGCAGGTATAGCCCTTCTATACCTGGTATGATACACAGGTATGATGCAGTTTGGTTAAATTGACCGAAGCTCTGTAACATTAAATATAGATAGCTATATAGATTTTATTATTTATTATAACTTTTTTAAAATTTTAACAATGCTATAAAAATTAAATATGAAAACCACTTTTAAAAAGTTATAATGAGAAATCCAGTTTGCCTGCTGCAAGCTTCGGGGCCTAGGCAACCGGTCGTCAACTGATTGCTCAAGAGTGAGGAATCCTCCTTACAATACGGCCGTTTCATGAAATACCGCCTTCTGTATCTGACTCTTGATCCAACAACCAAGCGAAAGCTTCTTAAAGTGCTGGTTGCAGCTTTTCTCTATAAGACAATTGACTGAAACGACTATGGGTACAATAATCATTGATTCAACAATTCCACATAGCAGAAATGTCGTGAGCAAAGACCAAACATTTTGATACTTTTTCCTTTTCGGCTTTTACCTGATCGATATATTGCATTGCAACCAATAGATCTGATATAGCAATAACCGGTCGATCAATACGCCGTGTAATGACATAACATCTGTATATTATTACTTTGTCAAACTTAAACCTATGTGGCATTAAGTCGCAATTCCTAAGCTTTGGTAAAAGTTGTTGAAATCGAGATAGATCAACATGCAACAGTAAATATAAAAAAAATATTTTACTACTCGTCTCTAGGTTTATTACGGTACCCGCAATAGTTCTAATAATTGTAAATACGAGTATTTTGAAAATTGTATATAAATTTTATCTTTGCTTTGCATAGCTTACCGAAGTATAATTTGAAGTCAGTGTTCGTAAAAATACGACATTTTCGTTAGCTAAGAGCTCATTACAATGAACGTAATATATAAATGTTTTTAAGCCTTCAGTTTCAGTATAAATAGTTTGAGAGCTATTTTCCTGTAGCTGCAATAACCTGTAACCGGTAATAAATAAATATTATAAACAAACTAAAATACTACTAAAATTGCTGTCACAATAACTTACTCTTTTACTGTTATTGATGGTACATCATCCTCTTCCAGAAAAATATGATAAACATCACGTAAGTAAGCTCTAACAATTTGAGATTTTGATAAATCAATTCCCATATTTCTGAGAGTTTCTTCTTGCGACATGTTATTTGAAACCGAGAAATCTATTTAAAAGATTAAATCAATTATTACAATGAAAGAATAAAGATAAGAAGTTATTACGTACTTAAAATGTATGAAAAAAACAAGTGAAATGTATTAAACATACAAAAGCTACTACATACTAAGTTAGCATAATAAATAGTAAAAGTAAACATAATAATTGGGCAACTGAACTTTAAATTTTCATGTTTGTACTACAAAAGAATAAATATCAATTCTTACTTGCTAAATTAGCTAATACTTGTAATAAGTTGCCTTTAGGTTTCTTTATACGATGCGCAGTTACAATGCGTTGATTGCAACATAACGCTTGCTCTATAGCATCAACAGCGTTATTAATTGAAAAATATTCTTTATTTTCATTCTGTAACAAATTTTTGTCGATCAATAAAATAAATAAATTAAAAGAAAAAAGTTTTTTAAAAAACGCTTTATGTTAAAAAGTTTTTTTTAATTCACTTTTTATTTTTTAGTTATCGCGGGCTAGGTTTTTCAGTCTGTTAATCTCATTGAACGCATTATTGTTGCAAAGTCGTTTGCCGGTTAATTTCGGACAGTACAGCTCTTCAATAAGGAGACTTTCTGACGTTTTTACGCTACTTAAGGCCACATATGCTTAACCAGCAGCAAATTCCTTCGAGCCTAAGTAAATAACGGCATAGTCGACATTGCTACCTTGTATTTCGTGTACTGTACCTACAAGTCCAACATAACACAATTGGCAGCATTCTTCGTTTCGTTTCGTGACTATATTTAGCTGGAAATTCCACAGACTTGGGCTGAATTGGGTGAACTTCGTCTTAAACAAAGTCTATACGGACGGATGGTATATCAGTGTCATAAAGAACAATGGTCTGATATTTGTTTATGGAAATCGTAAGCGTCTACAAATGTAAACTATTATAGTTTACGTAAAATAATTTATTTAATTTCTTCAATCAGTGTTCAAGGTCCAAATAAGTCCTTTAAATAAAAAAGGTAATCAATAATTACATTATCATAATTGAGTGTGACAACCAAGCAATAATAACACAAAGATTCAATATGACATCTGTCGGCCAGCTTGGGACAGAGTATCGAAAAGAAAATATCGATACTGTACACATAAGTAGTATCGAAAAGTATTGTACTCGTATCTAACTATCTAACCACATCGATACTTTTTATTAGTTAAACTAACTTTTGTGTGCTGAACTACACGTGTCTAATGATTTCAACTTAGTTTGAGTAGAACAAACTTATAAAGTAATAATAATGGAGAACTAATAATTCTTATTTTGAAATGTCAATAAATATTTTGAGTTTTAAAAGCGTATTGCATTTAAATTTCTAATCATGACGAGAACAACCGTTTTAGCGTAATTTAATGTATGTTAATTAAGATTTAAATCATTTCCTGAAACGATAGTTTTGTGACTGTGTCGAATGTACTCGATACTCCAAAGTATCGATGCTTTTTTGTCAAAACTTCAAACATAAATATCTTTAATTCCAGACTTCGCATCATAGTTTAAAGACAACTAGATAGAGCCCATAGATTAAAGACTACTAGATGGAGTCATAACGCGGCTGTAGGTTCAAGAGCGTGACAGACCTATTTCATTCGGCCTTTATTAGAAAGTGATACAAGATTATTTTTTGTCCCTTTCAGCGTGTTCGTTTTTATTGTTTGTCAAGAGTGGAGTTTGTGACAAGCAAGGGACATATCTGAGCAATTATTAGCTTTTTATTAAATTTGCTGATAAATAATATAACTTTGCGGTTACGATATTAATTTAAACGTTTTCGTGCTATGGTGGGTTGTAATATTTTCGGCTTAATCTATGCTTCGCACATTACTAAACCTTAAGAAAAAATGATTCAGAAATTAATTCTCTATAATTTCATATTTTTTTCATTCATAGACGCAAAAAAAGTCGTCAAGAAAAATTTGTTAGGAAATTGATCATTGTTCTTTGTGCTCTTCGGAAGCAGGGCCATATAATTTCTATAATATGTCCAATGGTGTCATTTACAAGACCTTTGGAGACATATAGATTGTGACGCAATATCACATTGGTCCCAGTGAATATTCCTAGCTTCTTAGGTAGTCCTCCTGTCCTGTTTATATCGGATAGTATAATATTATTAAGATCTAAGTTGAAAGTTTTTTGAGCACAATCTACTAGACTATCCTTGACTTGTGTGTTTGGGAGAATGTGCCACTTATTTCCCTTTAGAACTTACTGTCGAAACACAGTTACGAGTAGTCCTAACCTCATGAATAGGTTGCAGACCAATGATGATGATGCCCATCTCGCCAAAACACACAAGTCAATTTTATTGCAGCTTGAAACTTACAACTACTTGCAGTTACTGGTGTGGACTTGTTTTAGCTGTACTAAAGATCTACATTGTTTCTAAGCATTGTAGAATATTACAGTACACTGGCGTAACAATAACGTTTGAATCCGACTTGGTCGTATTTCACAAAAATCTATATATTTGTCAAGCTGATGATCTGATATTAAATAGTATATGTTAAAAACAAAAATATTTTTACAACCCGACACTTAGATCCTAAGATTAATTATTATTAAACAGACAAACAAACTTTTCCATTTTATATATTATTATTCGTATAGATATGGTCTGCTATGCCAATGAATTTGAAGAAAAATCGAATTCTCAACCCCCATCACCGTATTATAGTTTCTAACATGAAAATATATTCTTACATAAATTTTGACCCCTATTCAGTATATATAATGTAGTATGGAGGAGTTCAACTAAATTTGGACTTTATAGCGGCAATGTTGCGCTTTTTAGAAATTTTGTATTATCTCCTAAACTATATAACTAATTAACATACTGTAAAAGGCATATCTTATCTCTATAATATCCTTGTGATTATTGCATAATTTCTTTTGATAAGTTTAGTTGTAGAAATAAAATGAAAACGTAAGCATACGCATTAAATGATTAATAAAAACATAAAATGTTCTTTATCTGCTAAAACATAAAGGATAGATATATGGTGTCGCAGACTTTTTTGTAGAACTTTCTAAGATATATAAAGTGCTTTTAAATTGTTTTCAATTATACCCAATAGTTACGGCAGCGCATGCGGATAAACCCGATTTAACATATTTTTCGGTTTGACTTGCGCGACAAAAACTTCGAGAATTCGGCTTATATATATATATATATATTATTTAATCATTATATATATATATATATATATATATATATATATATATATATATATATATATATATATATATATATATATATATATATATATATATATATATATATATATATATATATATAATACTAATATAAAATATAGCTTATAACACTTTCAAATAACGTAACTTTCTACTGGCTTATAATTTTTTGAATCAGATAAGAAGTTTCGAAGGTTAACAGACAACAGATCCACTTACAAACATAAAACCTTACAAACATATAAAGTTACAAATTAACAAACTTTACCTCTTCATAATATTACTATAGATTGTAGAAATGCATTAAAAATATCTATTCTGCCATCTTCTATGGTCTATTGGATTTAGGATGATGTCACACACCATATCATGCATTGTCATCCAAAATAAACATGTATACAAAATTGCAGCTCAATCGGTTGAAGGTATTTACTTTGAAATTGAGCTCAAAGATTCGACCCGAACAATCGTACTTACAATGCCAGTTAAACAATAGCCTTCAATAATAAACAGGTAGAGTTTGTGAGCTTGTGACGTTGTAACGGGTAATCTTTGATTTTACTGAACCAATTTTCAAAATTATTTCACTAATAGAATGCTACGTTACTGTGGAGTGTCATAGGGTATAAACATTTTCAAAATTAATTACGCATCTTTACTTAAATTGAATTATGTACTCCAAGTTGAAAAAAAATTGCTTTTATCGCGTGCGCTGCGAAAACTATAGAGGATAGAACAAAACAATGTACTACAATATTAAAGAACGCATCAAAATCTGTAACAAGTCCGCAATAGGATATACCTATCTACCTATATATATATAATTCTTACTCAACTTTTTATTAAATATTGTAATGAGGACCACAGTTTCATTATTTGAAGTAATCGCAGTGTTCTGATTAAATAACGCCAGAAAGCCTAAAACAAACCTTAACTATCTAGACACCGAATAGAAAAAAATTTTTTCGAGCATGCACGGCGTCTTGCGGATGAGAAAATAGATCGCAAGCATCTGCCAGAAAGTTTAGCACTAAAAGGTCTCTAACCCGAGACAGAATATGTCGGCCATACGTAATAGGGAATCTATCATAGAATTTTCGCAGCGGCTTGCCAGCCAAAGGGCTATTACCTTTGCAGGACGTGTAAGAGGGTCCAGCACTGAAAGGTCTTAGCGACTGGCTAACCACAGACTGAACAGACTATTTTAGTTATTAATTAAAAAAAAAAGCTGGTCAAGTGCGAGTCGAGCTCGCGCACCGAGGGTTCCGTACAAACTTATAGGTATATAAGTAAGAATTTACCCATCACGACAATCGAGTCATAGTTATGGTGTTTTTGTTGCATAATAAAATCCATAACATAACAATATGGAAAGCAGGAGAATAAGGATGCGGCTTATTTTGCTGTATCTTTTGATTGCGTTAACACAGAAGTTTGATTTTGTTACAGATTAAAGTTCTTATAAACCCAAGCACTTGATATTAATTTCAATTTAATACCTGTTCGCGTTCATGTGAAAAGGGGGTAAATCTAAAATTATTTTAAATATTTTTTTTTAAATGATGTAGCTTAAAATTTACAGTTTCCTTAATTTTTCCATTATATGTGTTGTAAGGCGTTGCTTTGTACCGATTTGCAAGATTCTACGTTTACAGGAACTACCCAGTAGGTTTTGATTTAGTTGCGTCTAGTAGTGAGTAAATATGCGGCTTATATTGCAATAATTTTTGATTTTGTTGACATGGAAGTTTGATTTTGATACAGCTTAATGTTATTATAAGCCCAAATATTTTATATGAATTTTAATTTAATATCTTTACGCGTTCAAGAGAAAAGGGAGTAAGCTTAAAATTATTAAAACATTTTTATTACATGATGTAACTAAAAATTTACAGTTTTCGCAATTTTTCCTTTCCCTGTGTGATGTTACTTCGTACCAAATTAAAAGATCCTAAGTTTACGGGATCTACCCGTTAGGTTTTGAATTACTTGCCCTTGTCGAAAATTTACGGATTTTTTGAAAAAAATTATTAATTAAACGTAAAAGGTATATTTATTTAATCTAATAACTATATCTGCTAAAATAGAAAACAAATATATGCTATACCGAACTTTTTTGTAGAATTTTTCGGTCAGACTTACGATACAAAAAGTGTAATAACTCGGCTAACATATATAATACAAATATAGTATATGACACTTCCCGTTAATATTCTACTGATGAAGGTATTTTTGAAATTGGATTGGATAGTAGTTCCGAAGATTACCCCTAACAGACCCATTTACAAACTTACAAAATTTACCTCTTTGTAATATTTACATAGATTAGATAAAAAATTAGATTTTGATAAATAAAAATATACATACGAATTTCAACGATGGCAATTTGATGTGTACGAATTGATCACAATATACTGATAGTTTTACTGTATAATTTTGTTCTACTCCAGCATCGACTACTGCGAAATATCTGAAAAGTATAGAAGAATGTAATTATCTATTTTAATTTAATATATTTTATGTATTTTATTAATTTGTGATTTTATTTACTTTAAAGATCCATTCCATTTTTGCATGGCCAAATTTAAATGTTCCAAGAATATGTTATAATGTTCACTTTCAGCACACGAGCTTAAAATACAAAAGAGTCCCTCTAGGTTGTCTAATGTGCAACTATTCAACAAATTAATAAAACTTTCCTTCCACGTCCTGGAATTATTGTGTGACACTATACACTTCACACCTCGGTCCTCCCAAAATCTGTGAATGATGAGTAATAAGTTAAAGACACATTTTGGCCGTCGTAATTGTTGTTTATTATTTGCTTCATTGGTTTATTGGTTCTATTGTTCTCGTTCTTACAAGGTGCGCGATTCTGAGGATTCTGAGGAGAAGCATTGAGCTAATAAAAAGTTATCGGGCGTATTTATTGAAGTTGTCAGCATCAGTTTGAAAGTTACAAAGTCGATGGTGATGTTACCGGTGTACGTTACGTTCCAGGTCTAGCTCCAGTATGTAGGTATGTTTCACTCCCATTTGTGCAGTAAACACTAATATCTCTGTCTATATCTCAAGATACGTAGTTATAATAATATAATTTAAACATAGAATTATCAACAAACCTCAATTTTGATAACAGGGCATTTGATTGTTTGGTACAAAGTAGATGTAAATTTCTTGCACCTCGGCTTATTAACCTGTCTGCTAAATGTATTCCTAATATATCGTTATCTGATATCAATAACTGCAGTCGATCAGATGTACAGTTTATTCTGAAACAAACAAAACTAATTTCAACTAAGACAAATAAAGAAATTAGAAAAATAATAAATAAATATAGGTCCAATGTCTGTATGACACTTTGAACATGTTAAAGACGAAGCCAAAAGAAATAAAAAAATATACTTGACTTCTGATGAATAGTTAGTTTTATTTTAACGTTAATAGTTAAAAATTAGGTAACCCATAACTATCCGTGCCATAACCATCAATGCCATCCGAGCTTTCTACTTTATAGACGTTACCTAAACATGGATGGCACCGACTTCATAGATGTGCTTAAGTAAATTAAAGTTACTAAACGACGCAGTTATAACTATTAGTACGTTTTGGCGTTTTTATTTTCTATTGAAAATTTTTTATTTCATACTTTTTAGTGATTTATCGACAACGAACATACTTAAAAATTACTCGCACTAAACCCTAAGAACTAATATTGCAAATGTTACTAAGTTTGATGAGTTCTCCAAGATATCATCATCAGATCATGACTTTAATCAAGTCTAATCACAAATATCCATCCTTTGTCTTCATCACTTGACCCTTAATGACAATCACAGTCCACCCAAATGTAAAGTTCTCATCGTGACAAATTAATCAACCTCAATCACATTAAGAGACTGTAAACCGTTAAGGAGCTCCCTTAACTGTCCTTCGTCTTCATCACCAGAACCTTAATGAAAGTCACAGTCCACCTAAATGCAAAAAACTCATCGAGACAAACTGAACAAGGCCAAACACAAAATAACTGCAATAAATTGTAGACGAGTTCCCTTATCTGTAGTTCGATTCCATCATCAGATTGAGTCCAGGCCTTCATAAAATTGTAGTAATTTAAAATACGTAATGGAAAAATTAACAAACATACTAATTGTTTCTACAAGTTTTGAAAGTTCCCCTCGATTTCTCTAAGATCCCATCATCAGATTCATTTTTCCTTGTCATTGTACTTCCACTGGACTATCTCCTTTCCAACAAAAAAAGAGTTATGTAAATCGGTTCATAAATGAAGACGTTATGCGCGAACACACACAAAAAAAATATACTCGTAGAATTAAGAAACTCCTTTTTTGAAGTCGTTTAAAAACAATTAAATAAAAAATACCATAATACCTATCTAAGAAACATTGTGTAAATAATAGAATATTGTTATGATTTCTCGCTGTACGCATATAATCTTAATATTAAATAATTATTCTTGAGTAAAAAAACATTTAACTCAAAAATAAAAATACATCTTACTTATGCTGAACATAAGAGAGGTCGTCAGTCAAGTTGAGCAGCACTCGGCCGACATGTCTGCTGGCGGCTTGCAGTCGCAAAGCGCGCGCAGCGTCCTCTGCTGCGTACACCACGCGGGAGAGGGGGCGCACGTAGCCGCCAGCTATTCCTTCGCTCACCAACAAGCGCAGTTTCTGGAATTACGGTACAAATAACTATATTAAATACTCTTCCAAAAATTTTCAAGGAAGTAAGTACCCCTAAATGTAAAGTGGGGATGAATGTTTTCTCTCATTAATGTTGGATAGTGTCGGATAGGCCTTTCAAAAGTGTGGGTGTATGGATATCATTTTTAATTTCGGGATTTGTTGGTCAAACATTAAGCTAACTTTTTTAGATTCAAGTGTCAAATGAGGATAAATGGTGACAAGAAACAAATCATAGAAGTTGCATTATTATGATGAATTATCAAAAGGAAATATATTATCACGACTACTACATTAGAGTTATAGTTGACCACCTTAATAAATGTGGTTAGGAAAATGTTCAATTTCATGTGCAATAGATAATTTACACAAATTGTGTTGAAAATTCAGATAAGTAACGCAGCTCAGAGTTAAGAACTAAAAAGCTGTATATTGGCAGGGGGTTAAGATATCTCAATCCCGCCGACTAAGAAAACAAGTATTTCCCTTCTCTTCATTCAAAAGGATGAACCTTTTAATCTTCTGTAACGTTGGATATGTCTTTTAAAAGTATTGTGGCTGACACTATTTTAAGTGGATGAAGCACAATTACGGATCTCTGTGCATGGTTGATTTTTACATATATTTTTTGATATTTCGATTTGTTCATCTCACATTATCTAAATCTTACATTCCCGTGATTACGGCTTACAAGATTGATAATACCAAATTTTTAGACATATTGCTACGCTTTCTATTTCGATGTAAAAAATTAAGAATAAAATTACACCACTTTAATTTAATATACAAAAGATATTTAAATTTATTTGAAACTTCGAAATGATTAGATTCTTACTTTCAAATCTTCTGTATTTGTAGGGTGGAATAGAGAGGAAAGCTGCAGTATACTATACGTGATCAATTTATCCAAATTAAACATTCCAAAGATATAATATTCATTGTCCACGATGAGTGAAGTGTCTACAACACATCCAAGGGCTTTACAGCATGCTATTGAAGCCTGTAAATAATAGCATACAGAGTTATTTTTGTAGGTATATATAAAAATTGCGAATATTTTGTAAGTCAATAGTAGATTATTAAAGCGTTTGTAAAACTATAGTGCGTTTATAAAACGAAGGAAGAGATACAAGATTGTAAAATCCCAATTATACGCCATTTCATACTTTTAAGCAATTATAAATTCAATTATAAAAGCCAAAACTTTTCAACATCTATTTATTAATACGAAGTCTATTGAGAAACATTATGTAAATTTTATTTAGAGAGTAATTAAGAAATAGCAACATTGTATTATCATTGTGTACAGTTGTAGACTATCTCTGCTAAACTGTTTTTGTAATCTATGGTTGTCTACATTTCCTTCTTGTGATGGCCGTTCCATGTAAAAGTTAAGTAGGTACAATAAACTAAATAGTGAATTCTCGTTTGATTTTAACAAATAAGCAGCCCAGCCACTGCGCACTTATAATTTAATAAAGTATTATCAAAATGTATTTATAGAATTTTAGTTTTAAACAAGGTTTAGGTCTTGATATTTCATAGCCAATGATTAATCTATATTAATAATTTCGTCAAGGAATGTGGTAGACTCGATCATGAAAAATTAAAGATTTGTAATTTTTCAATAGTTATAAAAAATCATAATTAACAAATTAATAAACTTTTATGAAAATTTACCGCAGGATCTTATAAAGAACATATGTCAAAAGGGCTCCACGAAATTTCAAATTTTTAAGCCAATTATCTATACCTTTCATTCCATTGTTCATGCCAATGGAGATTGGAAAAAATGTTGTTAGATAACAATTGAATAACTTTTTGAAAAATGATGATTAAATTTTTTTTTCTTCAGGGCTCGATTCTTTCAAGTGTTAAGAAGATATTAGAATTTTTTAAAATTTTTAAAATCACATTTTATGTTATATAAAAATTATTTTTATTGCTGAACTCTATTTAGCGGCGGCGCGCGAATGCCGTAACAGCCGCGCGGAGGGCTATTTTCAACGTCAAATTAAAATCATAAATAATGGAGATAGAGTTCTGAGAGTTAAAATTATTTCCTCCTCTTTAACGAACTTTTTTCAAAATTGCTTAAATGTTAATATTTTTTAAGTTATTAAAAAAAAACGAAATATAATTTTTTTTTTCATCTTATTTTGTTAATAATAATTGCAATTTATAACCTGCACCAAAATCCTTCAAAAACATTTTTCTAGAGGTGATTCCGAATCGAATGAGCCATCGCTCATATTTTAAGGACCTTTATTAGTACCTGACTAGAGTAGTATTCATCACAAAGAACTGTGACTCATGTGACTGTATCAAACGAAAAGTCTTGCCAGAAACATTGAGTGACACAATGAACGAAGTAATACGAATCTATGCCTTGCTTACCTTTAATATTCCTTGAGAACTGATGTCTACAGAACTATCTACATATCTACAATTTGTACCTTGATGTATTATGAGTCACATTTCACCCGAGCGAAGCCGGCTTTTCATCAAGTTATTCTATAAAGTAACGACTTACGTCTCGTAGATCGCCTTTAGCCGAAGTTATAACAATATCACATCCATTTTTATTTGTTTTGTACAGAACCATATCTTTGAAACTGCAGTCTCCAGAATAAGCAATTTGATCCTCTGAAAGAAAATATTGAACTTGCAATAATTTGGACACATTAAGCTAAAAAGAAATTAGTGTTAACTACCTTATCTGATTTATTTATGTCAACTGACAAAAACGAACCTTACCTTTAAGTTGTGGAAATAGTTTGAGCAAAAACATTTTCTTCTTGCTACTGCTCACAGTAGTGTAAACGTCACAGTCGTGTGCGAGCGCAATAGAGATGATCGCTTGACCTAAAGCTCCCGCGCCGCTGTGCACCAAAACACTGTTGCCACGGTAGAACCTACTTTTGAAGTACTGTAAATGCATAATAAGTTGAAGATTAATTTACGTCAAGGAACCATTACTTATCAAATACTGTACAAATACATATATACATATATATGTACAAAGGTATACTAAATCTGCTAAAAGAAAAGAGAAGCATAATTACCAGACAATAGAATGCAAGGCAATAAGCTAAAGGAACAGTAGCTGCTTCCTCCAGTGTCCAATATTCAGGAATCGGCCACAACAGCTCACGAATTGTCTGGACGAGGCCGTTGCCGTCCTCTTGCATCACGCCCATGACCCTTTCTCCTCTGAAACATAATTCTAATATAATATTTTGTAGTTAAATGTCTAGTTTTCTTATTTTTTGTATAAATTATAAAGTTTATTTTCATTTAAATTTATATTTATTTTCACATTTTCATACACGAGTTTCCCTGAAGACAACGCTTTTCGGTGTGTTGAAAAAGCTTCTTTCTGGAAAGTAGAAACTTAAACTAAAATAAACTGAGTTATTCAAATGTAATCATAAAATATACGGAACATAAATATTTCCTTTAAAGATTATCCTTATACGAGGATTTGAAAAATTAAATTGATATTCCGTACGCCTGAAAAGTAGTAGTATTAAAAGCTATTAAAGATATACGGAATACATAATTATATTAAATGTATATAGATCGTTATTATTAAAACTATTAAAAATACATATAAACAAGCTCTTCACCTCTCTGTTATTCCGCTAAAGTCGTATTCCACCAACTGTTCATCAACTTTGTTTTCTTTAGCGGCTAGTCCCAATATTTTCTTTACATAAGCTTTATTTAGTCCCACGTAATGAACCTACAATTTCAAATTATTATGTAATATTAATGGTGGAATTTAAATAGTAACATAGATTGGATAGTAATAATACATATGCAAAGTGCGCCGTGCAATGATTGTTGATATTCCTGTTCCGCATGATAATAATCTGGTGAAAGCCGAAATGAAAAAGGTATCAAAATACTTGGACCTGCTCACGAAATTTCCACGATATGTCGAAATTTGCTGTTCCTCAATTTAATTTTTATATATAATTTTGTATATTAATTAACATTGTTAGAAATTTAAAAAGAAGCGCATATAAATAAAAGAGAGATTTCTCTCATTTATTTATATGCGATTTATATTCTATAAATCGAACAGATTCAATACCTTTTCTGAATTCTTTTGATTGCATTGTTGAATTGAATGGATAGCATGTAGTGCTAATTCTTTTCCTTTAACTCTATTTTCTTGAATTGGCAAATAATATTCTCCGCCACAAATATCCTTAAAACAGTAATGATTAAAATGCATTATTTCAATATATAGCGGTTCGAAGTATCTACTGATGGACGTTCGGATTTTAAGGTACTTACTGGAATGGCGAACTAGGTGAACTAAGGACATTAAACGTGTCACAGGGAGTCGCTGGCTACAGGCGGCTCAGAATCGTTGTGTTTGAAAATCCCTAAATAACATAGGTCATTCGCACGTTCACGTTCAGCAGTGGACGTCGATCGCTTGATGATGATGATTATTTCAATATAAGAATATTGCAATTACTTATTCTTATATTTCGTTTAATTTTGGAGATACTTACATGATATAACATATAAATTATACTTAATTAAGAGTTTGACCGTCAAATAATTTCCAAATGACAATAACAAGATATGACAGTGTTTATTTCTCCACTCCTTACCATTACAAGCCTGTGCTCCATTTGAAGTTTGAACAGTTGTTAAGATATGTTGATGAGGTCAGCTTGTGAAAACTGTCAGTACTTACGAGTATACCGTTTCTATCAGCTGAAGGTCGCCATGAAACTAGCTCCAGACGTGAAGAACCAATAGTATGAGCACACACGCTACTATATGGTGGAGAAGGATGGACTTCCGATAAATCTAAACACTCTTCCTTATTGATCAGTAAAGTATCTCTACTGAGAACCTGGTCTAGAATTTTGTAAATCTATAAGAACATTAACATCATTAACACATATGTTTAATTATTATCAAAAAACATTACTCATAATTAACTAAATTATAGTTAAAAATAATATAATACTTGCAATAGTACTTACATTATCATCAACAGTCAAATTAGTTATCAAAAGAGTATCTATGTCATGCAAATAATTTGTATTAGTCTGTTTTATTAAATCTTTCCGACAAATTTGTACTAAATTGATCTTTACGCCAGGAACATCATTGATAATTTCTTTAATGTTTTCAAAGTTTTCTTGACCTTTATATTCCACTATTTTAGCAATATTAATCACTGGTTTATTTACATTTTCTGCTAGTATTTGTAAAAATACGTACAAAGCTGTCTTTTCCTGCAAAATATAATGTAACGTTGTTTTATAATGTATGATTTATATTTATCTATATTGAGTGAAATCATAGTGAATCTAAATACTTACATCAATTTCATTACAAGATACGTGAGGAACAAACGTTAGCGTTTTCAAAGCGATGAGTTCTTTATTCATGGACGGTAGGTCGTGGAATTTCATGTTTTCGATCATAACGCCTCCACATCTGAACATATAATATTCATACGTTTATAATAATAATAATATTTAAGTTAATTATAATATATAACATTTCTAACAAGTTCATGCCGATATTGTTTCTGTATTTCTGTTCATTTTAATTCTAAAAAACTGTCCAAGACAAACTTGAAACTATTTCGTAACTTATTTATAGCTTGTTCTAAGAGCAGGCTGCTTTCATATATTACTCTATTTTGAATCTCAAAAGTGATGCACAATGTTTTCTAGTACATTTATTCAGAACAATCGTATACACAGGAAATTACAAATACAGACTAAAGTAAATGACTTGACTGCCTCGTTGGTCTAGTGGTTAGCCTATCTGGCTTCGATTACGAAAACGCTGCAAGTGTGGCTATAAAATTTGAAGAGTTCCTTCAATTTTTCAAGGATATCATCATCAGATCCTAACATAATGACAATGGGACCATCTTGGTAGTGTGCCCTTTCTAATAAAAAAGAACTATCAAAATCTGTAAAAAGTTATGCATGGTCATATAAAAAAAATATATACGTGTCGAATTGAGAACCTCCTCCGTTTGTTTTCGTCGGTTACAAATCGGTTTTATACGCATGTGCTGCCTTAACTATTAAGAATGCAATGTATGGGGACTTTATGTATCTTAAAAAGCTCTACAAAAAAGTCCGCGACGGCATATATCTATCTTTTATATTTTAACAGTTCTTTTTGTGTTTACGTCATCATTTATACAACTAAAATTAAATCCTTATCAAAACAAATTATTTAATAATCACAAGGATATTATAGAGATAAGATTTGCTTTTTACAGTATGTTAATCAGTTATATAATTTCGGAGATATTACAGAATTTCTAAAAAGCGCGACACTGTAATAAATCATTTATTTTGTATGCTTAAGTTTACGTTATTATTTTTACATCTAAACTTAAATGTTTATCAAAATAAATTATTTAATCATTTACAGTATGTTAATTAGTTATATAGTTTCGGAGATATTACAAAATTTCTAAAACGTATAACACTGTCGCTATATCATCCAATGGCCGACGGCCGGCCGATTGGCGCAGTGGGTAGTGAAAAATGTATTTTCTTCTTTTTAGAGCGTTTAAAGAAAAGCTTCTTTTAAAAAAGTTTTTTTCTTCTACTTTATTTTAATATTTAGACGGCATTTCGTTTTTAGATGTATAGTTAAAGTTAAGCTAATCACTATTATAATACGTTCTCAAAATTAAAAATCTTATCGAGGGAATAAAAAATTATGATTACCTGGTGATATTAGTATCGTCGCACACTTTTGCCAATATGACAAGCGCATCATCCACAATTGTTTGATTTTTTAAGTGAGTTTCGACATCAATTGTCATTTTCTGTATAAAATGTAATTGTGAAACGCTATCATGACCGCGTCTCAGCGCATTTAATTGAATCATACCATCAATTAGTGTTACCCAATTTTCTTTCCACAATAAGTAAGCTTCAGTTAGTGATAAATTAGCACTGTGAATACTACGAAACTCCTCCCTATTAAATAAAATATATGATTAATCAATAAAAAAGTACCAAATTATTCAAATTGGACGCTTTATATTACATGGTAAATTGTAATCTAACTTACGAGTAATTATAATCCCGGGCATCCAGTAATTCGTAAATATTTTCTGCCTTTAGTGAAACTGCCTTAGATTCCAACTTTTCCTCCGAAGAAATATCTTTCCCTGTTTCAATTATAGTAATATTTCCAGTTGCAATTTTAATATTTTCGTTTATAACCTAAAAAAAAGATTGAAATGTTATATTTTAGAATACAACCTTTACTCTCAGGTAGCACCTGAGAGTAAAGGTGCCTGTAATAAGCTTTTATCAAGTACACGCCATATTTCTACATTACCTCAAATAGACCTCCTTTTTGCACAGTTATAAATAGTCGTAATTGCTTTTGATCATGCAACACAGGCTGGTAGTGAAACTGTACGTCACTGAACTGCACTGAGATTTTCTTCTTTGGAAATCCCAAATACATAACTAATGTATCCCAAACTGCCACTAATGTAGCAGCAAAAGGATATAAGGTCGTTTCTAAAATTAAATTATGTCGATCCTTAGATTTTTATTTTATTTGTTCATTTAAAAAAAATAATTTTCATATTAATCTATGGCGGCACATACCTTCAATGACATGTCCTTTTAAGTAACGATGAGCGTCATCATGAATCGAGAGAACGTAATTGCATGTAGATGCAAATATTTTATGTGGTAACGAAAACAGTGTTACAGTCCTGGAAATATTTTGTTTATAATGTTTTGATTTATACAGTACAAGAAACATGTACAGAGTGAATTTTATAATTGTCTTTATTAAATTCACTCTGGAAATGTTTCTTATACTATATAAAACAACTTACCATTCTTCATCATACGCCCATTCGACTAAATGTGACAACATTGGCGTTCCTGTGGACACTGGAAATTCTACTTTCGGGTACAGGACTTGAATTTGCGGGCTGTATCCCTCTATGTAGAGTCTATAAGAATTATTAAAATGAATGGTGAATGCTAATGAATATTGCTCCATCTATTTTATCAATCATAATTATAAAAATCTTACTTTCCTATAGCTTCTAACAAAAACTGTGCATTATCCCTGTGTGCACGTCTTGTAAGAGACATAAGTGTGCAGGACTTGGGCAGGGAACGCAGAAGTATGGCTTGCAGAAGGCCATGTGGAGCAATTTCAACTACTACTGCATTTGCTGGTATGAGACTCGATGTCTCTTCGAAAAGCACTGGATTCTGCAATGAAATTTATTATTAGGTTAGATTAGGTCTATATAGCCACCTAATCCACGGCCCAATTCTTTGTATTCAATTAACTCACTATAAGTTAGTTGCAGGTATAAGTAAAATATTTTTTTTTATTAGAATTAATAAGAAAAGAGAATACCATTATAATATTATCATTTTACCACTATTATTGTTCACGCCAGGCGTGACGCCATAAAGGATAGTGACTATATGTTTTCGTCTCTATAGTCGTCCGAAAACTCAAAGCTGAACTCCGCACTCTCTATGAAAGGAAGTATGGTGCGCGCTCTTGTCTGCTCACCCTCAAAAATTTGATTGCCTTCTTGGAGGAGCACGCGCGCTGGGTGGAAACGGAGTGGCCTAGTTCACCGCCAACCCTCTCACCACATCCCAGTCCTTCCCGTAGGCCTAACGCTCAGTCCCCCCGAAGCCCCCCTCGTCAGCCAGCTCATACACAGTACCGCCCCATAGCTCCTTTTAGGAGCCATCACGTGGAATTCCGGCTCGAAGGACCAAAAAATGTGCCCGCTGATGCTGACACAACTTTGAGCTGACCAGGAAAGACGGAAAAGGGAATCGACCTTTGATGATCCACGGCCACAGTGTTTGAGCTGGATTCCACACACACCACTTTACAACTTTTAGTTTCTTTTAACTTTAAGTTTATATGGAGCGGACGCGGCGATTGAGTTATTTTGGAAAGTTGATGCAATACAACTGACAGTGACACTTTTACTTGTCAGTTGGATGTGCCGGCGACCACAGACTACGTCACGCCTGGCGTGAACAATTATAATACTTTCTTTAGAATTCATTTACTTTAATAGGTAAATAAGTAATCATAGAACCATATTTTAACCCTCTCACAATGTTTTTGGAATAACAAAACATGTAAAAATTAAGCAATATTTCACAATATACTCAAGTGGAACTACTCACAAGTAAGTTATTCGTGTGATATTCTGCTGAAGAATACTTTGCGATCGGATCATTCCATTTGTCTTTTGGTACTGACGTAGAAACCCAGCGATCACTGCGGACTTTGGGTTCAGTAATTATTTGACTCAAAGCTTTAAGCAATGCTGGACCTGCTTCAGCGATGTACCGAGAGTGATATGCAATATTCGAGCATGGAACTTCCTTCACAAATATTCCCTGCGCAGTAAGTTGAGACACGAACTCATATATGACATCAGCTGGACCAGAGATTGTGCTGGAGTCGGGGCCATTGTGACACGCCACTTCGATTTCAGTCGGACACATTTTAAATATCTGTAAGTTCAATTAATTCAATTAATTTGATTAATAAAATAAATTTATAAATTTATGACTAGATATTAAAATCTATCGTCCAAAGTAGTTTTGAAACCATGAAAATATTAAGAATACAAAGAAATTTTTATAAAATAAGAAAGGAGGAGGTTCTCAGTTTGACTATGTGTTTTTTTGTTTTTTTTTTGTGTATGTACTTTACGCGATTACTGGAAGACGGCTGGACCGATTTGGAAAATTCTTTTTGTGTTCGAAAGGATACTATCGAGGTAGTCCCACATTCATCATGTGAGAATTTGACGATTGAATCCCGGGAAAATCGAAGGGAACTTTCAAAAATTGTAGGGACAACTAGTACATTTGTTAATTTTTCCATTAAGTATTTTAAATTACTGTAATTTTATAAAGGTCTGGAGTCGATTTGATGATGGAACCGAAGTATTCTTCATAGATTTGGTTTGGTTATTTTTTACTTTTTAGTGGGTTTAGAAGCAGTTTTTTTTTTATTAAAAATTTATTCACGCCTGATCCTTGACTAATTAACATAGCTCTAATACCGGCTGTACACTCTCGTCGAGGGAAGGCGAGGCTGGTCGAGTGCGAGAGTGTACAGGGTACACTCGCTCTGTCTCGCGAAGCCTCGCGGTCACTTGTGGGCTCTCCACTTCGAGTCGGTTTTTTGAGCGCGAGTCAAAGGGCCTCGCTTACCCTCGCAAGGCGGCGAAAGTGCATCACTGTACACTCTTGCGTCATTCAGTTGAATCACAAAGCACTTTTAACATACGGACACTTTGTTGCTCTAGATATGCAATATGTGGAATAACGAAGCAGAACTTTATATTTATGAATATAAAATTTACCAAACCGCACCATTTTCGCAAAGATAAACAAAAGTTGCACGATGTTCTGAAAAAAATGGCTTTCCTATCGACCAATAAAAAAAATGAAGCTTCTGCTTATCTTCGTTTAAGCCATTTCTTTTTAATTGTTTTACTATGATATCATCATCATCATCATTATCAGCCTATAAATGGATAGCGCATAAGGTAACAGCTGCCGTGACTTTTAACGCGTCCATCTTCTCTGCGTTCGCAAAGCGTACTAAATAAATTAATAAACGAGAGTGTACAGGGTCGCGCTTGTCCCTCGACCTCTCGCGCGAGAACTCTCGATGAGATATCACGAGAGCACTCGCGCGAGAGTGTACAGCCGCCATAATATATCAATTAGAAAATGGTGGGGAATATTATTATTTGTATTTGACAAACTGAAGACGTCGCTTCGTTTTCAGTCTGAGTTAAGCCTAAACATGTTTAATATTAAGCGATTAAATTGAGGAAAATAAAAGTCTGTCTGCTTTTATTAGCACCGTTTTTATAGTACCCGTTAGGGGTGACATAACATGAAGATGGTGTCTTTGAGTGACAGCAATTTGGTCAAGTTTAATGCAACCAAGGAATGCAATACGTTATTGCTTAACTACTAATTATAGTAATTACTAGATGCTTCTAGTTACAAATTACAAAATAATATTATCTACTATTAAAATAACATAATGAATACCTGTTTGTAGCCAATCCCCACAGCTGCCATTGATCCCCGAATGAAAGGAGTCTGCACAGAGACCAGACCGCGACTGTATGCAGACAGTATCATCTCCTCGGCTGTGAAGCAGCCGTCTGCGTACGCGCAGCCGAGCTCACCCACGCTGTGGCCTGTAAATACTGCCATGTTCAGAAATTTGTTCAGTGTAAGGTTACGTATTTGCCAAAAATCATAATATATCTCTTTAATAAAGTTTGCTACTAGACGGACTTTTGATGACGCTCCTGTGAGTCAGGCCAGAACCCTGCAGTGACCGTTGACTGGCGACTGACGTTGATTTAGAAACAGACTATTTATAGCGTTTTGTGATTTTTATTTAAAGATACCTGAACAAAACTCTTAATATTACATATTTATATATTATACATATAAGTTAAAATGTACCGATAATTTTATCAGGAACAATTTCTAACGCTCGTAACACATCTGTCAGCCCAATTTGAATAGCGGCAATTCCAACGAATGAATTAAGAATGTTGTCGAATATGGTTTTATCTGGAGATGTAATTATATGAACAATGTCCACTCCTTTAGGCTCCAAAACATGGCGACACCTGTTACAATAGAAACAGAAATATTATAAATTGAATTTACTGTAATTGGGTTTATATTTTATTGGGTCAAAAATTAGGTACTGCGGTGAAGCAGAATCATCATCATTATCAGCT
Source organism: Mycalesis mineus (assembly GCA_034621355.1). Taxonomy (NCBI): domain Eukaryota; kingdom Metazoa; phylum Arthropoda; class Insecta; order Lepidoptera; family Nymphalidae; genus Mycalesis; species Mycalesis mineus. The sequence goes on along the minus strand of CM067887.1, from coordinate 18,171,728 downwards.
GGTGGAGGTCACTGCTGGACATAGGCCTTTTTAGGGATTTCCAAACAAAACGATCCCGAGCCGCATGTGCCCAGCGGCTCCCTGCGACCCGTTTGATGTCAGTCCACTTGTTTTGGTTTTCGTTTTCCGGTGCGAGGTCGCCATTCTAGCACCTTCGACCCCTAACGTCTGCCGGGGACTAGGGGCTGCTGTTTTTTACTTTCTCCCATAAAAAGAAATGCCCTATAGTGACCACGCAGGGCAGGTGGGTTGGTCACCGCAGGACTGAACTATTCGAACCAGTGTCACAATATTATTATTTGTATTTGACAAACTGAAGACGTCGCTTCGTTTTCAGTCTGAGTTAAGCCTAAACATGTTTAATATTAAGCGATTAAATTGAGGAAAATAAAAGTCTGTCTGCTTTTATTAGCACCGTTTTTATAGTACCCGTTAGGGGTGACATAACATGAAGATGGTGTCTTTGAGCACTGCTGCCTGACACTGGCCTCACTTTGTAGTCCAGCCTATTTGAAATGGTTATACCGCCATTCATCGGTCGCCAGAGCCTCGTCAGTCCGTCTGCAGAGTGCACCGCGAGCTTGACATTTAGGGAAGCCGTCTGGTACTAGCCTCCCCCTTACATCCCCTAGCCTCCCCCTTACATCCCCTAGCCTCCCTCTTGCACCCCGAATACAGAAATAGTTTGTGGAATTGAGTATAAGTTCTTATATCTGGTCGCGCCGAGGGCACGGAACAGTAATTAGTGACTCCGCGTTGCCAACATTTTAAAAAATTGATAATAGCACAAAAGAGCCTCGAAAACTTAATTAAAGAATTGTAAAAGACAATGATTAACCTATCGCAAAACTAAAACTCCTTTGAACATAGAATAAATGAACAAAATGTAGTATTTATTAGTAATCAAACGACAGTTATAATAATGTTAAACTGCTGATAGCTGAGCTGATACCGCTGAGTCCTCGAGTACGGGTACAAGTGCATGCACCATTGGGTATGCTGATGACATAGCAATACTAATAGGAGGCAAGCAAGAGAACACCCTATCTGGCATAATGCAAGGTGCATTGAAGCAGATAGAACAGTGGTGCATGAAAAACGAACTATCTGTTAATCCGAAAAAAACAGAGTTAATTCTGTTTACAAACAAAAGAAAACCAAACATATCACAACGCCCACATTATTTAAAGTTACTAAGAAAAAAGTTACTACTTACTAGAAGTTGATATTGGCCGCGATATCAACACCAAGGAGATCGATATGGTCAGTAATAGGTACGGATATATTTCGGAAAGTAGGAGTCAGTGAAAAAGGACTCCGTTTCGCAGTGAGCAGACACGCCTGCGTTTTGATAGGATTGAACTGCACCAAATTGATGTCACCCCAATCTGAGACATCTTTAAGGGTAGCGTTCAATCTCGTTACCATCGCCTCTCTGAGTTTATTGGTCTCGCTACCACCGACTCGCGGACCAGACAAGTACCTCTCTGTTACTGTGCGTATCCTAGGATACCAGGTTTAATTAACAAGTCGTTTATATGCAGCAAGAATAGAGTAGCAGAGAGAACTGACCCTTGAGGTACACCGGCATTAACCGTCATGAGATCAGAAGAGCAGCCATCAGTGACCACTCGGAATGTTCGATCGCTCAAGAAGTCAGATATCCACTCACACAAGTTCTGTGGTAGACCATACGATGGAAGCTTACGAAGAAGGCTGCCATGCCAAACCCGGTCAAACGCCTTAGATATATCAAGAGAAACGGCAAGCGCCTCTCTATGCAAATCTATTGCTTCACCCCAAACGTGAGTAGCATACACGAGTAGATCTCCGGCCGACCTTTTCTGGCGAAAACCATACTGGCGGTCCGAGAGGAGATCATAAGACTCAAGGTATGTTAGGAGTTTAGAATTTAGAATTCGTTCCATACTCTTACACAGAATTGAGGTGATTGTAATAGGCCTGTAATTTGCCGGATCAGCGCGACTTCCTTTCTTCGGCACTGGCTGTACATTCACCGTCTTCCATGATTTGGGAACTCTAGATGTTTTAAGCGAGAGGCGGTACAGACGAGTCAATACAGGAGAAAGCTCAGGCGCACAGTATCTCAGCACTATAGCTGGAATTCCATCAGGACCGCTGGCTTTGTTCACGTCCAGAGAGCGCAGTGTTTTTAGGACCTCTTTTTGATGAATATGTATCTCAGGCATAACTGAGTCACAAGTAGGGAGGTTAGGTGGACAGGCATTACCAGCCTCTAGAAGTGAACTTTTTGCAAACTGAGTGGCTAGAAGGTTTGCCTTGTCAGTTGCTGTAAAAGCAAGTGATCCATCAGATTTCAGCAAAGACGGCAACGACGGACGACAAAAGTTCGTTTCTACAGATTTTGCTAGGGACCAAAAGGCTTTACTACCGTTCGGAAGAGTGGCCAATTTGCTCCCAATGCGTTTGGTGCGTGAGAAACGAGCCTTTTTCAAAACCCTTTTGTACGACTTGGCAGCAGTGTTAAACTCTTTTTTCTTCATTTTTATGTCCGGAGTTTTTTGACAACGAGCTTCTGCCCAGGCAACAAACGCTGACTGTGTACGTGCCTCTGCGAAGGCGCATTCAGCATTGTACCACTTTGGAACTTTGTCGTCAAGAGATATGTCAGAGAATGGAATAAAATACTCCATTGCCTGACGTATCACCTCGGAAATGGCATGCTCGCAGCTCGACGGGTCGTTTGAAAAGAAACAAGTTTGCCGCCAAGGATAAGATGCAAAAAAGTGACGCATCTCATCCCAATTTGCTGACTGATATTTCCAAATTCGTCTTATACAGCCGGGATTAAAGACTGGAATGGTAGTTGGAAATAGACCTAACCAGACAATGGTCAGAAGTACCCAGCGGGGCTGACACTGACACTGCGAAACGGTCTGGGTCGGTAGTCAGAAAAAGGTCAAGACAATTAGGTGTGTGCCCGTCAACGTCTGGTATCCTGGTCGCATCACTGACTTGCTGAGAGAGGCCAAGGGAAAGCGCAAGTTTATGTGCCTCTCTATCGGCATGATCAGTCTTCTGATAAGGAAATAGCCAGCTTTGATGATGTGCGTTGAAGTCTCCGAGGAAAACTAAGTGCGCGCCTGGATAACGTTGGTGTGCTATATCGGCCTTTTCGCTGAGATACTTCGTCGTCTCACTATCACCACTATGGGAGCGATACACGCAAACATAGAGAGTTTGCTCATGGCCCGAGTCTAGTAAGCACCACAAGGTAGAACAGTTGGGTAACTCTAAGTTACGGAGATTTTTCGCCAAAAGGTGGCGGGGCAGCCTTTCATAGGTGGCGAACCTACTAATTGGGCCCCCTACTGCCTGCGGTCGGCCAGCGGTGCACCGTGCTTCGGATCCCGCTAACCTAATAGTTCTTATATTATTTGAGCGCTGATAGATCAAGGCTCTCAAGCCTCATTTGTTACCGAGCAAACAGTGCAATTATTGGGTTAAAAGCGTGTACATGTGAACGGTAGAATGTCTGGGTTAGGAGACGGTCATCTAAACATTAAAAATGTTGTAGAGATAGAGTTGAGGTCACGTCATGCACCTGGAAATAAAATAATAGTTATAGCTTATGTTTTAAAATCACTTACCACCGCGTGAAGTAGACATCCCTGATTGGATGAAGCTGAAACACTTACCTCTTGCAGATCTTGATTTCACATTGCCTGGAAGGTCGATGTTTTACTAGGTGCAGACATTTATGAAGAGATATTACAAGGTGCAGTAAAGAAGAGCCCGCATGGAAAATTACTAGCACAAAATACATTGTTTGTCTGGATTTTGTCCGGAAAAGTATCACTGAGTCTGAACGCAGAAAATGTCATAACATTACATGTAAAAGTGAATGAAGACAGACAGTCAAAAAAAATTTTGGGACAAAATTTTTTGACTCTCCGAGAACGAGTCTAATTATAAAAAGAAAACTAACCAGAGAAGAGCAACTTTGTGAAAACAATGACGAAGAAACTACTACAAGACGAGAAGATGGAAGATTTATTGTAAGGCTGCTGTTTAAAACTACGGATCCGCAATGTCAATATGGACAATCCTGTGACATTGCTACGAGAAAACTATATGCATTAGAGAGAAGACTAAACAAGAACCCTACACTAGCTATTGAGTACAACAAAGTTAACACTTTGTTGTATTCAATCAATCAATCAATCAAGAATATACTTTTTTACATCACATAAGAGAAATTGATACTGAAGAAGTCAAGGATAAACAGATTCCATCTATTTATTTGCCCCACCATGCCGTGGTCAGAGATGACAAAGAGACAACAAAAGTTAGAGTCGTGTTTAATGCTTCAAACAAAGGAACTAACAACATATCTCTGAATGATTATTTACTAGTAGGCCCTAAAATCCAACAAGATTTATTTGCATTGTTGCTGGTCTTGTGAAGATGTATCGACAAGTACTTATTCATGAGGATGATACCATCAGAGAATTATGTAGAGAGCTAACTCAACATTACCTATTAAAAACTGCGAACGCGAAATTTTTTTTCTTACTTTTTAGTGATTTATTGCCACGTAACGTACTCGTACTATACAGTCATAGTATATTATTCGGTACTAGTAGCAAAAAGCTACCTATACCGAGATAAAAATCGAAATCGCTGTAAGCGTGCCTCCAAAATTTGAAGAGTTCCTTTAATTTCCCCAGGATATCATCATCAGATCCTAACATGATGACAATGGAACCACCTTGGAAGTATGCCCTTTCTAATAAAAAAAGAATTATCAAAATCGGACAACTCTGTAAAAAGTTATGCGTGGTCATACATTAAAAAATATATATATACGTGTCGAATTGAGAAACACCTTCGTTTTTTTCGTCGGTTAAAAAGGAGTTTTCTGAATTTGAAACAGCAAAGTTATAACAAGTATTATAAATATGTCTAACTATTTAAGACTACGAACAGATCATTTCATGTTGCCATGATAAATAAATGATTAAACACCTATACTAAAGCCAAACTCGATTGAGAATGCTTGTCAACAAACAAATTTAAAATGAAGGTTGAAAATGCAACACGTTTTATGCCTAATAAACTTAAAATTATGTTTTGTTATTTTTAAAAATTTTAATCAAAAGATATTGAATATATTAATTAGTTTTAAGCTTAATAATCTAATTTATTGTCATGAATTCGTCATTAACACGTTAATAAAAAAAAATAGGTGTAAAATGACTAGTGATTTCTACCTTCATTTTTAAATTGTTTGTTGACAAGCATTCTCAATCGAGTTTGGCTTTAGTATAGATATGAATATTATTTGTTATATATTCAGGACGATTCTCCGCAAAAAGCTTCGCAAAAGCTCTTTAGTAACAGGATAACTTACTTTTCAATAGCAGCGGCAAATATTGGAAATCTCATGAGTTGTGCTCCCATGCCGGCCCACTGCGAGCCCATGCCGCTGTATACGAACCACAGAGGACGCTTGGCATCGTCAAAGTAGTTGACTCGTTCGTTTAGACAAATGGTTTCGCTTTTTTCATTTGAGTCTAGAAATTGAATGTGCATTGTATAATTTCTGACAATTCATATTCACAACATATTTATAAGCGCCTTACCGAGAAGTGTAAATCCTCTTCCTAAATGACCAAAAATTCTGGTTTTATGAATATTATGCAGTAGCGCTATTTCTTCGGGATCAACCGAGCGAGATTTTAAATCGTTGAGTATTTTCTGCACGGAAGATTCCTGTCTGCCAGATGCGACAATTAAATGAGGTATGTTTGTCTTGTAACGCATATCGTCCTAAAATATACAAACAATTTATTTTCTAGAAATGAAACGATTAATAATCAATCGATTTCACCCAAAGCATACAAAATTTCATGAAAATCGGTGAAGCCGTTTAAACATTCGGCTGAATGTGATAAATAATAAGAATCTTGGGTTTTAATAAAGGGCTGGGACTTAATAATGCATTTTGATAGATGCTTCCTTATAGCTTAACAATTTGTGTATATATTTTTGTATTATTTTAAGTTGAACCAATTTTGGTGATTTTCGTTTTAAGTTGGCCCTCTTTTGTATTCACCTTGCCAGTAATACTGGTTCAACACAAAATGTTTGATTAATTATCTCAGCATTAACTATCAAAATGGCGACAACTTGAAATAATGCTCCATCAAATTTCAACAATATGGGTGTAACCCAAAATAACTCCAATTTGTTTAAGCCCGTTACGTGCACTCCACTTGTAAATTTGGTCCCAGCTGGCGTTTTCGCTGTTTTGGATGCGAGGGGAGTGGGGTCGCTCGTTTAACAATATAGGTGTACAAAGACATCGAGCGTCGACTATTGGTAATAGTTTTGAATCTGATTTATTGGTCGATAGGTATTGAAATGACAAATTCAAAGATGTTCATAACTCAAAAATCAAGAATTTGAGTTAGATCTAGGGGTGCGATATATATGTTACCGGCCAAACTCAATTTCATGACAAACTAGTTGTGTCTAGGCTAAACTAGTTCTTCCTATACGCGAGAGGATTAACAAGTATAGCCTAGTCCAAACTAATTTGTCCTAAGCCCGATAGAATAAACCAGTTTAGCCTATGCCAAACTAGTTGATTCTGATATAAATGCGCACACTCTAGGATAAGCTAGTTCGACCTAATCTAAACATTGTATAATATCCAAGTCAATAAATAAATAAACTGAATAAAATACTCCGTGGTTGGAAAAATAATTTTAAATGAAGCGTAAATCGCTAACGGTTCCGGTACGATATCGTGTAGAAACCGAAGGGGTGTGGTGGAATTATCCTACTCCTAACAACTTAGCTCGATTTCATTTTAGACTGCATCATCACTTACCAACAAGTGTGATTACCGTCAGACCTACTTTTTTAACGTGGGGAAAACTCATGGATGAAAACCCCCACGGTGTTCCAACTCGTCACCTGGGCCTGAATTACGGGAACGTTACGTAGAACTACCTAGTCAGCGGCACCCACAAAACAAGCACTTATCTAGGGCAGATGGAACCCTGACTAATTAAAATCGCCATGGGAACACAGATAGCATGTATCTACTTGAGAATCCTCCGGTGGCCAATAGATTTCCCATACCTACCTATCACCCAGAGGTCTTCGTCAAGGATGTACACGACGGTCGTGAGCAAACTATCTACGACAGGAAAGTCCCTGTGGAGAATAGGATGAGAGTTCACGTCAACCTCTATAAAATCTTGGCCTGATCAAACTGAGTGTTTCTGCAGCTGCAGTTCTTTACGATATTTCAGAGCCTTGTGAACCAAGGCTCTGAAATAAATAAAGTTTATTGCAAATGCCGAATTCTGGTCTGTAAAAAGAAATACTACTACCACTACTACTTTAGAAAATAATTAATGCTCTAGAAAGATAGATAGGTAATTAAGTAAGAAAAATAAAACCTGATTTTTCTGAAGTACGCCATTTTTTAACTCTGTAAAAACCTTCGTCTTTTTTCTATAGAATAACTCCAATGATGTTTCTGATATCTTACTGAATTCGTTTTAAATTTTCTGTCAAACACTTTTCCCTCTATTGTTTTTGATCTGCTTGTCTACTTCATATATATGTCAGATTCATCCGTATTCAAAAAAAAAGAAACCTAAATTGGTTTAGACTAGACCGAATTAGTTTATCCTAGAGTGTGTGTATAAATATCAGGACCAACTAGTTTGGCCTAGGAGAAACTGGTTTATCCTATCGGGCTTAGGACAAATTAGTTTAGACTAGACTGTATTAGTTAATCCTATCGCGTATAGAAAGAACTAGTTTAGCCTAGGCAAAACTAGTTTGTCCTAAAATCGGGTTTGGCCGGTAACGTCGCCTAATTATTATCTAAAACTAATTTGACTCGTTGTCAAATAAAAATTTTTAACAAAAAATAGAACCTAGAAATGCTTAAGTAAATTAAAGCAACTTAATGACACAGTTATTTTTTACTTTTTAGTGCGTTTTGAGTCGGTTCTATTTTTTGTTAAAAAATTTTATTTCTTACTTTTTAGTGATTTATCGCCACGTAACGTACTCGTACTATACTGTCACATTAGCCAATAAAATTATTATTATAAAAACAAAAATCCAACTGCTTAGAAGTTATGAACTGAAAAGAGAAAAACAAGGATCACTATATCTATATAAAATTTTAAATACCTTATGGTGCTGCAGGTGTGGACAAAATCGTTTACTAAAAGAAAGACCTACCAAAACTACGTTTGTCCCCGCCTGCAGTAAGATAAAAAATTTAGAATTTTATATAGATATAGTGATCCTTGTTTTTCTCTTTCCAGTTCATAACTTCTAAGCAGTTGGGTTTTTTGTTTTTATAATAATAATTTTATTTGAGACTTTTTAGTTTAAATTTGTGGTATAGAAATGAGACGGTACACTTGGTACACTTTTTGATATTGCTTGTTAAAACAGTAAAATAAACATGATATGATATTTAAATTTTTGAAATGGTCTTTTTACGAGCTTTCATTTGATACCCATATTGCTAAGATAAAAGAAAAAAATGCACACGTCCCCCCTTTTTCCCCCCATTTACAGCCGCCATTTTGAAAATTCATATAGCCTATGTCACTTCCACAATTTAGCCAAATTCGTCGGTTAAAAACCGCAGGATAATTAAGAATATCATGGTTTTTTTTCGAATTTATTATTTTTCTTTTTAACTTAAACTGGCGTTACTGGCGGTGGAGTTCTTTTTTACCTACTAACTAATTAATATGTTATATACAAGAATTGCTGCTCGTTTAAAGGAATTATAGTACAGATAGACGTTAGTAAAATTGTAGTACCTTGGCTTTATAATGATCGTGTAAAAGAACATGTGAATTAACTCCGGACATTGAAAAACCATTGACAGCAGCGTAAGATCGTCCAAAACTGTGGTGATCAGTAAGAATGCGCATGCGACCATCCTGCAGAGCTGCTATGTCTTTCCTCGGCGAATCACAGTTCAGATTTCCTGCGAGCAGTCCATTGTGATATCCTAAGAGAACCTGTTGATTTAGTAAGCATATATTTATTATAGCGATTCTCTACAAGTTACAGTTTAAAATATACATATAAGTCATTGGATGCGTGCTGTCATCTACAAAAGATCGTCAATGGATATCTGGCAGTTCAAATGATAATGATTCAAATTCATAATTTATTTGCATTTCAATTTTACATGTCAAATTATCTATACTATTATAATAAAGAGGTAACATTTGTGAGATTGTGAGTTTGTGACGATGTAAGGTGGTAATCTCTAGGTCTATACTAAAGCCAAACTCGATTGAGAATGCTTGTCAACAAACAAATTAAAAATGAAGGTAGAAATCACTAGTCATTTTGCACCTACTTTTTTTTTGTTAACTTGTTAATGACGAATTCATGTCAATAAATTAGATTAGTAAGCTTAAAACTAATTAATTATATTCAATATCTTTAAAATAAGATTTTATAAAAAAACAAAACATAATTCTAAATTTATTAGGCATAAAATGTGTTGCATTTTCTACCTTCATTTGAAATTTGTTTGTTGACAAGCATTCTCAATGTAGTTTGGCTTTAGTATAGTGAAATGATTTTCAAAATTATTTTACAAATAGAAAGCTACGTTATTGTGGAGTGTCTTACGTTATAATGATTTCCACAATTAGATATCTATACTTAAATTTGAATAATGTACTCCAAGTTGTAAAAAAAATTCTTTCATTGCTGGCGCTGCGAAAACTATTAACGATAGAACAAAATAATGTACAATAATATTAAAGAACGTATAAAAATCTGTAAAAAAAGTCCGCGATAACATATTATGTATATCTCCTACAGATAACTCACAATAATTGATTTTACTGTTAAAATTGTGGATTCAAAATAATTAATTTTGTGAAGCTTCTCTCTATCAATATGTTTATTATTATGTTTGTATAAAATGAAAAATTAGAATATTTATGCCCTTTACTCTATACAGTTTAAACAAATAGCTTCAAAAATATAAGCAAAATAAAAACGTGCGATGCGCGCCGCTCCAGCCGTTGCGTGGCGGTATAAGATAGATATTTAATTCTTTGTTTTCTCAACAACTTCGGTTTTTTTTGTCCTACTAAATTTACTAATTTCTTCAATCTAGGTATTTCTTACACAACTTTTTTATTAAAATAACACCCACCGTTTGATTGTTTGAACTAATCGCATTGTTTTGATGAAGTAACGTCAGAATGCCTAAAAGAGCATACACTGTGTCTTGCGAATAAAAGAGAATATTATAGATCGCAAGCGTCTGCAAATCTAGCACGAAAGGTATCAGTGACTGGTTAACCATAGAGAGAATATGTAGAATATACGTGATAGCGAGTCTAGCACTGAACGCTCGCAGCGGCTTGCCAGCAAAAAAGCAAGTGCAGCTAGTATATAATATAGCACAATAGGTGAAGATACAAGGTTTGAATTTATGTGACATTGCCGGAAACTAAAAAAACACAGGTTGTAGACAAAAAATTAGTCTGCTTGCCTTTGTTATATGAGATATTCCTGATGCAGAATCTGTGTATCCTATATTGGACATAACGCTGCCCACTAAAAGTGGGGTCTTTCTATTATTACAGAACACTTTTTCAATTGCTTCCAGTTCGGCTTTATCTGCCTTCGGTTCAGCTGTAATAATAAAGATCAATTATAGTTATACTTAGTTTATGTTTATAGAAAGGAAAGAAAAAGAGAAATAATGTTTATTTGAGAACACCACCACGAACATCACCACGACAATTTTTTCAAACAAATAAGTAGGCTTTATGCCGAAACTTTAATACCCCAAAAAGAAGTGATGCCAGGTGAAGATTACGCCTTGTTTTCATACATGCCGGATGCAGCCGGAAAGCTTGGGGCGACAAGGGCTAACGGCCCCCGTGAGTGCTCTCGCTACCGGTGGTGTAGTGCGCCGCATGAGATGTTCTCAATCCATGAATGAGAGCGTCATGTGTGCGTACTATGAGGCGACAGAGGGGGAAACTAACTTCTCTATGTACCGTGCAAGGATGCTGTCTTTGTTTCAGATACTTGAACCAACGATGCCACAGGGGTGGTGAGCTCATATCTCATTTGTTCTATATGGATGGCCTCAAGCTGTATGCATCAAAACGTTCAGGCCTTGTGCCATTGCTGAAGATTACTCAGAACTTTAGCATAGGGATGGAATTTGGTGTAGACAAGTGTGCGGTAATCAATGTAGAGAGGCAGAGTTGTGAGCTCAGAGAATATAGTTCTTTCAGAAACTATAATTCTCAAATCACTTTGCGAAGCAGAGACCTATAAATACCAAGGCATGTCAGAACCACTTGGAATAGAGGCAGGGAATATGAAACAGGTAGTGAAGGAACGCTTCTTTAGCCGCTTGAAAAATGTCCTAAAAAGTCTTTTATCGGGTGGTAATAAGGTGCGTGCTTTCAATTGCTGGGTCATGCCCTTACTCATATACACTTTTGTCACTCTAAAGTGGACTCAAACTAAACTGGATTCCCTGTAAAGTCCGCAAACTGTGACGTCATACCGGATGCACCATCCACATTCATCTGTAATGAGGTTGTACCTCCCACACAAGTGTTGTGGACGTGGCTTCTTAAATGCCAAGAACCTCTATAATTGTAAGGTGTGCAATCTCAGGGAATATTTTCTCAAGATGAAGGTCTCACCCCGCTATCCCTTGGCAAAGAGAACTGGCGCAAGCCTAAAAGTAATTAGTAACTCAGATCTCGTGGCGGTATGGAAGAGTAAGGAGTTGCATGGACGATTCTACAAGGCTCTTACGGGGCTAGATGTAGATCAAATAACATCAGTCTCTTGGTTGCGATTCGGTGACCTCTTTGGGGAAACTGAGGGTTTTGTCTCTGCAATTATGGACGAAGTGACAAGACGAGAAACTACCGGAAACATATTATGAAAGATGGCACTCTAGACATATGTCGAGCGTGTCCTTATCTTGCTAACGGCGAATACTTGCACAGACATAATCAAGTAGCCAGGATAATCCACCAACAACTTGCTCTTCAGTACGGCCTTGTCGATTTTGAGATACCTTACTATAGGTACGACCCAGCGCCAGTTCTTGAAAATAACAGTGCATTGGTCTACTGTGATCGAACGATTATCACTGACAGGAAAATATTGTAGCCAATACACCTCATATAGTGAAAGTCGACCGATCAGTACGCTGTGCAATAATTGTTGATATTACTGTTCCTCATGACGACAACCTAGTGAAAGCCGAAAAGGAAAAAGTATCAAAATACTTGGACCTTGCTCACGAGATTACCGCCATGTGGAAAGTTAAGTCAACTGTTATTGTTCCGATAGTCATTTCAGTCAATGGCCTTTTGCGAAAAGCTTCGACCAACACCTTAAGAAGCTTTCGCTTAGTTGTTGGATCAAGGGTCGGATACAGAAGACAGTAGTCCTTGAAACTTCGCGTATTGTAAAGGAGGTTCCTCACTCTGGAGCCCTGACCTCCGGTTGCTTGGGCCCGCAAAGGTCCCGCAAATGGAGTAGAAGATTTTTTTTTATAAATTTTTAAAAGTGTTTTTTTATATATTTTTGTTAAAAATTTATAAAAAATACAATAAAAACAAATAAGAGAAAAAAAAGTTTTTTTTCAATTCCACATAAAAAAAAAACAATGTAAGACTCATTTTGTATTATGTTTAAGTATATTCAAAATATGTTATTTCACATAGAATAATAATAAATATTATATATTTTTCTAATTTATTATTGTGAATGTTTTATAATTACCTGAACCAAATGCTTCGACATATTCAACGGCTTGTGGTAATATTTGTATTTCCTGATAAAAAGTATTTATAAAATCAGCCATTTCTTTAGGATCTCGATAGAATCCATACTTTTGACCTTTAGTATTATTGTCTTGAAGACTCGATGAATATCTACATTTAACATGTACTATTTCGGCGTAAATTCTAAAAAGAAATATATTTTAGTCGAAATCAAAATATTAAAATCACAAAAACAAAACTCATTAATACCCACATTTAGTTTTATTGTGCCTATTTACAGTAAGGCCAAATGTGCTTTTGCTGCACATAATATTTTTGTAATTTAAGCATGATAATAAAATAATGAAATAATAATAATATTTATATACAATACTAGCAGTCGCCCGCGACTTCGTCCGCGTGAAAACCTCTTAGGTTCCCTTTTAATTTCAAAGACAGACTTCCATATAAAGTGTGCTCTTTCCTCACTACCCCCCTTAATTTAATTTTTTTATAGTTTCCAATTATATCCAATATCTATGGCAGAGTACGCCCATAAAGCTAAATTTAATAAATTTCACGGTCCGATTCGCGCGACAATATTTATATAATATACGAAAAAGTTTGTTCGTTTGTTTGAACGGGCTTATCTCTAGATCTGCATGTCGGATTGTAAATTATTTTGTTTATTATGAAAGCTAGACTCAAAAGTGAAATAGACTATTAAAACTATACACATTAGCTTGCCATAAATATATATTGTTAATATTAATGTACTGTAATATAGTACAATGTTTTACAAAAATGTAGATCTTTAGTACACGGGACGCGACGGAGGATATTGTTTTACGGGAAACTATGAAAAAATTAAATTGAGAGGGGTAGCGGGAAAAGAGCACACTGTATATGAAAGTTCTTTTTTAAATTAAAAGACTGCTTGTAATATTAATAATATATAAATATAATACATAAATAAAATAACAATAAAACAAAGTTTCATAACTTTATTTTGTTTGTGACATACCTGAGCGCATCTTTAGCTTTTTGAAGGAACAGAACGTTGATAGCCTCCGACATAGCACACCCGGATGCTTCAGCGTCAAATGATTTAGTCTTACCGTCAGAACTCATTTTCATGATTCTAAAAGTGAGGAATTTTGGTTATTTTAAATTTGAAATGAAATAATTAAAAAAAGTCTTTGAAACTAATAATTGAACCCAAAAATAATGTTTGTCTGCTGTGTGTTATATTTCGAAGAGTTGGGTTTCCTGGAGACCATTGTGGTTGCAGTATCATGTTGAAGTTATTAATTATTTCTCACTTAACTATACATAACTATACACCAACAGCTGTAGCGATATTTACCGAACATACGTGTAGCTAAAATCAAGGAAAGTGGCTCAAAGGAAAAGAAAACGCATTTAAATCGGTCCATTTCGTTTGAGAATAACACACACACACACGTCGATATACTTATAACACCCCTCTTTTTGCGTCGGGGACTAAAATAGATTTCGTACCTTCCGTAATGCATACATGTCTGAGGATGCAAACAAAGATGAGCCCCTCCGACGACGGCAGCCTCACACTCGCCGCGCTTGATGGCCAGGAAGGCTTGTTCCAGGGCTTGAGTGGAACTGCATGCTCCCATGTCAATAGTCATAGAAGGACCCTTAACGTTCAACCAGTAAGAAATGCGGTTTGAAAACATTGCTTTACTGCCCCTGTATTTGGTAAAATATATAAAATATTTTATATAATTATAGGAAAGATGACTCGAAATTTATGGCAATAAAAGTAACGTTAAAAGCAAAATTAAAATCTAACAAAGATATAGATCGTTCAATTCACGAAGTCTCGACCCACTCTTTTTTGCTATCGCTTACAGTGCAAGTGGGTAAGAACATGTACGAATGTGAGGAGAGTAAGGAGGGAGGCGAAATGAATTATTATATTAAGAACATTAAGCAGTTAAATATTTGAGCTCGACTCCACGCTGTCTTGACTTTTTGTAAAACGTGAACCAATGATACCCGTTATTTTGTTTTTATTAATGACAAGTTATTCCTTGACCGCAATCACACCTGAAAGTAAGTTATAATGATTATCTAAGATGGAAGCTGGCTTACTTGTTAGGAGTAGGATAAAATCTATACCCCTTCGGTTTCTAAACGATATCGAACCTAAACGCTAAATTGCTTGGCGGTACGTTTTTGTCGGCCTCACACCAGCCAGACTTGGACCAATTTAGAGAATCTTATTCAGCCAAGCTGGGAATCGGACCCAAGACCTGAGTTTTATAAATCCACTGCGCATGCCAATGCGCCACGAAGGCCGTCACTTAGTGAAGGTTCTGAATGAAGTAATTCTATGGTGGCGATTGGAGTAAAAGGCGGACCTTTGAAGAAAAATGAAAATCGAGTTGGTGAAGCTGAAGGAAAGGGCCTGGGGACAATAGAGTGATTCTTCTGGATAACTCACATTTAAATATGTACTTAATCATTATCATATGATCCGTTTTTCTGGACATCATGAAAATAATATTGGTAAAAATTTAAGTAGAGCAACATTCCATTCGGTTACGACACGCAGTGACACAAACTAGAATAGTCGTGTACACCGAGCCGTGGTCGAGTCGACACTGATGTTCAAACTGAACTCCCCGCATCCTTCGGTTTACCCTCGCAACAAACAGTAGGGCGCGCCTTCGTGAATTGAACTTACTATATCCAAAGTTATAAGCGCTTAAATCTTGAAGTAGTCTTCTGTACCTCTCTTGCAAAATGAAAATTTGTACTGGGCTACTATAGCGGTACAAGCTACTATGACAGTGTACGGCTGCCTCTGTCTAAAAATAAATAATAAAGCAAAAAACCTTTTTTTAAAAAAGGCTTGTATTTAAACATTCTAAAAAGAAGAAAATAAATTTTGCTTAAAAAATTTAACTATCAACTTATAACCTCATTATATTAAATTTATATGAACATGAAACTTTTTAAGATATATAAAGTTTTCATACATTGTTTTCAGTTATACCCAATAGTTACGGCAGCGCATGTAGATAAACCTGATTTAATATATTTTTCGGTTCGATTTGCGCGACAAAAACTTCGATAATTCGGCGAATACATACAATAAGAATATAAAATAGAGCTTATAACACTTCCCAATAATGCAACTTTCTATTGGCGAAAGGTTTTTTTAAAATCAGATCTGTAGTTTCGGAGATTAACCCCAACAGATCCATTTACAAACATACAAACTTACAAACATTCAAAGTTACAAACCAACAATCTTTACTTCTTTATAATTTTAATATAGATTGTCGAAAGGCATTAAAATATCTATTCTGCCATCTTGTATGGTCCGCCATATTGGATTTAGAATGACGTCACACACTATATCATGCATTGTCATCCAAAGAAAACGTGTATACAAAATCTCAACTCAATCGGTTGAAGGTATCTACTTCAAAATTGAGCTCAAAGATTCCACCCGAACTTACATACTTACAATGCAAGTTAAATAAAAGCTTTTAATAATATATTTTAGAAATTCATCTTTTTGTTATTTAGGCAACTTTATTAGTTTTTTCATAATTATATTTCTTATTAAATCTAGTTTTAAAAGAGAATATTAACGCCTATTAGTGTACGTCCATTTTTAACCGACTTAAAAAAATGAGGAGGTTTGTCAACGGTTTACCCCATCGAGTTCGGGCACGATTGATTCGTCTTGACGAGTATTTTGATCCTATATATACACCAGCGTTTAATGCTGGAGCTGAAAGGTGGCCATATGAATTTTAAACGACACAATATCGAGCAACAAATAGACCAGCTTTGGATTACCGTCCTAATACAGACCTTGCAACAGAACCGTTCTAGGGAAGCAGTCTAGGAACTCCGTAAAATTGATTCAACGCCTGGGGTATTTTCATTTTTAACTATTATGATAATCTAACTTCAAGCGCTGTCTTTATAGTATACTAGAGGACGCCCGCGGTTTCACCCGCGTAGTTCTCGTTCCCGTGGGAATTTCGGTATAAAATGTAGCCTATGTGTTATTCTGATGCTATATTGTGGTAAAGTTTCATTCAAATCCATTCAGTAGTTTTTACGTGAAAGAGTAACAAACATCCATACAAACTTTCGCCTTTTTAAATAGTAGTAGGATTATACTTATAAGTTATCCATATTCGCTATCGATCAGACACTCAAAAGTAAGACATAAAAAAATAATAAAAATAAAACTGACTGGAAACTGCACTATAAGACACCTGCACCAGGCACAACGCTGGCGGGATAGGGCACCAGCGTTTTGCGAGCGTCAGCGTTCGTTCAACGTCTGCGCAGCGACGTTGCGTTTATTGACAACAAGTACATTCACGTACATTTTTTACAACCTGTAAGTATAACAAATTTAAATGTATTCTTTACCTCAAAGTTACAACAAGCCTCTCTTCTGGTGACACAAACTCTGCGATTAGTGTCTAAATATTATATGACATTTTAAATCAATTTAAAAAGTTCATCAAATAAAGTTTCCGACATTCGCAAATATTTATAAAATTCAGATTCGTTATTTTTAATATTATGAAAGTACAGAGCGAAATATTCACTTCCTTGTAATCGGTTGGTTGGTTGGAGGTTGGTTATTTTTCTTTTACGTAATTCTCGTCGAAGTAGCAAAGCCAACAGTAGTGTTTCTTGTCGTAATCTATTTTGTCTCTGATTGTACGCGGAAACGCAACAGATGCGGCGCACATGTTGAAGGATCGCTGATGTTCGCAAAACGCTAGTGGGATAGGGGCCTTAAATCATATTCAGTAAATAAAGTCCTTAAATTACCTAGCTTGGATGTTACTGACTTCAAAAATATGTATAAGTAGATTTAAATGACTCGATAAATATTTTTTTTTCTACTTTTTAGTGCATTTTCGAGTTCTTTTTTTTTTTTTTTATTGATTTGTAAAGAATCCACATCGATTTAGTATAGTTAAGGGTCCATTGCTATACATACGCTGTAAGACCGATGCCAGTCATTTCATCCTTGCGGTAAATGATCATCTTCTCACTTTCTGATAAAGCATTTCCGATAAAGACACCGATATGTTTTCCATAAATATCTTCAATACAAATACCTAAAGAGAAACAACTTGATTTTTAGAGAACCATGATCACAAAGGCAAAATTAAATAATCTATACAATACAAATTAAGAATTTTTACAAAGACGGAATGTAACCCCTTCACGTCAAAACCACTAAACTAATAAATATATTAATAAAAATTTTAAATGAAAATAGATTCTACCCTAAATAATACACGATATTTTTATCACTGAAATATAAGAAGTTCCTGATGGATATTGAAAACGAACTCGCAGTTAGTTAGAAATAAAACATAGTTATCCAGCAAGATCATTTTGAGTCAACAATAAATGATTATTACAATATTTTCATTCAGAATCTTCTACAGAATTTTTGCATAATTTGCACAGATTTATTATCAGTCAAACGTTTATCGTAAACCTATATTTAACGTTTATAAAGAAAGAATACAATAAGGAACTGAAATGATAGTTGGAATACTGGTTGAATTTCCGTGTTGGATAACCTGGCTACTCCTTTGCGCAAGAAACGAGCCAGTCCTTCTGACACCAGACAATGAGGCGGGGTGATATATTACGAAAGAATCGTATAGTTATAGGTATAATAAAAAATCTTACCAGCATCATATATAGCATGATATGTTTGCTCTAGTAGCTTCCGAGCCATAGGGTCCATGTTATCACTAAGGCGATGAAAAATTTTGAAGAACTGCGCGTCGAAATTTTGAAGCGTGGGGACTTTGCCGGTGTGATGAGATACTTCGGGATGGTCAAATGTCCAGCGGGAATTATCATTGTTGATTGGATTAATCTACAATCAGAACGGTTGGTAAATATCATTAATTTAGTATCTATTGTATGTTTATTTAAATGAACAAAAAATGTTGTGTAAAGTCAAAAAAAACACAATGGATTTTTTATGCGATTATCACATTTTAATTAAACTATATTATAGTTTTTATTTCGTTTAAAAAGTGGGGATTGTTATGTGAAGAAGTAGAAATTCATGCGGACGCAAAGATCCTCGTATAAGTAATCGAAATAAATACGATAATTGTTTATAATAAACGAGGGGTGCCCCGCGTATTCACGCGGAGATCCCCTTCCTGTAAGAAAATTTATATAAATATTAGCTTATGTGCTTTACAGACTACTACTATCTCTGTGCCATATTTTAGCAAATTCTGTTCACCCGTTGAACCGTGATTAAAAAACATGTGCAGAGATATCAACAACGTAATCGTTGCAAGCTGTGTATAAACTAAAGATATTAAGCTATTGCTTAGCTTCTATCGCGGGCCTTGAGCGTGGAGACCGAATCCAGAAATTCCGTAACGAAAAAACCTAACAACTAAAATGGCTGGGGCGCCCTTTTTAACCGACGAAAAAAAACGGAGGAGGTTCTCAATTCGACACGTATATTTTTTTTTTTTTTATGTATGACCACGCATAACTTTTTACAGTGTTGTCCGATTTTGATAACTCTTTTTTTATTAGAAAGGGCATACATCCAAGGTGGTCCCATTGTCCTCGTGTTAGGATCTGCTGATGATATACTGGGGAAATTTAAGGAACTCTTCAAGTTTTGGAGGCACGCTTACAGCGATTTCGTTTTTTGACTCGGTATCGGTAGCTTTTTGGCTACTAGTGCCATATAATATACTATGACAGTATAGTACGAATACGCTACGTGGCGATAAATCACTAAAAAGTAAGAAATAAAAATTTTTAACAAAAAATAGGACCGACTCAAAACGCACTAAGAAGTAAAAAATAACTGTGTCATTTAGTTGCTTTAATTTACTTAAGCATATCTAGGAGTCGGTGCCAGCCAAGGACGTTAGGTACCTAGAACCCACAAACTGCTTTACTACGTAAAATCAATGTTTTTTAAACTTGGCTGGCACCGACTACATAGATATGCTTAAGTGAATTAAAGCAACTAAATGACACAGTTATTTTTAACCGACGAAAAAAAAACGGAGGAGGTTCTCAATTCGACACGTATATTTGTTTTTTTTTTTTTTTTTTTTTTTTTATGTATGACCACGCATAACTTTTTACAGTGTTGTCCGATTTTGATAATTATTTTTATATTAGAAAGGGCATACATCCAAGGTGGTCCCATTGTCCTCATGTTAGGATCTGATGATGATATCCTGGGGAAATTGAAGGAACTCTTCAAATTTTGGAGGCACGCTTACAGCGATTTCGGTTTTTGACTCGGTATCGGTAGCTTTTTGGCTACTAGTGCCGTATAATATACTATGACAGTATAGTACGAGTATGTGATGTGGCGATAAATCACTAAAAAGTAAGAAATAAAATTTTTTAACAAAAAATAGAACCGACTCAAAACGCACTAAAAAGTAAAAAATAACTGTGTCATTTAGTTGCTTTAATTTACTTAAGCATATCTAGGAGTCGGTGCCAGCCAAGGTTTCTACTTTCAAGGACGTTACCTAGAACCCACAAACTTCTTTACTACATAAAATAAATGTTCCTCAAACTTGGCTGGCACCGACTTCATAGATATGCTTAAGTAAATTAAAGCAACTAAATGACACAGTTATTTTTTACTTTTTAGTGCGTTTTGAGTCGGTTCTATTTTTTGTTAAAAAATTTTATTTACTTTTTAGTGCGTTTTGAGTCGGTCCTATTTTTTGTTAAAATTTTTTATTAGTTGTTTTAGATTGTCTTATTCGCGTCTTTATTCGCCAACGTCCATACCATTTTGAATACACCGGTTCTCGGCTGATCACCGAAGATAAGCAACATTAGGCGCGGTCAGTACTTGGATGGGTGACCGCCTGGAAACACTGCGTGATGTTGGCTTTATTAAATTTTTATTTTTACTATTTTATTAAGCTATTGTATAGCTTTTATCGCGGGCCTTGAGCGTGGAGACCGAATACAGAAATTCCGTAATGAAAAAACCTAACACCCTCTGAGTATCAAAAACATAATACCTAAAGCTCAATTTCGGCAACGACGTCATCGGGGAACGTGGCTTAGCGATAAGGCGCTGTAAGTGCCCGGATTGCCAGAGAGACACGGGTTCGAATCCTGTCGGTTCCGAAATTTTTTTTTTTCAAGCGTGATATTTCAAAAAGAATTTTTTTTAAATTAATGACTTTTTGCAATATCACTCTAACCGACGGGATTCAAACACGCGTCTCTCTGGCAATCCGGGCACTTAGACCGCCTTACCGCTAGGCCACGGTCCCGATGACGTCAGCAGGTAAACATAAGTTGATAAAAAATGCTATGCAATAGCTTTACCGCGGCAGTTTCCGAGTGCCACACGTCTTTTTTTTTTAATTTAAATTTATAAATATATATCTATAATTGCATAAGTTTTTTATCAACTTATGCAATTATAGATATATATTTATAAATTTAAATTTAAAAAAAATAATCATCACTGTAATGTAGGTATTTCGATAAATAAACGGGCTGACGCGCGTACGCGTCACCTGGCGGCCATTCTGCAATAAATCGAGATCACGTATCTATTGCTTGTATTATTTCACTGTGATAAAATATTAAAGTGGCGACGAGTTTTTGAATCATACGCGTTTATATTTGACTTAAAACATGTCGATTGGCAAAATATCTGAATTCAAAGTGCAAAGTGACAATTGGAGCTTATATATTGAACGACTGGAACAATATTTTTTAGTCAACAAGATCAGTTCGGATTTGCATGTGCCTACGCTAATTACCGTAATGGGAGCGGAATTTTATGAGTTATTAGTGAGTTTATGTACGCCAGACAAGCCGAACACTAAATCTTTCAAAGAGTTAGCGATGGTTCTGGCGAATCATCTGCAACCCAAGCCGAGTGAGCTGGCAGAAAGATATAAGTTCCGCCATAGGAAACAAGGCGAGGCCGAGTGTATCTCAGATTATGTGGCGGTGCTAAAAAAGATGTCGAAAACATGTGAATTCGGTAATGGATTACAGGAAAGTTTACGTGATCAGTTAGTTTGCGGAATCAAAAGTGAGACGATTCGTCAGCGTCTATTCGCCGAGAGTAAATTGGACTTCGTAAAAGCGTATAACTTAGCAGTTAGCTTGGAGGCTGCTGAGAAGGATGCGGCGATGGTAGTGGGAAGCGCGAAGGCTGGTGAGGCGAACGTAGTAGACTGCCAAGCGGTGTATGGCGGGCGCGCGCGGCGGCCCGCGGCTGTTGCTAGGGGCCAGCGCGGGTGGCGCGCGGGGTCGGACAGCGCAGGAGCTGCGCCGGCGGGTCGGCCGCGGTCACAGCAAGGCTGCCGAGCGTGTGGTGGCGCTCACGAGGAGTCGGGGTGCAGGTTTAAAGCGTACGTGTGCAGGGTGTGCATGACGCGGGGACACGTTCGTCGGGTATGCCCTAATTTAACAGCGCATAATATGGTGGAGACTAAATAGTGCAATAATCAATTGGAACAGGACAGCGTTTCTAGTGACGAGGTAATTTTTATTGACATTAATCAATTAGAGATCTCGGAGTGTAAGCCTATATTTATTCCAATTGTAGTTCACAGTAAAGCAGTAAAAATGGAGTGTGACACGGGAAGCGCTATATCCTGCGTCAGTGAGGACGTGTACTATAGATATTTTAAAGATATACCTATAAAACAGTGTAAATTAGCATTAAGATATTACACGGGTGAAATTGTTAAGCCAGTCGGAGTTATTACTCCGCAGGTAAATTATAATGGAACTGAGAAACCGCTCGATTTATACGTTGTAAAAAATGGCAAGTCTATGCTGCTAGGAAGACAATGGATCGCAGCTTTAGATATCAACATACCCAGTATAAATGTACATAATGTTAATTCCAGTGACTTTAATCTAGATATTTTCAGTTCCAGATATTGTAACGTGTTCGCGGATGGCTTGGGGCGATTCACTGGCGAGCCAGTGCGCATCTATGTGCCGGCCGACGCGCGGCCCGTGTTCATGCGTGCGCGCCCCCTGGCATACGCGCTGAGGGAACCAGTGGAGCGCGCGCTGGCTCAAATGGTACAGGATGGCATTCTCACACCCGTCGACCGCTCGGAGTGGGCTACACCGATTGTGCCCGTCGTAAAGAAAGATGGTAACATTAGAATATGTGCAGACTATAAACTTACTTTAAATAAGGTAATAGAAGTGGACCGTTATCCGTTACCGAGGGTGGAAGATTTGCTTGCGAAACTACATGGGGGAGAAAATTTTAGCAAAATTGATCTCTCACAAGCTTATGCACAGTTTGTAATAGACGATTCCAGTAAATACACTGTCATTAATACGCACAAAGGCTTATTTCGGTACAATCGTCTCGTATATGGTCTCTCAGCTAGTCCGGCTATTTTTCAAAAGCGTTTAGAACAGTTATTTGAAGGCTTAGATCATGTAGGGGTATTTATTGATGACATTATTATAACCGGTAAAACAAACCAAGACCACATTGATAATTTGCATAAGGTTTTTAAGCGTTTGGATAAATATGGCTTAAAAGTAAAAAAGGATAAATGCGAATTTTTTAAACCTTCTGTCAAATACTTGGGTTATGTAATAAGCAAAGACGGTGTACATACGTGCCCTGATAAGGTCAAGGCTATAGTCAATACCCCCGCACCAACGAATGTAACTGATTTAAAAGCATTTATAGGTAAGGTTATGTATTATTCTAAATTTATTAAAAATGTAAGCACCTTGTTGGCACCGCTTTATAACTTATTAAGAGCGGGAGTTAAATTCGTGTGGAATTCTAGTTGTCAAAATGCCTTTCAACGAGTAAAGGACCTGTTAATATCTAGTGAAGTTCTGATGCACTACGCGATGGATTTACCGTTAATCCTCACAGCAGACGCGAGCAGCGTGGGGGTCGGAGCGGTGCTCTCACAGGTGACGGCGGCTGGCGAGAGGCCCGTGGCCTTTGCGTCGCGTTCCTTGACAGCAACCGAGCGCGCGTACTCACAATTAGATAGAGAGGCACTCGCTATTATTTTCGGTTTAAGGAAATATCATCAATATTTATACGGGAGAAAATTTCTATTGCGAACAGACCATAAACCCTTGACGCATATATTCGGAAAAAAAGCAGGAATTCCGGTGATGGCCGCTTCGCGACTGCAACGGTGGGCAGTGTTGTTGGCAGGATACAATTATGACATTGAATATGTCGCCTCAAATAGAAATTGTGCTGATAGTTTGTCACGGCTACCTTCAGGTTCTAGCAGAAACCTAATCACTAATGAGGTCACCTATTTAAATTTTGTACAGGAATTCCTGCCGATAACCAATGAAAATATAAGGAAAGAAACCGTAAAAGACCAAGTTTTAAATAGGGTTATTTCTTACCTGAAAGGGGGTTGGCCTTTAGTATGTCCAGGGGATGATCTTAAACCTTATTTTGCACGTCGTAACGAACTATATTTAGACTATGGGTGTTTAATGTGGGGTTATCGGATGATCGTTCCTAGTGCTCTGCGTGCAACAGTCTTGCAAGAAATACACAGCGGTCACTTGGGTGTCGTTAAGTCAAAAGGGATTGCTAGAAGTTTTGTTTGGTGGCCTAATATCGATGCTCAGGTGGAGGAGACGTGTCGGCGTTGTGAAACCTGTGCAATGGAGGCATCCGCGCCACCGCGAGCACCACCGCAGCCATGGCCGTATCACACACAACCATGGTCGCGGATTCACGTTGACTTCCTCGGACCTTACCAGGGTAAAACGTATCTCGTCTTAAAAGATTCGACCTCAAAGTGGATAGATGTATTTCCTATGCCGCGTACCAATGCGTCTAGTGTTATTCAAACGCTAAGGAGGACTTTTGCAAATTTCGGGTTGCCGTTGGAGGTCACTTCAGACCAGGGGCCACCTTTCACTAGTAACGAATTTAAAGAATTCCTTAGCATGAACGGTATTAGACAGTCCTTTTCACCTGCGTATCATCCACAGTCCAACGGCGCGGCTGAAAACACAGTTAAGTTGTGCAAAAAGGCTATAAAAAAGGCTATACGAGACAATGTGGATGTAGAAGCAGCTGTACAGACATTTTTACTAGCTTATCGGAATTCTGTGCACTTGACAACCGGTGAGACACCAGCGATGCTACTACAGCGACGTTCACTTCGGTCGCGATTAGATTTGTTAAGGGGTGCGCGTGGCCTGGAGGAAACGGTACATGTGGCGCAGCAGAGACAGGTACAAAATGCGAGAGGTATAGTACGCGACATAGACCAGGGTGATCCGGTGTGGGTGCGTGAGTATGGAGAAAAGGACAAGTGGACTAAGGGGGTTATAACAGATAGGTTGGGAGCACGCAGGTTCACAGTAGGTGACGATAATGGTCGACTTATTACTAGGCACGTGGATCAAATACGACGACGCGCGCGGTTGTCTAGTATTATTTGTCCAACTGAAAATGACAGTGAGGAAAAGGTAGGGTGTGAGAGTGCAAATCTGGAACCAAATACAGAGACGGTGGAGTCGGAGATGACGTCTTCTAACGTAGCGCTAGAACACGATAGAGCAGTCGATAAGGACACGGAACTGTCGTCTGTAAGAGGAAATTCACCTATTGTATCTAACGCGTCATCTCCGCCTCAAGCGTCAGTCGCCACGGTTGATCGTCCCAAACGTGAACGAAAAAAGGTGGAACGTTTTGGTTATACATAAGGCGTTATGTTATTAGTTATAAGTATCAGTAAATTTGTTAGATATAAGTTTTAGTGTTTTTGTTAGTTATAAGTTTTAGTAGGTAGATTTGTTAGTTATATAAGTAGTAGTATGTAATTAGGTAATTAAGTATTGTATCGCTAATTAATGCTAGAGGTGTAATGTAGGTATTTCGATAAATAAACGGGCTGACGCGCGTACGCGTCACCTGGCGGCCATTCTGCAATAAATCGAGATCACGTATCTATTGCTTGTATTATTTCCCTGTGATAAAATATTAAAATCACCTTGTTGCGAGTTAACCCGGGTTTCACCATAGTCTGTGAAGCCTGATCGGCCTTTGACCACGACCATTTTCGCACGTTCTTGTCGTACGTGATCCACTTTTCATCAGTTATCAGCTTCGTCAAAAATGGTTAGGTTTCATTAATAAAGAATCACAAACTAGTACACGGTTCATTAGGTTTCTTACAGTGAGCCCCAAATTGAGCTTTTTTGTGTATCCAGTTTTATTTCAAATGCGCCAATATTGTTTTGTGGTCAATTCCCAGTTCTACTAACATGCCGATCTTGCTCCACTGGTTTCCAATTTATCCGTAACAAGGCGACCAGAGCGACGTGCATCTTTGACATCAAAATTTCCGCATCGAAAAGGCTTAAACCAAATTTGTGTTACTCTCACAGGTCACAGGTTTTTGCGGCTTACGTTGCATTTTTAACTTTTTAAACGACTTAAAAAAAGAAGGAGTTTCTCAATTCGACCGTATATATATATTTGTTTGAGTTCGCGCATAACTTCGTCGTTTATGAACCGATTTTGATAATTATTTTTTTTTTAGAAAGTAGATAGTCCGGTGGTAGTACCATCACAAGAAAACCAGGATTTGATGATGGGATCCTGGAGAAATCAGGAGGAATTTTCAAAAATTGTAGGGACAACAAGTACGTTTGTTAATTTTTCCGGTTAGTATTTAAAATCACTACAATTTATTGAAGGTCTGGAGTCGATCTGATGATGGAGCCTATCTACATATAAGAGAACTCCTTGAAGATTTACTGCAGTTACCTTGTGTATGGGCTCGATTAATTTGTCTTGATGAGAACTTTACATTTAAATGGACTGTGACTGTCATTGAAGGTCTGCAGATGAAGACGAAGGACAGTTAAGGGAGCTTTTTAACGGTTTACAGTAGCTACCTAGTGTTTAGGCTCGATTAATTTGTCTCAATGATAACTTAACATTTAGGTGGGCTGTGA
The DNA here is from genome assembly GCA_034621355.1 of Mycalesis mineus. Taxonomy (NCBI): domain Eukaryota; kingdom Metazoa; phylum Arthropoda; class Insecta; order Lepidoptera; family Nymphalidae; genus Mycalesis; species Mycalesis mineus. The sequence goes on along the minus strand of CM067887.1, from coordinate 18,144,894 downwards.
CTGTCATTAAGGGTCTGGCGATGAAGACGAAGGACAGCTGAGGGAGCTCTTTAACGGTTTACAATAACTACCTTGTGTTTGGGCTCAATTAATTTGTCTCAATGAGAACTTTACACTTAGATAGGCTGTGACTATTATTGAGGGTCTGGCGATGAAGACGAAGGAGAGCTGAGAGAGCTCTTTAACGGTTTACAGTAGCTACCTTGTCTTTGGGCTCGATTAATTTGTCTCAATGAGAACTTTACATTTAGATGGGCTGTGACTGTCATTGAAGGTCTGGCGATGAAGAAGAAGGACAGCTGAGGGAGCTCTTTAACGGTTTACAGTAGCTACTTTGTGATTGGGCTCGATTAATATGTCTCAATGAGAAGTTTGAAGGGTTATAGTTTCCAGTTGGTTTAATGTTTACTAAGTCATGATCCTATAATGAGATCTACGAAAACTCGAGGAAACTCTTCAAACTTTATAGGCACATTTGCAGGGATGTCGGAATGTTATAAGTAGCTAGTGAATATTGGTACTCATGGTTTAGTTCGAGTAGGTTCTTTAGTATGTTCGTTGTTGATAAATCACTAAAAAGTATGTAATTAAAAAATTTTAACAAAAAATAAAAACGCCTTCAAAACGCACTAAAAAGTAAAAGTCTTTAAAGTATTTCTACTTTAAAGACTTTACCTAAACTTGGGTGGCACGGGTTGCACCGACTTCATGGATGTGATTAAGTAAATTAAAGTAAGTAAATGACGTAGTTATTTTTTACTTTTTAGTGCGTTTTGAAGGCGTTTATATTTTTTGTAAAAATTATTTTATTTGTTAAAATTTTAAAATGTATCGAATTTATTAATTAAATTCACTCACCTTGACAGTATGAAAAACAAATGAATTTCATACATTTTGTTAATTTGAATTTGGAATGATATGTATACTTTAAAATTTAAACTTTTATGATACCGAAACCAGCCAGATACAAAGTAGTCAATGAGATTTTATTAGAAGTTCATGCATACTATAGTCTGAAACCTTTTCCCCAACCTATTATTATCCGAGCAATTTATGTAATGCCTACATATTAAATAATGTAACATACATATAGATAAACCGATCAGGTTTAACACAAATATGCTCATTTTAAAAATACCTTGTTATACAGAATATCTGACAACTCTTTCACATTGTGCGACTCTGGATAGAGTCCCGCCATACCGGATATGACAACTCTTTCGCCCGCAGTATCAGGTGCTGGGTCGCTCTCGCCACATGACGGAAATTCCTTGGACGTCGGTGACATGTCTTCTGCAACAATATGATGTACTATAATGAAAAAGCTTTAGCTTCAAGATATCCATCATCATTATCAGCCTGTGGCTCTCTCCATATTGGCGTGCGTAGTGTATTGTTTGAATCATCAATGATCAAATGATTATCGGATCTTGATGACAATGACCGGAGCCGACGGCTTAACACCCCCAACTTCCCAACACCGAGTTGAAAAATCAGATCATTATTTATTGATCATTCATCAGAAGATTCCAGCATTGAATAATGTGATTTAGGACAGAAACAATTAAATATCAGGGGTTAAAGTATGAAATTGCCGATTTGTACTGAAAAATAAAAATTCGTTTTTTTTTAATTTAACATATTTATTTAATCTAAATAATTACAGTTATTATGTCTACATTGCTGCCATCTAATAGGAAGCTCATTTATGCCTTTGCGATTCGACAAAGCGTTTAAACCAAAATCGCACTGTACGTTCATTAGCAGTCTCCAAACGCAAAATTAATATTGCGAGCTGTTTCTGCCGCGTTAGTTCCGCGACGGAACTCGTATTCAAAAATCACACGATTTTTCGAAGTATCCATCTTTATTGTCTAAGCTGAATAAAAGAAACAACTGAAAGTTGATAATCGAATGCACATTTTTAAAAGAAGAACCAGACAGGTACCGTGTGAAAAAAGTGTCACTTTAAAATCTTAAACCATGAAGGTTCTATGTCAATTCGAAGTACCTATTACAATAAAAAGGCAATGTCATTCTTTAATCCCTATTATAATCTGATCACCCTACAAATTTGTGGGGAGGGATAAAATTAGTTTTACATAATTAGGTGATATACGCATAATATCTCCCATTTACATTTGATTTATTACACATGGGTATAAGTACAAATATTAAAGGTAACAGACAATGGGTTGCCACGAGTCTAGGAAGTATCTTGCGATACATTACAATCAAAATGTTGTTACATTCTATATTTATCACAGCCAACTATACAACCACAGAAAAAATAAAATAATCTTACCTGTTAATTTAACTTGTAGTTGGTATTAAGAATTGAGTGATACTAAAGCTTTTGCTAGAACTGCTATACTTATAGGTTACCTACGAGTATATTTAAATCTAATACCTATATGCAGATTTCTATTGAATCATTTATTGTAATGTAATGTAATGTAGATTTGTAGGCCACCATGGAGCAGCGGTATGCGCCTTGGATTTATAAGACCTAGTCCTGGGTTCTAGGTTAATTTAATTTGATTAAATTTGCTTAATTTGATTAGTTTGGATGGAGGGAGGCTTCGGCCGCGGCTAGTCACCACTCTACCAGCAAAGAAGTACCGACACGGAATTTAGCATTAGGGTACGATGTCGTGTAAAATCGAAAAGAATGTGAATTTCATCCTACTCCTATCAGTTACTCCACTTCCATCCTAGATTGCATCGTCACTGTTAGCATTAGGTGTAATTGAAGTCAAGGGCTAATTTATTAATTAAATAATAAAAAAAAATTCATAAAAGAAAATTAAATACACTAATTTTAATAATACACTAATATTAATAGTATTGTTGCAGACCAAAGGTTACTCTTGATTTTGCATATCCTCTGTTTACTATTTCAACATTAATATTCAGATTTACATATTAAAATTTTTATCTATACTAATATTATAAAGAGGTAAAGTTTGTAAGTTTGTAAATGGGGCAGCTGTTGGGGCTAATCTTCGGAACTACTGATCCGATTTAAAAAATTATGTCACCAGTAGAATGCTACACTATTAGGGAGAGGCTATATTTTATATTTGTATTATATATATTAGCCGAGTTATCGCAGTTTTTGTCGCGCGTGTCGTACCGTGAAATTTATGTATCTTAAAAAGTTCTACAAAAAAAGTCCACAATAGCATATATCTATCTTTTGTATTTTGGCAGTTATAGAACTTTTTGTGTTTTAAAAAATCATTTTATTCATCATATGCTTTCGTTTACGTCATTATTTATACAACAAAACTTAAATCCTAGAATCCACAATCCATCCAATCCATTCATCCAATCCATTCCACAAGAATATTATAGAGATAAGATTCGACTTTTACAGTATGTTAATTACTTAAATAGTTTAGGAGATAATACAAAATTTCTAAAAAAGCGCGACTGCCGCTATTGATTCCAAATCAAGTTGACAGTACGTAGCAAACTCTACGTACGTACGAGTACGTGAATAGGCGTCAGCATTTTGGTAAGTATGCTGTTTCATAGAAACGATAATACGGTAACGAGGTTGAGAATTCGATCTTTGTTCAATTTATTAGCCATAAAAGACATTATCTCTACTATTAATATAAAGCGGAAGAGTTTGTTCGTCTGTTTAAACGGGCTAATCTCTAGATCTGCGCGTCGGATTGTAAAATTTTGTTGCGTGATCTTGTCCTCACTTTTGTACACTATGTAGTCGTACTCTTGTACTACTGCGCTGTCACAATCTTCAAATATTAGAAAAATAAATTTTATTTTTACTCTATGTCAACAAACCTATTCTGTGGTTTGTCGATCCGCCATCTTTGCTTGTCACCTGTTAATGTCATTATTTCAAAGAACTCTAAACACAACTTTCACTGGGGAAAAATTATAGCCTTAATCAAAGAGCCATCACTATGGTCTGTGACGGGTAGGGTTGGGACTAAGTGAGGACGAGATTACTTTACACAATTGGGGATTGGACGTCACTAGGTAAGTTAGTCCAATCTTTTAAATTGTGTTGCGTGATCTCGTCCTCACTTTTGTACACTATGTAGGTAGAAAGTTCAAAGAAAGAAAGTTGTGTTCGTAAAATCAACAGTGTAGACCAAAGTATATATTACTCCAAAAAAGTGTATTCTTAATACAAATAATAAATAATATCTACATGTAAATATATTAGTTTATCTGTGTGAATGCATGCTATATCATCTTTTGCTGTAGAATGTTATAATTACTGTATGTTGTTGTCTCATTGTAATGCTTTCTCTTTCTACTGTAATTCTGCGTCTACTGTATTGTAATTTGTACCTGTGATTGTACTTTACTCCAATAAAGATAAGAGAATGCGGACTCTCCTACTCATATATAAAAAGTTGAGAGGTGTCAAGGGACACCCGGATGGAACGAAGTTCCTTTCGATTAATTAGTGAAGGAATTGTAATAAAATTTTTTTTTTTAAGTAATAATAATATTTGTTGTTGTACACCGAAACACCAGAGGGCGCCACGAGAGCGCCAGACAGCATACAGCGCGGGCACCCCCGCCGCTCACGCGCACACACATCAAAGGCGGCGGCAAGATCCTTTGATCAAAAAGTGTCGTGACAACTTTTCGTACGAATTTTTTCCGTCTAGCCCCCTTTCACAACGCGTGATAAGGAACTTCGTTCCAATAAAGCCTACATAGTATAGCCGCACGCACTTCACTCTCGCCGCTTGAAACGTACGCATCTCTGCATATTCAAGATTACTACGTGTTTTATTTCAACGCATCTCCCACTGTGGCATGGACCTTCTTAAATCCACCACAAGGTAAAGTAAAGAAGCCTAGCTGTTTCGGCATCGGTAAGTTGCCTTATTTTCCTAACTGCATAAGCAGCCGAGCTAAGTTTTCCTGCCAACATCCCTTTCCTAACGTCCGCGTACGAGCACTCCACTGAAGCTTGGACTCTCAGAGTTTAATTGGTCGCGTGCACCTGCTCTGAATCTTAATAGGTAATACTCCAAGAATTATAGAAATTCACTCCATTTTACAAACAATTTTTCATACCATGTATCAAACCATTGTAAAATTGCAATAAATCTGTTCGTGAAGACAGAGACTTTATTTTATGCTTGCAAAATACCCAGACACCCACGAGAATAAGAACCACTTAAGATGTTAAGTGGTTCTTATTCTCGATTTTCCATCACGTTACAGAGCCCTGTGGTGCTCGTTGACCCGCGTCCAACGCGCCATCGACCTTCGATCCTTGAAAAAAAAACCGATTTTCACGCCAAAACCGACTCAAAACTTCCTGCAATTTTTCCAGGATATCATCATCAGATCCTAACATGATGACTATGGTACTATACTGGAAGTGTGCCCTTTCTTATAAAAAGAAAATATCAAAATCGGATAACTGTAAAAAGTTATGCGTGGTCATACACAAAAAAAAAACCGACTCAAAACTTCCTTCAATTTTTCCAGGATATCATCATCAGATCCTAACATGATGACTATGGTACTATACTGGAAGTGTGCCCTTTCTTATAAAAAAAAAATATCAAAATCGGATAACTGTAAAAAGTTATGCGTGGTCATACACAAAAAAAAACCGACTCAAAACTTCCTTCAATTTTTCCAGGATATCATCATCAGATCCTAACATATTACCAATAAAATTTAATAAATTTAAAATAAAAAAATATATTTTAGTGAATAAAACGCCATCTATTGCAATTTCAGTGTACTGCTTACTAAACGCTGTAGTGCAGCCGGCGTGTTTACTATTTCGTACCTTTAGCTTACGATACGAGACGATGCGTTAAATATAGTAAATACAAAAACTCATAAACCTAAATGATGTTTATATTATTATATTAAATGCTACTAAACTAATACCTTTTTAAAATAAAATTTACTTATTTTATAACTAATATCGATATTTTTTAACATTTCAATGTGCTAGTCGAGCGCTGCTGTGCAAGGAGCATGTTTACTATCTCATACCTTAAGTTAACAATAGATGGCGGTTCCATACCCTTAGCCTAAGTAACAGAATAACTGAGATAACCCTCTTTTCTCCATAAACAGTATTAATATTTTCTGTTGTTACTATTCAAAATATATCGGAACTTAACATAAATTGAAATATAACTTTATACAAGTATAAACCTTATAAGTAAATTATGCGGACGGAACTACCTCGGCGATTGGCGATTTTACACCTCCTTGCGTCGGAAAACACCTTAAGCCATCGGTCCCGGTCTCCTCTATAAACATCTAGGTAAGCTCACCTACCCACACTGGAGTAGCGTGATGGGTTTTAGGTCCATATTCCCTCTTAGCGGCGATTCCGCCAAAACTTGGAAGTTTCTTGAATCTTTGGAAGTTGGTAAATCTTCACTAAATTGTCCTTTCAATATTGACATTGAACTTCTTAATAAACATGTCTCTACTTCTGACACAATTGACAGTGTCGAAAAAGAGCACACGCTTAAAATTCTTTCTTCTGCATCAACTCCTGATTTCCCTCCATTTATTTTTGAGTCATTCACTGAATGTGATGTTAAGAAGAGCATATTGTCCATCACCTCAAGTGCTGTTGGCTCTGACAGCATAAGCTGTAATATTCCCATTCCCATTCTTGATATTGTCTTATCCGTCCTAACCCATATACTCAACTTTTCTATTAACTCCGGTGAATTTCCTGATGCTTGGAAAAATGTCCAAGTAATTCCTCTTCCTAAAAAATAAATAATCCTGCATCTTTCTCTGATTTTCGGCCTATTTCGATTTTGCCTTTCCTTTCTAAAGTACTCGAAAAGCTTGTTTTCCGGCAATTAAGCCTATTTATTAATAAACATTCCCTTCTGAGTCCTTTACAGTCCAGCTTTCGTCATGGTCATAGTACGGCTACAGCATTGGTTAAAGTCACTGATGACATTCGCTGGGCGATGGATAATAGACAACTCACTGTCTTAGTTTTACTTGACTTTAGCAATGCTTTCAACACTGTTTACTACGACATTTTGTTGGGTTTGATATTCAAATTTTTTGACGACCTTCGTGGCGCAGTGGTATGCGCGGTGGATTTATAAGACGGAGGTCCTGGGTTCGATTCCCGGCGGGGCAGATTGAGATTTTTCTTAATTTGTCTTGGTCTGGCTGGTGGGAGGCTTTCGCCGTGGCTAGTTACCACCCTACCGACAAAGACGTACCGCCAAGCGATTTAGCGTTCCGGTACCATGTCGTGTAGAAACCGATAGGGGTGTGGATTTTCGTCCCACTCCTAACAAGTTAGCCCGCTTCTATCTTAGACTGCATCATCACTTAACATCAGGTGAGATAGCAGTCAAGGGCCGACTTGTAGTCGATAAAAAAAAAAAAAAAAAAAATATATTGGGTTGGGGTCGATATTCAAATATATCGGCTTTCTGTCCTTGAGAACTTAGGTTCTACTATTTCAGCGATTAATTTTGACCTCAACGCAGTTTAAATATAAATAAATAAATATACCAGTTTCTTTATGGAGTAGGCAGTACGGTTAATCTTCCTCTTATTTCTTATAATGTTATTACTATACCTTACTGTGACTCAGTTAAAACCCTTGGGATACATTTGGATAAGGAGTTATCGTGGTGTGTGCACGTCAAGGAGCTGAGTAGAAAGACGTTTGCAACGTTGAGTTCCTTGCGACGTCTTAAATCTATTCACCCAATTCTGACCAAAGTCATGTTAGCACACTCTCTTCTTCTTTCTGTTCTCGATTATGCTGACGCAAGCTATCTTAATTTAACTGAGGACCAGCTAGATAAACTTGAGCGAGTTCAAAATCTCTCTATACGGTTCATATTTGGCTTACGCAAATATGACCACATTTCTGAATTTCGTCATAAACTCAAGTGGCTTCCCATTCGTCGTCGCCGGGATCTGCACGTACTTTCACTTCTGTACTGTGTACTATTTAATAAAAGCTCTCCACCATATCTAAAAGAGAAGTTCACATTTTTGGGAGAGCAATCCGATTTAAGATCATGTCGTGCCCTTACTTTGCGCATGCCGGTACATAGGAGTAAGTTCTATAAACATTCGTTTGCTGTGCATGCAATTCAGCTATGGAACGCTCTCCCACTGGATATACGACGGTCAAAATCACTGGACACTTTTAAAAAAGCTGTTAAGTCATACTATCTTAAGTGCGAGTAAGTACTTTTGATGACTTATTGGTTTGTATTTCCTGTGTGTAATATTATGTATGTATTAGTTTATCTTATGATATTCACTTTAATGTTTATTGTGTTATTTATGTAATTTATTGTGTATTAGTATGTAATTATTTGAATGTATGTATCTTATTAAATTACACCACCTGGAGCTTAGTACTGATATTTTCCGAAGCCCAAGGTTGCCTGGAAGAAATCGCTATTAAGCGATAAGGCCGCCTTTTGTACCTCTACTTCCTCCATAATATTGTTTCTGTATGTTTTTTATGTTATCTTATGTGGTGTACAAATAAAGAATAAATAATAAGTACTCATAAAATACTCGTATAAATAAAGATCCTGTCGGGTATTGACGGTAAAAGCATGGATTCGTTCGCCGTGTTCGTGCAGTCAGCACAATAAATTAATTTTCAGTCATCAATATTCTCTGTTGATAAATTCTTGAACCTCATTCGTCCGAACTTGATTTCTCGGGATCACGGAACGCAGAAATGAATAATTACAGTCCTTAACAAATGAACTGAGGTACTATCGACTTTCTGATACAAATAGGTTACGGAGAAGTCAATAAATTGCCGAAAGCGTTGACAAAGATTTTGCGTATTAATTAAAATTAAAAGGCTATTTTAAATGTTACCACAAAATGGAGTAATATATAATAACAAGAAAAAGCAAAAAAAAACCTCGAGTTTTGCGGAAATCAACGTTTATTTACGTTGATTATTCTTTATCATTACATAGTATGAAACCAAGTCGCTTTTTTATTTTTGTCTCTATGTATGCCTAAAACCTTAAAACTACGCAACCGATTTTCATGCGGTTTGTTTTATCAGATAGAGTGATTCAAGAAAAAGGTTTATGTGTATAATACATGCAAAATATAGTAGAGAAACACTGATAATTTTAGAGAGATATTTTTTGCGCTTACATTGCAAACGCTGGCTAAACCCTACGAGATATATCAAAATAATGTACTACCAGAGATGTACAAAATGGTTCCATAAAAGCATTTATATACAAAATGCAAAATACTTTTTAGATTTACTATTTCAAATGCAAAATACCAAATACTTTTGCGTTTTGTATTTCAAATGCAAAATGCAAAATAGGTATTTTCAAAATGCTTTTTCAAAATAAAATACCTTGTGACCAAATCGTATGATATTTATATTTATTTTAGAATAGTTACTTATAAAATTACTAAAATAAGATTAACCTAAGTTAATCTTATTTTAGTAATGTTATAATATAAAATAAGTGTCAAAAGCTTCGTCTAAATAGGTCCAGCTGTTTCAGTGATTAGCTGGAATAAACAGATTGAAAAAAAATTGATTGTATAATCAGTAGTTCTATAAAGATAATTTGATTTGATTATTTAAATTAAAAACATTTAAAAGGAATTTTAAATTTTATAACCCATTAGGGATGAAATTTAGAAAAATCCTTGAATAACATATTTATTCAGTAGTTCGTAAACAAATTATCATTAACATAACTTCAAAAATAAAAGACTTTCCATAGAAAGTTGAAACTTTTCCCTTCTACCTTAACTTTCGCGACAAAAAGTATCCTAAGCAATACCTAAAAAAATATGAACTGCAAACGTGCCAAGTTTCATTTTAATACATTCAGTGTTTTAGCGTGAATCGCGACCGAAAAAAATCCGTACAGACAGACAGTCAGACGGACAGTATAGATTCAATGATGGGTTCTGTATTGATTATATAGTACCCTCTAATAAAAATTTCAAAAATATCTTCAATGTACAAAATTGGACTTGTTACAGTTGTATTATAAGTATAGATTATTACAATTCTCTTTTATTACTAACAATTGTACTGGTAATCTTGGCTAAACTTAATCACAAAGTATTTTGCATTTTGAAATTAATTTTAAAAATGCAAAATACATCGTGAAAGGTATTTCAAATAAAATACAAAATGTTTTTGTTAAAAAGCATTTAAATGCAAAATACAAAATAGGTATTTTGCATTTTAAATAGAAGTATTTCAAATAAATCACATCTCTGTCTACTACAGTATTGCACATCATAAAAAGTTCAACAAAAAATTCTATATTTCCGGTTTTTAGTAACCGGGGCGCCCTTCACCTTTACTAAGGACATAAGAATGTAGAAGGCTTCGCCATTTTGCGTTTGTTTAGAAGATCACTACCTGCTTGTACTATTTATCGTTTATTTATAATACAAAACTACTAGTTTACTTTTTACTATTCTTTAATAACACATTTACATATTTTACATGTGAATATATTTGTTTATGTTTTATTTATTTCATATATATAATAGTATGTACGATTCTGATCGTCACAAACTTCGCCATCGAAGAATATGACTTGAAAAATCAACTTTCCAAGAACACCAAAAAAAATAAATTGTACATGAGATGAGTTTTTTTGAAAAAAAATGAATATAGTAAGCTATCCATAAATAACAGACATAATTATGCCATAGCATAGTTTTCACTAGTCCTAATAAACTGGTACAATCAGACCATGCATCGCTCTATTATCTCAAAGGAATTAGGCAGCGATTTCAATGAAAGCTCCCAAGTGGCGCGAGCTTCCCACAAATCATCATGTTTTATCCAATTTACACAAAACATTAAAAAATATTTACTTAAACGTTCCTCAGAAATCAATCCGTGAAAGCCGCTTCAAAACGCGTTCAGTAGTATATATAAAATTCTCGAGTCACAGTGTTAGTTACCATACTCCTCCGAAACGGCTAGACCGATTTTCACGAAGTTTTATATGCATATAAGTTTGAGAATCGGTTACTATATATTTTTCATACCCCTAAGTGATGAGGGTTGTCCACCCCTAACATTTTATTCTAATTTTTTGAACAATTTTTTATATTGTAGCTTTAAAAAATACACACAACCCTAAATTTCCACCCCTACACGATCAACCCCTATATAAAAAAAATGTTTCCTAGAAATAATATACATGGCAAAACAACGTTTGCTGGGTACAGCTAGTTTTATTATAATGAACACAGCTCGCACTATCACGCCCCGTGGTAGACCGCCCTAACATTATAATATATTTCGCTCGAGTTGCTTATTCCGCTTATTCCGCCGTATGTACTTGAAATTCAGAGTTCGCTTTGTAATTTGAACTAAATTCTAAATTCGATTAAAATGCTCCGTTAAGTTGCTTCATTTCAATCCGCAGCGCCTGCGCTGTGAGTTCACTCCGAGTATGTGTCACTAACTGTGCCTCGCGGTTTGACCCGCTTTGATTAATAACACGGAGGTCTTGAGTTTGACTCCCGGCTGAGCCAATTAAGATTTTTTAAATCGGTTCACGTCTGGCTGGTGGTAGGGTTTGGAGACTAATTACCAGTGACTAAAACGTACTAAGGGACTTAGCGTTCCATTACGATGTAGAAACCGAAAGCGATGAGGGTTTTATCCTATATGTCGGCGGAGTAGTATCATGACAGCCACTCGGCCAAGTTCGGTGGTGACGGGGATGACCGATCGATGCCGATATAAGGCAGCGGTCTGGAGATACTAGGCTGATTCTCTTCGTGGCGTTCACTGCGACCACATCTCTCAGTCGTGACTCAGATCACGCCAGATTTATTAATCATTATTATTGATAGCACAATTAGTTAATATTTTATTGAATTGGTTATTATTGGTCATCGTTGTGATTATTCCTTAGTTAATTTGTCGGATTATTGATTGGTTGTTGTAGCAAACAAACATCCCTGAATTTGGATGGTCAGGGAGAATAACTTGAACAGAGGAGGTGAGTGTTGACGGCCGTCACTAAGAGATCTCTTTTAAACCTACACCCGTGTCACAAGTCTCGGGCTCTGTTCGAAGTTACTCTCTCAGCCACGTTCGGAGTCATTCTGTGTTTCTCAATTTGAATATGATTCCAGTCTTTGTACCTGCGTCGAAAAGATGTCTCCGCCATCCGACATATAGGTACCTAACTCGTTAGCCCGCTTTCATCTTAAATTGCATCGTCACTTACCATTAGATATGATCGTAGTCTAGGACAACTTGAAACAAGAAAAAAATTATTTTGTACAAGCACTTTTGAACAGTTGCGTCTGTCTGTGAATAGTGACTCTACCACTGGTTTCACGCCGTCCTCACTTAGTCTAACGGTAAATTCTTGGATTCTTTGGGTCTTCAGTAGTATAAATAAATATTTGCCGAATTCACCTAGTTTGCAGCTGAAACCTCAATAACAGTCAGTGTCAATGATCACTACAATCCTAACTAATATTATAAATGCGAAAGTAACTGTCTGTCTTGCTTTCACTCTACAACTACTGAACCGATTTAAATGAAATTTAGTACACAGTAAGTCTAGAGCCTGAAAAAGGACATAGGCTACTTTTCATCATTCACACGAAAAAAGGGTTGTAAGGGGTTAAAGGGGGGATGAAATGTTGTATGAAAGTGTCGTCAAGTGTGTGAAAGCTTAAGACCTATTTCTTAGGCAGTTGATTAAATATTAATAAATATGACATTCAAAGCTTAGAAAAATTAGGCTGCCGTAATAACTAATTCCACGCGGACGAAGTCGCGTGCAAAAACTAGTAGACAATAAAATTAGGTATAAATAAGTCTGTTAAAATATTTTATTACCTACTTCTTTAAAGACGTGCCTATTCTTGTTAAAGCTCTTAACAAATAAGAACTGAGCTCCCTTCCATTACATGGGGGTAGTCCCACCCCGTGAAGGTCGTCGTATTGACGGGGTGTAACACTGTACTGTATAAAATGGGTTGTATATTGAATTTCATCCCCTGTTTTTGTGGGTCGCTTAATTTTACGAGCATTAAGCCGATTATACGATCGTTTCGGTTTTGAATTATACGAACGATAGCGTTAAGCCGCGTTGTGTTATGATCGGTATTATCGTCTATTCGTTGTTTTTAACACTTACTGACCCTAAAAAATGCGGTCAAGTCCGAGCTGGACTCACCCAAGAAGGTTCCCGTAGCAGCAACTAATATAAGGGTAAATTTGTCTATTGCGGCCATAACTAGGGCTGTAACCACTTCGGGATTAGCGACATCGGGAACGTAATATGCTTTATTATTCTGCACGTAAGCTACTACTTAATAAAATGAAGTGTATAAAGTTCCGCAGTAATAAGTTAATTTTTTACCGCAGTGATAATGTATGTATGTATGTACCTATGTTGTATGTCCATTTCTTCGGAACGTGCTTTTTTGACATGTGAGTGTTGTTGAATTTGGCTAAATTGTAGAAGTGACATAGGCTATAGGAATGTTCAAAATGGCGGCTGTAATGTGCATTTTTTTCTTTTATCTTAGCAATATGGATATCATTTACTGATTTAACAAAAAATGACAAAAAGTGTGCCAAGTGTACCGTCTCATTTCTATACCACAAATTAAAACTAAAAAGCCAACTGTGAAGAAATTGGTGTTGCAGGCGGGGACAAACGTAGCTTTGGTAGATCTTTCTTTCCCAGGTAGTAAACTATTTTGTTCACACCTGCAGCACCATAAAGTATTTAGAATTTTATATAGATATAGTGATCCTTGTTTTTCTCTTTTTAAAAGAGTCATTCCTCTAAGTGGATACTTGTTTTATTCTAATTACGTTTTATTCAAGTACGGCGTTACAGGCTTAATTTGAATTATCAAAAGCGGCGTTTTGCTGTGGATAAAAATTTTACTTTTTATTTTATAGTCGCTTTAGAAGTCTTTTCGAGATTAAAGTTTATTGTTCATTCAACGAAGTAGTAGATCTACTTTTTTGTCTATATAAAATACATTTATATATAAAACTAATAGGTAATATGGATGTTAAATAGCTTGTTTCTAGCAAAATAATACTTTAAAATCATCAGTAAATATTTACTTACTGAAAATATGGTACACCGTCTTCTAGTTCTTACAGTTTTTTATAACACATTACGGCATTATTGACGTGTATTCTGTCAGTCAGCTAATATGAGACTGAATTGCGATTGGAACTCATTTCGCGTTTTGGCTTACTTTTGGTTCGGACACTTTTTATCGCTGACCCGAAGTCCATAGTATTAATATGTCAATGACTATATTAAATACATTTATATATAAAACCAATAGGTAATATAGATAATACAGTTCTGCATTTGACAGTCTATTATAGAACAAAATCTACGATAGTGCCTCTGTTTTCCACAGTGTAAGAATGGAGCGCCTTTTTAATCGATGGAAAAAAACGGAGGAGGTTCTCAATTCGACACGTATATTTTTTTTAATGTATGACCACACATAACTTTTTACAGAGTTGTCCGATTTTGATAATTATTTCTAAATGTCGGTACATTTGGCAAAAAATACCAAAATCGACGCAAGTGTTGCTATAAAATTTGAAGAGTTCCTTCGATTTTCCCAATATCTCATTATCAGATTCAAACATGTTGACTATGGGACCATTTTGAAGTATACCTTTTATAATAAAAAATATTTATAAAAATTGGACAACTCTGTTAAAATATAATACTCGCGTCGAATTGGAAAACTCCTCCGTTCTTCGTCCGTTAAAAAAAGTTGTTTCAATGACTGTAACATACCTAACTAAACATGACATTGCAATTGCCTGGTTGGTTCAGTATTCATACTCAGTATATGTAACTATTATAGGCACACAATAATTAGGTACAAGTAAGCATAATTTAGCGCATTGCATTACAGTAACCGGCGATGCAGTGCAGCTGAATTTATGGTGTCGCCGGTCTCAGCGCTCACTGCATACAATGTACTACACTGCGATTGCAAGCGTCACTGCAGAACTGCAGACAATGTACTCCTGCACTCTGGCGCTCGGGGACTTGCAATAACAGTTCCGCGTCACTTGACGTTACTGCGATTATTTGAGGATTGTCTTACATAATTGCGAGTGTAAATCGAAAGAATTTTAATAAGAGTATAATATATTTAGAGAAATAAACTGTTTTGGCTTGCAGATACTAAAATTTATGTTAAAGGTCTCATAAAAAAGCTCACTCTCTTAGCGGGCATTGGAACTATCTAAGTATGCGAAATAGGAAACAAGAAGAAATTTGTTTTGTTTTGGTTTCGGTAAGAAGGATTTTCATTAATCTAAAGACACCGAAATAGTTTAACATGTCGCAAAGCGGAAATGGCAATGGACGAAGCAGGTACCGATGGACATTGAGGTGTATCCAAATTGTTAAAATAAGCCTATAGGGATGAAAAATAAAATTCATGCTTGATAGAACTAAAAAGAGATTCTTTAGAAGCAAGTTATTTACCACTAAAACTGGAATTATTAATTGACAGTAGGTATACTATTTTCACCTCCAAAAAGTTGAAACTCCAACCCCCATCAGATTAATAACCCCGTGGCGCCCTTCCGACCTCAGCCGTCATTTGTAGCAGCCACTCGATACGTCTCCGGTTAATTCATAAAGGCACTCCATTATTCATTCCCAAATTTCGTGATTTAGGGCCTCTGAGGGCTCCGGTCTCCGGATGGGTAGGTTTAAACTTTGCAGACGTTGTATCATATTTTGAGGTTTCATGAAGATGTGTGTGCTACATTATAAATTCTTAGCTGTGCCCCTCAGTTTCACTTGCATTTGACTATTGCGTATACAGTCTTATATTAGACAACCTACTTCAACCTATGGCTATCTATCCGGCCTGTCCAACATTAAAAGAATTTTTCAATTTGACAAAAATAGTCAGTAAAAATTCTCACTATAAAAAATTCGCACGGAGCCTGTGCCTTGAGCTAGTGCGAGCCCGGACATTATCATCATAATCGTCTGATAATTAATAAATAAAATAAAAAAGCCATTATTACTAGTATTACAGACTTCCTTAAAAACTATGAATTTTAAAAACATTAAATTTAAATTAAATACAAGTCGCTTCTTTGGCGTAGGTCTCCCCCAAATCTTTCCAAATTTTCCTGTTACGCGCTGTGCGAATCCAGATCGGTCCGTTTACTTGTGAGAAGATGTCTCTCCATCTCTTTCTCTGACGTCCCCTCTTTCTTTTATGGTCTCTAGGTATCCTGTAACTCTTTTAGTCCATCATTCATTTTCTAGTCTACAAATATAATTAGTGACGGTTAAATCACTCAAAGCTTCCCAAATCACATTGGAGTTACGTGGTAGGTTCGTCCTGGTGTAGGTAGACTAATACAACAACTATAGAAATAAATATATTTAACAATACGAAATTTCCATCTGCAGAGGCTAATTAATTCAGTGAACTTGTAACATCATGCTGGGAACACTAAATTAGACTAACAGCCAACTAACTCGAAGCCGTTTCAGATAAGTTAGTGAGAGTCGCTCCAACAGCCAACTTGACGATAGCGAGCGTTGTTGTCCCGGAATCTATAGTTTAGACTTCACAACTTTACTGGTTGGCAACTGGCGCTGACTGTTTTGGCTGTATAGTAGACTATGTAAGGTTGATATTACTACTATGTATGGGTGTGTACGAGCACTGTTGATAAGGTATTTGTTTTTATATTTAATTCCTTATCTATATCCTAACATATTATAAAACAAAGTCTCATATAATAATATCATATGTCTATTCGAGACAAACTCAGGAGTTTATCTACTGGACGAAAGGAATACTGATCAAATATACGATAATTATCAAAATCGAAAGACAAGACCAAAATAAGTTCAGAACAAGAGAAAGAAAAAGCCAAGACATAATCAAGACAAGACCACGACGAGATCAAGACAAGACCAGGACAAGACCACAAAAAAAAAAGATAAGACCACGAAAAGATCAAGACAAGACCACGACAAAACCAAGACAAGACCATGACAAGACCGGGACAAGACCACGACAAGACCAAGACAAGACCACGACAAGACCACGGCAAGACCAGGACAAGTAAGTAAAAATGGAAGAATTTAGCAATTTTTATGCATATTTGAACAAAAAATTGCTAATTGCTCTCTCGGAATTGTGTTGTGAAGTTGTCAAAACTATAAATATTATGTAATGTCCTATATTGTGCATACTGTGTATATAATATGAATAATACATAACGCCCGCGTTAATACTGATTGAGTATTGACTGGGCTGATTATTATCACATTATCGACGGTATTGGTTGCGGCGTCGACTCCGATGGGATAATTTGCAATATAATTAAACTTAAACGCCGCGATACATGTAGAACGGAGGTTAATGGGTTCAGGATTCAGTGTTCTGTTTAATTATAGTTAAGAAGAAAACCTCAATACTGCCTTCTTGTTTCGAGCGGGTTGTGAATTAATTCTGAACTTTTTATCCTTCTTAGAAATTTTCAGTTATTCTTAAGCCTATTTTAGTGAAGTTACACCCCTTGGAGAACAAGTTAAGCCGTCGGTGCCGGTCACTGTTATCATGATCTGATAGTGATCGTTATCGATCGATCCGTATTGGAGCAGCTCTAAGCACAATAATATCTTCTCCTGTAAGTAGGGAGGCCTGGTAGAGTACTTGGCCGCTAATAATGATGAAGTGGAAAACCAGAGCCTTTGAGTGAGAAAAGGTCATGCAAGGATGTAACGTGTTACAAAAATCATTACATTGGGTCTACTGTCAATGCCTTCAAAGCTGTTTTCAGTTAAATATAATAAACGTATAGAGTAGTTTTTTTTCAAAGTATTAATAACTTAATTTAAAACATGAAATGTAGATCATAAGCTTTTTGATTTGCTAGAATTGTTCCAATTAGTAGTACATGGTAAGTCCAGGTACTAGTTTTGGTAGGTGGTTTGGTATATAGGCATATAAATAAATATTACAGGACAATTATACACATCGCTATATAGCCCCAAAGTAAGCGTACTCGTAAGTAGCTTGTGTTATGGGTGCTATGATAACTGATCAATATTTTTATATATATTGTACATAAATACTTATAATATATAGATAAACACCCAGACACTGGAAAACATCCATGCTCATCACACAAACATTTTCCAGATGCGGGAATCGAACCCACAGCCTAGGACGCAGAAGCAGGGTCACTACCCACTGCGCCACTCGGCCGTCAAACTTCATGATAAATATAAAAACTTCATGATAAATTCAACAGAACGTGCATGAAATATTAATTATTTATGCTAACGCTTAGCACGTATTTTCAATAAAAGGTCACAAACAAAGCATTTTCAATATTGTTTTATTGGCGGTTAAAATTTATTTGTTACAAAGGGAAAAAATAATTGGACACATATTTCCGGACTCGCCTCTGGGGCATGTGCTGATAATCATTTTATAATCCCTTACGTATTGTTTATTCTATCAAAAACATGAATATTAAAAATGAGCCAAGTTCGATACAAACGAAATTTTAGGGTACACGAATTTAATATTGATAACTTTTCATACATAATACAGGCACTGACTCATAGATATGCTTAAGTAAATTAAAGCAACTAAATGAGACAGTTATTTTTTACTTTTTAGTTCGTTGTGAGTCGGTTCTATTTTTTGTTAAAAATTTTATTTCTTACTTTTTGGTGATTTGTGGACACATAACCTACTCGTACTATACTCTCATAGTATATTATACGGCACTAGTAGCCAAAAAGCTACCGATACTTACACAAAAACCGAAATCGCTGCAAGTGTGCCTATAAAATTTGAAGAGTTCCTTAATTTTTCCCAGGATATCATCATCAGATCCTAACATGATGACTACGGGACAATATTGAAAGTGTGCCCTTTCCAATAAAAAAATAATTATCAAAATCGGACAACTCTGTAAAAAATTATGCGTGGTCATACATAGAAAAAAATATACGTGTCGAATTGAGAACCTCCTCCGTTTTTTTTCGTAGGTTAAAAAGAACATCGTAAGTTAAACAACTTTTAACGACACTATGATTTGCCACTAAGCATTATTTTTGAAATTTATTGAGTAAGTACTATAAATTTGGTCCACAGTTCGAAACACTTTTTGAAATAAAATCATACTGTTTTCTCCACTTTAAAAGATTTTACTTTGTAGAGAACGACTGGGTTTGATTAATACACAGATATGAATGGTCTTGTTTACTCTTGTTTTCTAATAACTTTAACAGCGCAACGATTTAATTTATTCAAGTCCGAGATTCATTCCCTATAAGTTGCATTAGGTACTTTCTTTTTGCATTTGCTCCAGCGAGAATATGCTTGGTATCCGAACTGGTGGTAAAGTCACTACAATTAGATAGATTTAACAACTTTAAAGTATTTGTGGGTGTGGCGGCGCCACCCGTCAAGTAAACAAGTCGTATCATTGCTCCGTGTTAAATATTTAATTATAAATTTCTATAGTCTCCGTAATTGCCTAAAAATGGTATAAAAATGATAGTCAGTGTATAAACGTGCTATGTTATCGTTTTTACTGCGATACTGCAAACTCTAATCCCTAAAAGCTGGTGATAAAAATTAACGTCTTTTTTTGAATCGATTCTTTTCCTTCATAATTATAAACAGTTAGTGGTGTTTATAACTGTGCAACAATTAGACAGTGCTTTATGTGCCTATAATTAGAAAACTATGTAATAGACAGTTAATTCAGTGTATACATTTAAAGTTACGATACATATTTTGGAATACGTATGATTGTTTCAAGTCGCAACAATTCAAAAACTGTCAAAAAATAACGGTCTACATCCGAATGTTACAATAACTAAGTAAACTTCGTTGCTAGCATCATTAAGCTTGTGGCGCAGTGGAGCTAACGCGTTGTAAGAAAAACTTGATCGAGGGATCGAGCCTCAGCGACGGCATCGAGTTTTGTTTTTTAAAAATTTTTTTTTTTCTTCTTGTTTCTACACAAAACTTCACAAGTTTAAAATTTAAAAAAAGAATAAGTAGTAAGTGAAGAATGGCGCAGATCAATATATATGGGTCAGAAACGAACCATACAATGGCGCCGGACATCCCCACCGACGTGCAGCCCGATCGCCCCATCGGCTACAGTGCCTGGCGCGACCAGGGTGAAGCCCTCAGCTCCCGCCTGGTGCACCAGCCAACTATCAGAAAACCTTCCACCGCAGGATCCTCCCTTTATGAGCAACACGGACGAGATGATGTTGTACTTTATAGTTTGTAGTTTAGTATTTTGTAGTTTGTAGTTTAGTACTCGGGGGAACGCAATGTCCAAAAATAAAGTCATGAATGGCGGCGGTGAGATTCGCGATCCATCACGTCTCGTTCCTCATGGGGGCGAAAAGCGGGCTACGGAGAGCCGTTTTGCCACATTGAACGTTCGAGGAGGAATGGCCGAAAAGTTAGATGAAGTATGCCAGATGATGGATGATAGACGTATAGATGTGCTTTGTGTGAATGAAACGAAAAGGAAAGGATGTGATACCACTAACCACAACTCCTATACAGCCTACTGGTCTGGCGTTTCCAGGGACAGAAGAGGCTGTCAGGGAGTTGGTATCATCCTTTCTGAAAGAATGACTGAGTGTGTGAAAGAAGTTGAGTATGTGAGCCCAAGACTCATTTGGATCAGGCTAAAAGTAGGATTGACCCGGATTTTTGTTGTAGGTGGATATGCTCCGACGGATCCGGGTCCAAGAAAGACCAAAACTTTGGGAATAGAAATAAATGAGTTTTGGGAAAGCCTGAGTGATACTTTGAATAAATGTGGACAGAATGAGAGAATAATTATGTTAGGAGATTTTAATGGATGGGTTGGTGTGAAGCGTGAAGGGTATGAGAGAGTACTTGGTATGTTTGGTGACAAAAGAGTGAATGGAAATGGGGAAAGTTTGCTTCAATTATGTCTGGAATATAATCTTTTTGTGGCAAATACTATGTTTGACCACAAAAAGATTCATATGTATACAAGGGAAGAAGGGAGTGCAAGAAGTATGATTGATTTTGTGGTAGTGGATGAAAGATTGAAGAAAAACATTCTGGATGCTCGAGTACATCGCGGTGTCGAAATCGATACTGACCACTATCTGGTTATTTGCCGAGTTAGTGGTCTTTTTAATCGATGGCGACATCGAGCAAAAGAAAAGACGAGCATTCTAGAACGGATAAAAGTTGAGAGATTGCAAGAGGATGATGTAAGAGAGGAATACGTGAAAAATTTGAATGAGCGTGATATGAATGCTGTTGAAATGCAAGAGGTTGAAAGTTTTTGGAGTAATTTTAAAGATGGAGTGGTAGGTGCTGCCATTGATGCATGCGGGATGTCTAAAAGGAGAAAAAGTAAAAAAGAAAAGAATCTGTGGATGGACAAAAGTATACAGGCAGTTGTATGCGAGAAAAAGAAAGCTTGGTTAGACTGGTTGGCTACAAAAGCTAACCAAAGAATGAAAAGAGCAACAAATGATGATGTTTTGAAAGCTAGAATGAAATACAAAAGAGTGAAAGTGAGCGTTAAGGAAGCTGTTAGAAAGAAGAGGGAAGAATGTAAAGATATGTATGATAGGAGACTTACCGATGATTTTCAGTCTAACATTAAGTTTTTCTGGAAATCTATACGGCATGCTCGAGGAAGGTCCACTACATCTGATCTGAGTAAAGTCAGAAATTTAGATGGTAGTATAATAAAAGGTGAAGAATGGATGTTGAAGAGATGGAAGCAACATTTTGAAAGTTTATTTGTAAGAGATGAAGCAGGGACAGACATATCCTCTGTAGAAATTAATGAAAGTGAGATTAATAACCTTGAGATTAGTTTGGAAGAGATTATAAAAGCGTTGAAATGTATGAAATCAGGTAAGGCTGCTGGGTATGATAGAGTATCAGTCGAAATGCTGAAGGCTGGAAGCGGTATTGTTGTAGGTCAGTTGTACTGCCTTTTCAACTTGTGTTGGGTGAAGGGCCAAGTTCCAGGCGACTGGACTAAGGCCGTAATTGTTCCACTATATAAGGGAAAAGGGTCACAGCAAGATTGCAAGAATTACCGAGGGATCAGCCTTCTCAGTGTTGTCGGCAAACTGTATGCAAAGGTGCTGGTTGAAAGGTTGATAAATGAAACTAATGGAAAAATGTGGGATGTGCAAGCAGGATTTAGGAAAGGAATGGGATGTACGGATCAGGTCTTTTCCTTGCGATGTATAGCTGAAAAATTTTTGGCTAAACACCAAAAAGTGTACTGTGCTTTTATTGACTTGGAAAAGGCCTATGACCGTGTGGTGAGGAATGAGCTATGGTCAACATTGTCCACGTATGGGGTGAGCAGCAGTCTGGTCCGAGCACTGAAATCTCTTTATGACAATTCTAGTGCTTGTGTCAGAATAAATGGGGCATACACTGAGTGGTTCCCAGTGGAGAGGGGCGTACGACAGGGATGTGTAGCGTCACCATGGCTGTTCAACTTGTTCATGGACAGTTGCTTGATAGATTTGAAAGAAAGTGTATGTGGTCTAAGAATGAACGAGTTACTCATTAAATGTCTTCTCTACGCAGATGATCAAGTATTACTTGCATCGTCTGCTAATGAGTTACAAGAAATGGTAACTATTATGAATGTAGCTTTGAAAAGGAAAGGAATGAAAGTGAATGTCAGCAAAACGAAAGTAATGATTTTTGAAAGAGATGAACATGTGACAGATTGTAATATTTTGATAAATGGAGAGAAAGTGGAAGAAGTAAAAGAGTTTGTATACCTGGGTAGTAAATTCACAAAAGATGGAACGTGTGAGAGTGATATTGAAAGAAGAGTAAATGCTGGAAACATGGTGAATGGTGCTCTACATGCATTTATGAATAGCCAGAAAGTGTCTCAGAAGGCAAGACTGGCTGTGCATAGAGGTGTGCTAGTGCCCACACTCATGTATGGTAGTGAAAGTTGGGTATGGCAGAAGAAGCATAAAAGTAAAATAAATGCAGTAGAGATGAGAGCGTTGAGGAGTATGAGCGGAATAAAACTGAGTGACAGAGTTAACAATAGTATAATAAGAGAACAGTGTGGTGTAAAAGAAGATGTAGTGACTAAAATAGAGAAAGGGATGCTTAGATGGTTTGGGCATGCAGAGAGAATGGATGAAAGAAGATTAACAAAAGAGATTTATGAGGCGAGAGTGAATGGAAGTGTTGGAAGGGGAAGACCTAGGCGAATGTTTCTGGACCAAATTCAGGACATTTTAAAAAATGGCCAGGTCAAAAGTACCCTAAACCGACGATCTTGTATGAAAGGATTAATGAGTGTGGAAGAAGCTAAGGTAGTATGCAAGGACCGTGGCAAATGGAAGGATGTAGTCTCTGCCTACCCCTATGGGAACGAGGCGTGATGCTATGTATGTATGTTACTTGGAAAAAAGGAATTTGAACGTGAATAGGAGACCTTAAAATAAAAAACAAATACGCAAAACTACTTCTAGATAGAAATCTAAAATCCTCCTTTGATTCTTCATTTAATATGATATCCTTTTGAAGCAGCTATATATTTCCAATTCGATATTACATATTGAAGGAAAGGAAGTGCGAGTACCTGTTCAAGTTGATACAAATTGAACTTTCCGTTACTCGAACGATTGCTTATTGCTGTTCGCTGCTGTCTCTACACTTTGTATTCGCACTTTAATCTCTTAGTGACAGCTCAGTGAGACGAAAATTCAGATCGGCAGCGTCTAAGATGATTACTTTAGACACAGATGCTGGGGGAGTGACGCAATACGTTGCAAGCTAGCGCGGTGCTGCGTTCGGAATACATTATGGCTTTTTCAAATGCGCTGTATTTTCTTGATTGAGCTATTTGTCTTCCGGCAATATTTACTTGACTGCAATATCTACATTATTGTCACCAGTATGTAGACTTTGATCCTAATCTAATTAAATATTGATATATGGAACATATAATCATAATTTTTTATTTTTATATCCCTTATTTTTCTATCAAAAACATGATTATGAAAAAATGCGTCTGTAAGACTTTATTTTCCATAAGTGACTGTATGACAGCTTTCTTAATATAAATGAATTTGACGGGGCACCTAACAAAGGTATATCTGTTATGTACATAATATGTCATAGAACTTTTCGTGACAAACCTCATTTTTTTTCTCTTTATAAGTTACTCACTGAGTATAAAATTAACTTCTTCATTTATTAAATAAAAAAAAATATTATCTGCCAATTGCTTCTAAATGTCGAATTTCAACCACTGTATGGTCATTTAGTATTAATTAAAATTGACTCTCAAGGTGGTTAATGAACAAGGCGGCAAGTATCAGCACAAAGCGGGTCTCGTCTATTGTTGCGCCAAGCGATGCGGCGCGGCATTAATATTAAAACTCGATGCGTCCAGGAAATTGCTATCATACTTGATCTCAAACTGTCAATAGATGCTGCGAGCGCACTGTGATGCGCTGAGCGGGAATACCCATAATATTGTGTTAGAAATACCAACGAACGTACGAACGAAATGATACCACAAGATTGTGTCTCTGTTTCAGGCGCTTGATCCAACAATGACCGTGACTGCACAACGATTAGGTTAGGTTCAAGTGCGGGCCATCCAGCGACGTCATCTGCTTTGTGAGTCTACTTGAGCAGTTGCGTTCAACTCTACCACAGGTTACCTCAGCAAGCAATACCAACATCCAAGAGGAGTTACAGAGTGGTATCGATCTGACAGTAAAACTATGATGATGAGCAGCTGAGGAGAGCTTTGGAAGATGCGATTCTGATGAACAGGTATATGCCTCTTAATTTAAGACCACGTTTGCCTAGGTTGCCAATATGGCATAAGTGGGGGTTCTAGACCAGATATTTGGTAATTACCTTTTAACATCTGAGTACCTAAGTGATAAGCATTCGATCCTATACGAGCCGTTACGGCGTATCGAATCGCGGGAGTAAGATTCCCTGAACCACGCACGGCCCCGCAGAGGACAGGTCAAGCTCCAGCTTAGCAGACCAGAATCGAAAGGCGTATCACACTGACTAGAACTCTCATTGCTAAGCTGCTTTAAGGAGGGAAATAACGTCCATCCCAGTATTTGGACTGTGTCATGGAACGCATTGACTTCCTAAAGCAGAAAGTCTATGCATGGGTAAAATGTATCAGGCGTTATAAAGAGCGTAATGACCGATACTATCAGAATCGGATATTTCAAAGTGACCAACGGAAAGTATATAGAAACTGGGAGAAATTTAGAGTGTGTTTGACTAATGGAGAGTTTCAAACTTCTGAATTCTGGTGCTATGTCAGATTTCTGGCGTAGTATCTGGTCGGCCCCTATTGACCACACAACCGGCGTTTGGATGAGTATTGTCAAGGAGAAATGGGCGATGGAAGACTAAATGGGTCCAATAACCAGCACTACGGATGACGTAGATTGTGCAATTCGGCCGGCTTCTAACTGGAAATGTGATGGAATGCATAACTTCTGGTTGAAATTGTTCCGTAGTGCGCATTCTGTCTTGGCAATTCAATTCCAAAGCGCCGTGGACATTGGATAGCTACCGACATTTCTAACAACTGGTGTCACGTTCCTATTATACAAATCCGGAAGTACCACGGATCCCAAAAACTACCGACCGATTACATGCTTACATACCATCTATAAGCTCTTTACATCCATTTTGACATCAAAAATAACAATGCATATTAATGCAAATAATATTTTAGCTCCAACTCAAATTGGATGTAAGGCCCGGTCTCGTGGTAAAAAGGAGCTTCTCCTAATTGACACTGCTATTTGCCAGCAGGTTCAGCGAAACAGAAAAATCTCACAGCTGCTTGGATTGACTATAAGAAAGCCTATGATTCAGTGCCTCATTCATGGCTCATGGAGGTCATGCGGTTGTACAAGGTCGATGCAACCCTATGATCTTTTCTTGAGTCGAGCATGTGACTCAAACTGAACTGGGCTCCCTGGACTGTAAAGTCTGCAAACTGCTGACGTCATATCGGATGCACCATCCACGTTCATCTGTAATGAGATTATACCTCCCACGCAAGTGTGGGGGACGTGGTTTCTTGAACGCCCAGAACCTCCTTAATCGTGAGGTGTGCAATCTCAGAGATTATTTTCTCAAGATAAATGTGGGTATGCATAAGGATGTCGTTGCAGTGGACAAGGGTTTTACCCCACTATCACTTGGAAAAGAGAACTGGCGTAAGCCTAAAGTAATTAGTAACTCAGTTCATGTGGTGATATGGAAGAGTAAGGAGTTGCATTAACGTTTCTACAAGGCCCTCACGGGGCCGGATGTAAATCAAATAACTTCTGTATCTTGGTTGCAATTCGGTGACCTTTTTGGGGAAACTGAGGGTTTTATCTGTGTGATTATAGACGAGGTTATCAAGACGAGAAACTACTGGAAACGTATTATGAAAGATGGCACTAATGAGATATGAGAATGAGCGAATATCAACAACTTGCTCATCAGTACGGCCTTGTCGATTTTGAGATGCCTTACTATAGGTACGACCCAACGTCAGCTCTTGAAAATAGCAGTGCGTTGCTCTACTGGCATCGAACAATTATCACTGATAGGTATATTATAGCCAATAGACCTGATATAGTGATAATTGATCGATCAACGCGCCATGCAATGATTGTTGATATTACTGTTCCACAATAAATAATCTGGTGAAAACTGAAAAGGAAAAAGTATCAAAATACTTGGACCTTGCTCATGAGATTACCGCCATGTGGAATGTTGATTCAACAATGATTGTTCCTATAGTCGTTTCAGTCAACGGTCTTATAGCGAAAAGCTTTGACCAACATCTTAAAAAGCTTTCGCTTATTTGTTGGATCAAGGGTCGGATCCAGAAGGCGGTAATTCTTGAAACTTACCTTCACTCTGGGGCCCTGACTGCCGGCTGCTTGGACCCCCGGGCCTCGCAGCTGGCGGACTGGATTTTTTATAAATTTTTAATAGTGTTTTTTGTAATACTTAATTTTTTATATTATTAATTTTTAAGTTTTAAATAATTAATTTGTTATAAGCATTGTTAAAAATTTTAAAAAGAATTGTAAATTAATAAATGAAAGTAGGTAAATTGTGTCAATGGATCTAATAAATAAATATAGGTAGCTTAATAGACCGCTTAAGTTATATTGAATACCTCTGATACAGCTTGTATTAGGGTATTAAAATTTTAAAAAGCGCATTGCATCGGGTTGAATAACTATCTCAATGCTATAGGGAATGCAGCCCGTTGAAATTGCGCCAATTGCAGAGAAGACATGCCAAACGTACGAAGTTTGAAAATTTTAGGAACAGAGTACGTAGATCTGGTAAGCCCCAGCCTCTCTTGGTTGGAGCAAGGAAGGGTGGAGCAGGAGGGCGGATGTGGTCCATTGTTACGATGGGAAGACCTCAGTTACTCCGGGTATTTATACATAGTGATCTTCAAGCAAAAATCAAGTAGAATAAACAAAACCTGAAATTTGTGTTTTTCTTATGATAAGCCGCTCCGCTCGGTACTAAGGGAATATAAATGTTCCTCTATTTCTCCTGTCACGGAAAATTGTGTTTCAAGAATAGTGAAAACGGTCTGTTTTCGATTGACGAGCGCACTGAAAGAGGTGTTAATGAAATAGAAATGAGTGGCACGCTTGGTTTAAATGAATCGCAGGCAAACGGGTAGCCTTTGTGTTTGGAAGAAAATAAACATTTTTATACTTTCAATAGTTATAATTGGAAGTATGGGATTCGTATTGGAACACATTATAAACAATATTGTCCTTTGAAAATCACTGAAAAGAATTGTCTACAGTAGGTACTTTTGGTTTCGGGAGCGTTTGTCGATTAGAATTTAATAATATGACTTAAAGATTTGAAAATAAAAGACGTGTGTCCGATTTGAGGATCACTTTTATTCTGACTTTAATGGCTGACTGTCTATAAATGCTTACGTCTAACTTAAGGTGGAGGGACACATAACTTGATATATAGCGATCTGTTTGTGTTTTATATGCTTATTCGAATAGGAAATATATCTCGAAAATTTGATTTAGTTTGAACACTTGA
The DNA here is from genome assembly GCA_034621355.1 of Mycalesis mineus. Classification (NCBI taxonomy): domain Eukaryota; kingdom Metazoa; phylum Arthropoda; class Insecta; order Lepidoptera; family Nymphalidae; genus Mycalesis; species Mycalesis mineus. The sequence goes on along the minus strand of CM067887.1, from coordinate 18,116,721 downwards.
ATTTGTCTCGGGACTATATTTTTTATTCTCTATAAGTTAATTGCAATCACATCTTATTCTAGGTGTGAAATCATCCAGGTATCATTTTATTCCAGGTATGATGTCCCATACCGGGGCGTTGAATTGCTTGACGGCACGTCTTTGCCTGTAGGGTGGTAATTAGCCCCGGCTATAGACTACCAACAGTCAGATTTGGGCTAATTAAGGCAATGTAAATCGGCCCACCTGCGGCAAGAACCTGAACGTCTATCAATAAACCTACCGCGGATACCGCTCGCCGTCAAAATATTTTTTTACACTTTACCGTACCAATGAAATGTTATAGCGCTCTATAACATTTCATAGCATTTCACCTCGTAGCACAGTCTTTAGGCATGGCAATAATAGTAGTGCTCGTGTTAAGTTGAGCTACAGATGTAAAGCCTCATGTGCTTGAATTCAGGTATTGAACTTTTAAGCAAATTTAATACCATGATAGTAGTAAGTAACTTAATACCATGGTGGTAAGTAACTTAATACCATGGTGGTAGTACGTAACTTAATACCATGGTGGTAGTAACGTAATCTCAGGATAGATTATTTCCCAACTTTAAACTTCAACTTTACTTTTAAAATTATCACAAAGCTATGGCAGAAATATTGCGTCTAATGCACTTTTAAAATATATTTACGTGAAATATGATAAATTTGAATAAAAATTTGAGAAGTAATATTTCAAGTTTGTTTTGCAAAAATCTGAAGCGAGCAACTAAAATCATGACCGTCTCAAGAATAAATGCAGTCTTGTATAAATCAAGGTTTATTGGCACCGAGAGAGCCATATCATTTCGCAAGATATCCATTCAGGAGCTATGCCAGTCGTGCGTGGTTTGAATATGGACCAGTCGAACGCCATCTTAACTTAGCAGTCTATAATTCAAACTGCATATAATCCCATCTCTACAGCAATAGAAATAAAGTTGACTTTTCAGTGGTAGGCAATTCCAGTTGCAGTTGTGAAACGTCTGATTTCACGTAGCGGCGCACACTATCTGTCAAACCACATAATAAAGTGGGAATGAGTAGGCTATTTTTTTTCAGAGAGCTCTAAATATAGCAATTTTTGAATGACACCCTTATTTGTGTTGCTGTCTGTCCCAGATGGGATTTATGTGTTTACACTAAGTTTCCTAACTTTGTAGCACATATAGTAGGTACTGTATAATGTTTTATGAGAAAAGTGTGGCTTTATCGAAAAGTGTGATTTTGGACTTTAGCTAAGTAATCTTTGCCACTCCTTATATATTCGTAAAACGAGGTCTGAGGTTCGAGTCCTCAGTCTTGACTTGAAATAGCGAGATTTTATTGTATTGGCTGAATCCTGAATTGAATTATTAAATTTCAATCACAAACATATTATAAGGGTAAAAATTTTTAACAAAAAATAGAACCGATATAACGTCCTTGAAAGTAGAAACCTTGGCTGGCACCGACTCCTAGATATGCTTAAGTAAATTAAAGCAACTAAATGACATAGTTATTTTTTACTTTTTAGTGCGTTTTGAGTCGGTTCTATTTTTTGTTAAAAATTTTTATTTCTTACTTTTTAGTGATTTATCGCCACGTACCGTACTCGTACTATACTGTCATAGTATATTATATGACACTAGTAGCCAAAAAGCTACCGATACCGAGTCAAAAACCGAAATCGCTGTAAGCGTGCCTCCAAAATTTGAAGAGTTCCTTCAATTTCCTCAGGATATCATCAGCAGATCCTAACATGAGGACAATGGGACCACCTGGGATGTATGCCCTTTCTAATAAAAAAAGAATTATCAAAATCAGACAACACTGTAAAAAGTTATGCGTGGTCATACATAAAAAAAAACAAATATACGTGTCGAATTGAGAACCTCCTCCGTTTTTTTCCTCGGTTAAAAACGGGGCCCTATTACTAAGATTTCACTGTCTGTTTGTGTACCTATACCATGTACCAGGCTATATTTCATGAGTCGATACTGAAAAATTTCACTGATGATGTAGGTATTTCTGTTACCACTAAAACAGCAAATATTAATAATTAAATTAAAAATTAAAAAAACCCCCGACCCAAATAAATATTAAACTTTGGTCATTCTTCAGCAAAAATATAAATCGGTTTATCCGTTTCATTCCGGCATTCCAGGGTTTCATATGCCACATCCCATTTCCAGCATCAGGTCCTTGTCAATTAGAAATATGAAAAGAACCAGTCAAGACAAATTCAACGAGCCGAAACTCGATGGGTTTACTAAAAAGGTAGACCAAGGTTACGTCTCCTACCTTTGAGTGAGACCAGCTTAGTGGTTCCAGAAGACATTAGTGTTTCAAATGTCAGATCAGACACATGCTTTCAAGCAAACTGAGCGTGAAACATTTCTATCACACCTAACAAACGACCTGATGACCTTGAACACCTGAACCGATTTCCAACAAACATAGCTCAGAACACTCTTGACTCATATACCTTTCAAACAAAAAAACCGCAATAAAATCGGATCGTCTAACTTATAACACCCCGTCGTTTTTGCGTCGGGAGTTAAAAATAGAATAAAATAAATATTTAAGTGAGGCTGCCGTACAAAAAAATCACGTTTTTGTCGTTTTGTATGGAATTCTCCATGCATAAGTCCGACTCGCACTTGGCTGATATTTATATAGGTACAAAATATAGAGATTAATGTAGGTACACACGTACCAGTCCGCCCGGTGTTGACAGCACAAATTATATTTTACCAAAGCGAAATAAAAGCTTTATCAAATAAAGTAAGAAATCATAACGTTGTAATGCCAGCGGCAATTTGTTTTTTTGCTGTAACAAAAAAAAACAAATAAAATGGCCTTAATTTTTAAGCCAGCGCGATGTCGTTAGCATTAATTTATTGCCTATTGTTGCTTACGGAATTATTGCCCGTAGTCGTCAATTTATAACATTTTTATTTTGTACTCTGTGAAATTTATATTTTGATACACTTTCTATAAAATTGTGGGTATTTTATTTCGATAAACTTTCCGTACAATTTAATGTTTATACAATGTGGTGCCTCAGAGACCATGTTATGCCGTCTGACCCGGTCATTGTTGTAACCATTAAAGAATAAAAAATAATCTTTGATTTTGTGGTTAGTTTATGTGGTATCAAATCATGACATCTAACGGTCGAGTTCTGTATTAGCGGGTGCATCCCAGTAGTACCCCTAACCGTAGTTCTATAGAACTGTTGGGATACTTTCCGGGCTGTCAAATTATATCCTAATAGTCCTATATAGAACTGTAGCATAGTTTTTGCTGTTGACTTTGCTTATAGCATATAAGTTATAATAAGGTAAGTTTTAAAACCAAGTAGTTGTCGTGTCTAAAATATATTCTCTTTTTTTAGAAGTTACAGGGGGGGACACATGTTACAACTTTGGAAGTATCTTTCGCGCAAACTATTTAGCTTAGATAAAGAACTTCACCATAATGCATTTCAGTTTGTGTAGATACTCTCAAATTTAAGTGGACATTTATTATTGCAATCAAAAGAGATTTCATATTATACTTATAAAAACTAGGTTATTTATACGTAATGTACAAACAAGAAGTTGATATCGACATTTCTTTAATTTTGTCCCATTAGTTCTATATAGAACACTAAACTCTAATATGGTGTGTCAACAGTTCTATAGAACTAAAATTAGGGGGTACTACTGGGATGCACCCGTATTAGCCTATGGAATAATAGGCTACTTTAATTCCAAGAAGCTCTAAGCCCCGATTAGATACGTGAAATCATCGGTTCCGGTTTTTTTATTAAAATCTATTGCATAGCTTCTATCGCGGGCCTTGAGCGTGGAGACCGAATTCAGAAATTCCGTAACGAAAAAACCTAACACCCTCTCAATATCAAAAACATAATATCAAAAGCATAATTACGGCGCCGACGTCATTGGGAGCGTGGCCTAGCGGTAAGGCGCTCTAAGTGCCCGAATTGATAGAGAAACGCGGGTTCGAATCCCGTCGGTTCCGCAATTTTTTTTTCAAGCGTTTTTTTTTTCAACTAAAAGGCTTTTTAGTTTTTCCATCTATCGATAAATACCAGACCTTTTAATGACTTTTTGAAATATCACGATTAATAAAAAAAAGAATTGCGGCGCCGACGGGATTCGAACCCGCGTCTCTCTGGCAATCCAGGCACTTAGAGCGCCTTACCGCTCGGCCACGGTCCCGATGACGTCGTAAGGTAAACATAAGTTGATAAATAATGCTATGCAATAGCTTTACCGCGGCAGTCCCCGAGTGCCACACGTCTTTTTTTTTATTAAAATCTTTTAGCGATCGTTACAAAATCAAAATGTTAGCATCTTAAGCTGTCAACTCACTTTGGAGTAGCTTGGTGACCTAAGCCGAAGTCTCCTCACCTACATAGAGGAAGGCCTGGCCCTGCGTACCATTATCCTAGAATGCTATGGAATAAAAATTGGCTGTTGACCTATCCACGAGTATTGAGTACCGATCCATGACGCTGGTTTAACACTGCCGAGTGTGTCTTCAGGACGTTTTATACAAAAGGCATGAGGTAAGAAAACCAAGACACAATCATAACAGCAAATGGTGCGTGCAAACAGAGACCATATCTCAAGTTTATCGCCCGTACAGTGATTTTAGGTGCAGATAACAGTTTTGTGTTCGCTTATTTTATTCCCATGTTTTACTTCAAACCATAAAAAGATTAGGGTATATTGAAATTTATCAATGTCGTGACAATATGAGGCTTAACACTTTTACGTCTGTTTTACAGGTTGATTGAGAGAGTATTGTATGTGTGATGTCTTACCTTTTCGGTTAATAATGATTCAAATTAGGTACGTGTCAAAAGTATATCAGTAAATATAAGTGCATGGTCTATTTGAATATATGAAGAATATTAAGAATGTAAACTACCGCAAGTATTTTCCATATTATTAATAAAATTATTATTATAAAAACAAAAAAACCTAACTGCTTAGAAGTAATGAACTGAAAGGAGAAAAACAAGGATCACTATATCTATATAAAATTCTAAATACTTTATGACGACGGACGATGTTTTACCACCCTGCCGGTAAAGAGGTACCGCCAAACGATTTACCATTCCGGTACGATATCGTGTAGAAATCGAAAGGAGTTTTAATTTCACCCTACTCTTAAGAAGTTAGGCCTTCCATCTTTAATTTCATCATAACTGTCAAAGGCTAAGTTGTAGTAAATTAACGAAAAATTTATCTATAAAGATTTTCCTTCAAATATAAACCTAATAAATTAATATTTGTTGATCTAAACCGGGTTTAGCCCTTTTACCTTAGACTTTATTATCCGTAGCTCAGCCTTCTAATCACGAATCCAAACAGTCAGTTGTATCTGTATGCACCTTAAACATAAATAATATTCATAATAATCAAAGTAAAGATAATTTTTCGCGATCCATAAAACTCTTATAAAATTATCATAACACCCTTCTCAAAGCGAGGGTGAAAAAGAAACGTAAAGCGATTCGATACGCGTCTAATGGATTTGATATAGCACTCTCTTATCTCGTTAATATCCATAATTTAGAGAGATTTTCTTATGAGATTTTACTTTTTGAGAGGCATAATAAAACTTTAACGGGACATCATAAATTTATTAAAATTTTTAACCGACTCCGAAAAGGAGGTTTTCATTCAACGTGGGTGTTTTGATGATTTATATTGACTGATATTTTATATCTATGTATCTGCACCGAGATATCCGATTTGCATTATCATTGGATTGGTTCCGCAACGTAAAACTAATTTAAATTCCGCCAAGCGATGATCGATGACTTGACACTTATTCAAGAACGAATAAACCCAAGACCCTACGTAGAGGAGCATCGTACGTAAGTACCTATGTGCATTTTAATGTTATTGCCTAGATACTTATAGTGCGAACACAACGTCAGGAGTCTGGAATGCCAGTATGGGACGGGTCACACTGCGATTGGAAGAGGAAAGGTAGCTAGGACATTCTCCCAAGAAACATTGTAACACTACCGTATATAATCATGCCACAACCATATTTTATGTCATACAGTGTCGCGTACTTTCTTTTGGTCTATGGTTTAAGTTTGTGTCGGTCGATCGCCGCCATGTTTTGCTAAAAACAGACAGCAACGAGTCGTCGAGCTTAAGGTGCGTAATTCGTGTGAATATTGAATCAATTCTAACTTATATCATTTAATAAGTTTCATCTTTAGCGTAATTGATATTGAATAGTATTAGAGCATTATTAGTGATTCATTTGTGAATGATATTGCAATAAATGGTCGAATTTGTGATTATGACTCGATGATTTTAATTTATTTAACCCTATCTGAGATGCCTTTCACATCATATACCTATTAGTATTATAATTATCTGTATAGTATTACGATAAGTTAAGTTTTATAGTCTTCGTGACAGCTAAGTGATGGATTATATAGCATGTTCTGTCTCACAAGTTCAAATTCTAAACTTTATAAAGATTTGAATTTAAAAGATAATAATTTTACCATTTTGTGCAAATGTAACAAAAAAATGTATAACAAAATACAATTATTGTATTTATTCTTGTTGTATTTTATCCATTAACAGAATAAAATTGCTTTCTATTCTTTTTGATATTTATCTTATAGTGATTTATAAAAAAGATGTACAAATGTCAATTAATTAAATAAACGGATAATGAACTTAAAAATAATAATATAAGAGCAACCCTATTTGAACTTACATATTTGAGGAATGATATATAATACTTATCGGAAAAATGATTGTTGATTGCTGAAAAAACAACTTTTCCGAGCAAGAAAGATGAAAACAATATTTGTCTATGTGTGTATTTGTGGACTGCTGCTTAAATAAAATTAATTACTATTTTGTCTCCCATGGAGTACATTACGATAACTTCTCATGACCCGCAGGGCGCGCTTAACAACAAATTAAAAACCGATACATGTGACGAGTGATTAACTTAAAAAACAAAGAAAAATAAGAATACCACATGGCTTTAAAGGGGATGCGCACATAACTTTTTTTTTATCGACTACAGGTTGGCCCTTGACTGCTATCACATCTGATGTTAAGTGATGATGCAGTCTAAGATGGAAGCGGGCTAACCTGTTAGAGACTTTTCGGTTTTTACACGACATTGTAATCGCTTGGTGATACGTCTTTTCTTATAAGTGTATCCACCGCGCATACCACTGCGCCACGGAGGTCGTCAAATAAATAATATCCTAACATGAAATAAAACAAATACAAAAGATTATTATTATTATTTTTAAGGATAGAAAAAGTTTTTGTAACAGTGCTCGTCCGGGAAATTGTCACCGACATGTATGGTGGTTTCTGTCGCCAACTGTGCATTGCAGTGTTTTGATCTGAAGGCCACTGTTGCGTTACCAAAAACGCGTCAGGTTGATTGAAACTGGGCAACATCCTAAAAAAACTTATCACTGTTCCAATATCACATTATGATCCGAACGCAGCAATGTTGCTAAGCGACATTGATGAGTTTGGCGTATATGTCTGAAAACTTTCTGCCACAAATAACGTTAGGTACAAGAACCAAAAAAAATTTTTTTTTATTTTATCGACTACAAGTTAGCCCTTGACTGCTATCACACCTGATGTTAAGTGATGATGCAGACTAAGATGGAAGCGGGCTAACTCGTTAGGAGTAGGATGAAATCCACACCCCTTTCGGTTTCTACACGACATCGTACCGGAACGCTAAATCGCTTGGCGGTACGTCTTTGTCGGTAGGGTGGTAACTAGCCACGGCGAAAGCCTCCCACTAGCCAGACCGTGACAAATTAATAAAAATCTCAATCTGCCCCACCGGGAATCGAACCCAGGTCCTCCGTCTTATAAATCCACCGCGCATACTGCGCCACGGAGGTCGCCAAAATGTCTTTTTAATCTAATTAACAAGTTAGGAAGATAAAAGACAAAAAAACCCAAAACAAAAAGTCGCTGGTGACCACAAATATAAGCCGAATTAATATGTTTTTAAAGAAAACAAGCAGAAGCGGCGTATCAAAACACATTTTAGTTTTTTAATGTTTACTTTGTCCCTACGAGTCTACGGGGCGGGGATTAACGTTGTGACAGTTAAACTTTGATGAATCACTGGTATACAAATACTAGCAGATGATCGCGGCTTTACTTGCATATTGACTGTAAAACGCTTGAAGAATTATAATTGTCATTTGTTGTATGAGAAAGGTAAATGAACATGCCGGACACTTGCTGTTAAAAATATGCCAATGTTTATAAATAGGATACGCTGGTAGGGTAGAGAAAAACACATCGTCACTCAATTCAAATTCAAAATCGTTTATTGAGAGTAGGATCAGTTTCCAAGCACTTTTGAAACGTTATGTTTGACTATTTGTAGCTGCGAGCTGCGACTCTACCACCAGCTCGGAGGACAGGTTCATAGTATTGTTATCGAAAATCGTAAAAGTATCACACTTCGTGTTAACGCAACGAAAGAGACGTACAAGTAGCGGCACGAAACTCTAGCGCTGACCGTTATTGCGCAGAAGTAAAAATTTAGGTATCATGGGGGAGCTTGAGGAATTCCACTGAGTTGCACTGTTATTATTGTTAATTTTCAGTTGGTTTGTTAAATATAATTATATGTTTTGTTGTTTTTTTAAGTTTGTTTATGAATTTAAGGGAATAATATACCTAGAAGAAATACCGTTTTGCGACGCCAGGCGTGTTACCATTGCCTGATTCAGATTAGACTAGTCTTATATCTTAAATAAAAATTGACAATATAATAATGTTTTATTTTTCTACTCCCCGTAAGCTTTTCAAAATTTATTTATTCATTTATGGTAACTATCTATACTATATAATTATGTCTTAAGTAATACAAAATCTTTGGAAATTACAACTATAAACTATAAACTATAACATATATAAGCACAAACAGGCACGTAACGTACACAAACACATACACACACACGCATGCTCGCACACACACACATACAGATGAAAACGATGTTGTAACATGATTTGGCTATTAATTAGGTAATTAAAGTAAATATTGTATTGCGTACGCGACGGTACCGATGCGCAGCCATCCCTTCTACGTTACGTTCAGCGCTAGACTTACATGCCGCTAGTTATATACGTTTTCAATATCGCCGTTACTGGGTGAAGATAATTTTGTTTACACGAGATAACTCTTGCGAGATTTCTATACGGAATTGAAAAATTTTAAAAATTTAAAGTTCAATAACTTTATACATCACAAAAATATTATTTGGAACACATTCCAAAATAATGAATATGTTATTTATTAACAACAGCTGATAAGCAAAAAGGCACTGGGTCACACTTTTGAGACATACGATAAGCGAATTTCAATTTTACAGTCATACACATAAAGATGAATTTTGAATACAACAAAAAATAAATGGATATTTCCAAAAATAGATTGATAGAGAAGTGTCTCATAAATTTGGGACCAATTAAGTGTCGCATGCGAGGAGCGTCGAAACAAAAAACGTGTCAAAAAATGGCCATAAAAATTAAAACTCGTAGCATCTTTTATGGTTTTCAGATAAAAACTGTTTTAAGCTGTTATCCATAGTGTCGCTGAAGTAATTATTGTATTTTTACCTACTTATTAAAAAGAAAGGTTAAGTACGGTTTAATAAAATCGGACCGCTTGCCTGGTTTCCTGAACATTTATTAAATAGAAGTACAAGTACTACAATTTATTAAGTAAAAGTAGTCCACAAAAACACTTAGAAAATGAAATTGCATCTGTGGACGCAAGGCGGTCACACGCTAACTGTGAGAGAAGTATTACTTCAGAATCGATCACACTGCAAAATGATTTATTCACAAAGAGTTCTGCTGCGTCTACATCTTAAATCTCACCTTTGGCTCAAAGGTAACCTCGTTGGCGGAATCCTAATAGGTTTTTGAGATCATCGATAAAATGGAACCGATAATGCTCGTCTCGATTTCAGCTCGAGATTAAATCGATTCAGTGAATTTATAATGATATTGGTACTGTGAGCCTTGCACAAGCTTCAACGTGACATGTTGGTATAGAGATGTCCGAATCGATTCCAATTTATATTGTTGTGTGTAGATAATATATAGAAATAGTAAAATTATCGTTAAATGCTTTGTACAATTCAAAGACCTACTTATATTTAATAAACTTTTTAAACTAAAAACATTTTTTCCTTTTTCCGTAATAGATAAATGAAAATAATATATATCTTAATTTTAACGTATCTATTATTAAAATATCGTTGTTCTAAAATATTTTATTAAACATCGATAACTCTAAGCACGTCATTATTATCGACAGAAAAGTAACGATAGCGATTCTAATTATAAGAGAAATTAAATCAAAGGAAAGCCATTAATAATTCATCTTCTTAAAATTCCGATAGATATTAATGGATATCTTATTTATAGTCTATAGAGAGAAAAAGGAAAGATCACCGACAAAGCATATTTTTGAAAATATTTCCTACGTAATGGAATTTGGTGCTGGAGGAGTTCTCGTGACCACCTCTAACCATGCCATATAAGATCAAATAACTCAGTATGAATCAAACGAGCCCAAACTTGATGGGGTTGTTGCTGATGTTTTATTGCGTAGTGTCTATCGCTATCTTCTAACTTCTAGCATAATCACCAGCGTCAGCATCAGTTCCACGTCCTCATTACATGGCATTGTCACGCGATATGCATAGATATGCGTGCAAAATTTCACATCAATTCGTCAACAGGAAGTAAAATTTCAATTACTAGTGTAGTAAATAATACTCCAACGGCCAGAACAATCAATTTATTTCCTCCTTCTATTACTATTTTTTTTCAATACAGTTACTATTTTTCACAATACAGGTCTCGTGTTATACTCATATTCGAGGCTCTACAACACCCAGGACAGAATGAATACCCTCCTAACTTTTCTATTTTCATCTCGACACCGATTCCTCCATTAAAAATCGTTCTTGGAAGGAATCGTTACTATTGGTTTAACAATAAGTGGTGTGATCCGCCATAACCAATCACACGCGACCAGTCATTATGTTTTTTCACAGATTAACTATTTTCATAAACTAACATGTCATAGAGTAAAAACTTCCGAGTACTTTTTTAAAAAATCATGACAATAGATTTGACTCAAATAAATAGAAAAAACGGCAAGTTAAATCAAAGCTTGTAAAAAAGTACAGCACACTGAACTTTCAAATATGAAATAATAAAATGGACGGACTATTCCGATAAAGTGAATGCAATTTCAGCCATGATATTGTATACATAATCATAATAGCTGGAAATAATATATTTGGAAGGAAATGAATAAATATGAACATTTCATGATAATTTCAGTGTGTAATGGGGTAGTTTCATTAATGTTATTTAAACATTAATTAAGCTACTTCGTAGGCGTTTTTGTTGTGCTGTTTAATAGTAGATTGTTATACAAAGGGTTATAATACAAACAAGTCAGGGTGCCTGTTTTTAGCCCACAGTAGACGATAACTGCCGGAGACGGCTGGTGGAAGGCTTTTGCCGTGGCTAGTTACCACCCTACCGACAAAGACGTTCCGCCAAACCATTTAGCGTTCCGGTACGATGTCGTGTAGAAACCGAAAGGGGTGTGGATTTCATCCTACCCCTAACAAGTTAGCCCGCATCCATCTTAGACTGCACCATTTAAAATCAGATATGATAGCAGTCAAGGGTAAGCTTGTAGTCGATGAAAAAAACCTGTCTAGGAATTTCTTAGTAGCAGTCTAGTAAACTTTATAGTTTAGTCTATAGATCACTTTTCAGCTTCAAAAAGTTACAAAATCTGGTCACCACAAGCTTGTCGCCTTTTTTTTTTTAAGTTGGGGAGCGGGGTGCTACTTGTTGTGAATAGGGGTAAGAAGTTACACGCCTTTTTTACCGGAATGTTAAACTCTTCGGAGGACGTAACCCGACTCATTGGCTGTTTTTGTAACATCACGCATTACTTAAACATCATATACTCGTCAAGCGCAAAGCTGCTAGGTTGTGTGCAAGTGTCTCGATTTCAAGCAATTAAATAAAAAATCCTTTACGAAACTTCTAATTCCTGATGTCAATATTTTTTATTTTCTCATAATTTTTAACCATAATTTGCAACCTTGTTTATTTCTACTAGCAATATTCGTTAATTAAATCGTTCTTTCTTTTTTCCGAATGAATAACTATGAAATAAAGACATAAAGAGGTGCAAAAAGTCAAGAAATTTATGAATATAAATAACAAATCTCAATCAACTTGTCGGGAAACATACCCGGGAGTATCGTTTTATAAACCTACAGCGTTTACCGCTGAGCCAGAGAGACCGACAGAACTTTCCAAAGGAAAAGTTGGAACAATTTAACAAATATTTTAAATCGTCCATCGCGAGTCGCGTGAGATATGAGAATCTGAACGAAGTGTACCAGATACACATCTCAGTCGAGTATCTTCAACTCGAAGGGAACTTTAACGTCGGCTGTCGGAAACTTCGCGTCGGCAAAACTTGGCCTACATTATTTATGTCGCGTTCCAAATTACTTGGCCGTAAAGTATATGATTTTTGATGCAAACTAAATGATTTGTATAACAATCATCCGATACATATACATTTGGAAATTAAAAATATTGTCAAGGATAAAAAATAAATCAAAAAGATAATTTATTACTGACTCGTACTTGGCTTTGTACTAAATCACTGGATAAATCGTATACAGATGGTCACTTTTAGTCGCCTAGCGAAAAGTACTACATATTTTAACTTTAAGTCTATTGGTCAGTCTTATTTTTTTATAATGAAGATACAGCATGAAATAATAATACTCCCTTACCGGGATAGATCGCTAGTTAACTATAAATTCATGAGTGGACTTTAAGTTAAGTACAAGTCTAGGTTGAAATAACATCCAGGACTTAAGAATCATAACATTTTACCATGAGCTCGAATTTACTTGTATTAAAAGAAAATTAACATTTTAAAATTATAATTTATTAGCGCACGCAATATAAGAAAATATTTGATAAATCCTTTTTATATTGGATAAAAATGAAATAAGATTTATAAATAGTGAAAACCTTTTCACGTTCGTCCCCTAAGAAGATGAGATTTACTAAGTTTACGACTTAAATATTTCTTTGTTTGTTTAGCAAGTTTCTCGCAGTGCCCGCTTTTAGGGGCATTAAGTATGTATACAGCTTTTACGCTAACGTGTAACATTTTCACCGTTTCTTGTCTTTACCGTCGTTTCTGAGAATCCTTTGAGCAGGACTCAAGTTATCTTCGTACTCTTGTGTCAACTCGCTATACAAATATAATATGTAAATTGTTGTCGCGTAACATACAATGATATTAATAATGAAACGTTGTGAAATAGATAGACAAAGATATACATGACGGCGCCTGCGTCATCGTACACGACTAGAAAGAAGTCTGTGAACTGCACGTGCACCAGCTACGCCCTCTTGCGGATGCGCATCGTTCGATACCCCCACTCACCCCACTACTTGAGTCATTCTACGCTGTATAAAAGGAGCGGGTCTACAACTGGTTGGCAGTCTAGGCTCTGGCGTGGCGCGGTGCAGATCTTGTACTTTGCTTATCGCTTAACCTAGACAACTCTGATAATTAATTTGTGCAAACGAATTAATTATTACTCTCAGCTTGAGTTATAATTACTTGGAATACAAAGGCCTAGTTTATTCACAATGTCCTACCCTCTTTCGACAAATTTGGCTGGGCAAGGGGAATAACTTGAACAGAGGAGGTGAGTGTTGACGGCCGTCACCAAGGGTACCCTTAAACCTACACCCGTGTCACAAGTCTCGGGCTCTGTTCGGAGTTATTCTCTCAGCCACGTTCGGAGTTACTCTCTGTTTCGAATCAAATATGATTCATTCAATCAAATTCGAATATGATTCCAGTCTTTGTACCTGCGTCGAAAAGATGTCTCCGCCATCCTACATACACAATGTTACTGTAATACGAGTCAATAAATAAATAAATAAAACAAAGTTCAGTAAGATTTTTGTAGTAGTAATGAGCGAAAATATTGTAAAATTCTAATGGGAAAGATGTCTTTTACTTATGATATCCAACAGATGGCGTTATTGTACGATATGTAGAAACAAATAAACTTGTATTCCTTCTAAGTTATTTCGTCACTTAATATTAAATGATATTGCAGTCGACGGTTAAAATAGGTGAAAGGCGAAAGTTTGTGAGTGTGCATGTTTGTTACTTCTTCACGACTAAACGGCTGGAGCGATTTTAATAAATATTGGTATGTAGTTAGCTGAAACCTTGGATTAATACATAGGCAACATTTTATCCTGAAATTCCCACCACAACGACAACCACGCGGGCGAAACCGCGGGCATCCTCTCGCGTAACTTAATTTCAGTCCCAAGCTTTATCATTTAAATCCCTTTACGTGATAATGGAATTTTTCATAAGCTTAATTTTGACAAAAACCTACCTTGAACTTAAAAAATGACGATAATATTCATCGAGGCATTCGTTTTAGGAATGAATTTAAAAAAAAATTCCATACTACTTACTCGTATCTGTTTGCACATGGAACTATTTGTCTATTTGTCTGTCCGCTCATTCAGACTAAACTGCGAACCGGCGGGACCAATTGTGAGAGGACTTCTACTTGGAAATAGATCCTCCAATATTATACGGTACTTTTATTTTAAATATAATTAAGTATTTTAATTTTATTTCGACGCGAATGCCCGCTAGTTATAATTACATTTTTGTACGTCAAGATATTTATAATTGGAAGGTTTTCTCATAATTTTGATATTATTTCACCAATTTACTTGTCAGTTATATATACTCATAAGCTCTTTCCTGTCACACTAATTGCGATAACAATGTACAACCGTTTCCTGTCATTTATTACATTTATATTTATCTTGACCTTTTTATATTGCCTTGTTGGCCTGTGTGGCTTTGGATTATGAGTTCCTGGTTCGGACATCAAAGTACGTATCACCTGATACCTTCAGTTCAGTATGTTCTTTGTTTCATAGTTAACTTTAATATTAATTGTAATTATAAGGATTAATTAACAAATTTGTAAATTACTTGAAAGTTTTGTAATATTTGGGTTTACCTAAAGTTAGATCAAAGGCATTAAATTTTCATTATAAGTCTAGAATCTTAAGTTTTGTCTTTTAGATAATTTTGATTGAATACAAAAACATGATTTTAATTATGATGTTTCACGATGGCTGCCACGAAGCTGAGTGTTGGGCTAGTGAGGACCTAATTTCTTACAGCATTATACTTCGAAGAAGAAGGGCTTATGAAACCTACTGTCTCCTAAAGCGATCATGTTCCACCACCATTCATGCCTATGGTACGACCGTGCGCGACAAAATTTTATTTTATGTAAAATGACAATGGCTTGGCAGTTACAGATTCTAAGATTATAAATGAAATGAAAATATCAAAAGCTCAATAAAATAATAAAAAATTTGTTACGAGTAATATGACTCGTGAACGCTTAAGAGAGAGCTTAAAGTGAACTAGAGACACAAAGCAACCAGTCATGACCAGTCAGCCTAGGATGCGCACGAAGTTCTTAATCTATAGAAATTGACATACCTATAAATAGCGACGAAATCGGAAACAAAGCTTACTTGCGCTCCGACGCAACAAAAGAGAGCAAATATTTAATTGCGCACTATTGGGGGACTGCCTATCATTTTCTTTTCGCGAGATTTTAGTAGTTCTTCAAGCAAATATTAGGCCTAAAGGCCTTATCCATCTGACAGTATAAGATTTAGATCTAGGACACATTACGTTCCTCCAATGTTTTGTATTATTTATAAATAAATACATATTTTTAACATCAGCATGCGGATCCCTAATTCGATAGATTTGTATGCATAGGCTCGCCGACCCCATTTGTACGGGACCCTGTAGATAGACTCATAACTTATGTTGACATGTGATACATCAGAAAATATTCTCACAAAATATATTTATGAGCCTTGACCACTTACATGGAAACAATATGGCTATTTTTCTTTTTATATCGAGTTCCAAGAGAATAATCGTTTTTCTTGACGATCTTATTTTACTAACCTACTTTTTGTGTCAACATTTTTATAGTACTTACTCATTGACATATTAATACTATGGACTTCGGGTCTAATGCAAAATTTACGTCAAAAGTGTCCCAAGATATTTTATACACACTAGGATGTATTTATGTTTTTATACACAAAATAACATTGTAATGTATGTCTTATCCTATTGTTATACAGTCTAATTTGCAAGCATGCAATAAGTAATCAGCTTCGATTGACGGTTACCATGGCAGCCTTTTTTTGTCATGACAGCTTCTCGTGAAAATAGGACAACATAAATGGTGTGGAGTCGGTAGCTTTCAAATTGTTTTTGGCATCTTATATTTATATATTATATTTACAGCAAATTTTAATGTATATTTACATATCCCTGACCTCTATATGCTGGGATAAATCTTGTACCAAATAATAATTGTTGTAATTATCTTGTATAAAATAATAATTAGTTATAATAATAATTAATTACAAACCAAATCCACTAATGTACAAAATGATATGCCACTCGACATAGTTCTTTACTCTGAAATTTTAAGTTCTCGATATTTTCCTCTTTTTAATCAAACTGAAAATATATTTTTTACTTCAATGACGTTAGATCACTTTTTTAAATAACTGTTCCTAATTTCATGTACATAATTCTTATAGTTATCAAATTAATATACCATAATGGTAAAAGTTATTTGATTAATATTCATGACATAAAAAATAAAAGTTGACATAAAAAATAAAAATTTTTGAATTGAAAATAATCAAATTATTTTCATTCAAAAATTAAGTAATTAAATAATTCAAATGTTAAACAACAAAATAACTCTATGCAGTCGTTGTTCTAAAACATTCTATTGCTCACGGCAGATCCGAACTAAATGTGGTTAATTAGATAAACATATTGCACTCCTTCTATCCTATACGCGGGTAGCGTATGGGAAAAGGACAGATAGATACTTTTGTTCATTTTGGTTGGTTATGCAATTCGTTTCTATAGTTTATTAATATTTTAATAAAATAGCCTGTTTCTAAGCAAAATAATACTTTAAAATCATCAGTAAATATTTACTTACTGAAAATATGGTACACCGTCTTCTTTTCTCACCTTACTCGGGTAGTTCTTACAAGTTTTTTATAACACATTACGGCATTATTGACGTGTATTCTGTCAGTCAGCTAATATGAGACTGAATTGCGATTGGAAGACATTTCGCGTTTTGGCTTACTTTTGGTTCGGACACTTTTTATCGCTGACCCGAAGTCCATAGTATTAATATGTCAATGTACTTACTCTAACTTTTACTGTTGCTTCATTTTTTCCTAACATTCGTGGCTTCTAGTCCTGGTTGTGTCTCAGAAGTTAATCCGTCGGATCGAGTCACTACCTGGGCGCAGGGATGTTGCGGATGCGGAATTCCACATCCGCAAAGGATTTTGAGCACTTACATCCGTGGATGGGATCTTAATTTTAACAAGAAGTTGTAGGGGTATAGAAGTAACACTACTAACCTAACCTACTAACCACTAAACCAATGGCAGTCATCATTTTATAGTGATCTATAATGTACTTGAACTTATCACCCTAAGCCCGCCAACCCACCATTGTGCAGCGTGCAGCAGCAGCAGCGTGTTGGGCCTACATTCCATATTGCCTCTCGAACAAGAATGTAGTGTGTATATATTATTATTTACTGATATGCCGATCTTGCTCCACTTTTTCGAAAATGGCATCCATTTTATCCGTAACAGGCCGTGGTGCATCTTTGACATCAAAATTTCCGGATTGAAAACGCTTAAACCAAATTTGTGCAACTCCCACAGACACTGCACTAGGTCCATAAACATCGTCTTCTTCATCGTCACCTTTGTAGTACGAAAAACGAAAGAAAATCACACATTTTCCTAATTTGGATTTAAATTTGTATTCTTTAAAATTCAAACTTTTAATAAAAAAAACAGCCAGATACAAATAGTATAACCAAAGAGATTTTATTAAAAGTTCATACATACTTAAAATGAGATCACATTAAGAACAGATTTTGCGAGTAAAGGCTATTTGTGAAAAATGGTGGTTTTTAAACTTTTCATGTAACCGGGAAAAGTGAAAATTAATATTAAAATAACAATAAATGAAATTAGAAAAATGGAGAAAAATTATGCGAAAATACTTTTTCCCCAATCTATACTAATATTATAAAGAGGAAAACTTTGTTTGTTTGTAATGAATAGGCTCAAAAACTACTGGACCGTTTGTAAAAATTCTTTCACCATTCGAAAGCTATATTATCCACGAGTAACATAGGCTAAATTTTATTTTGGAAAAAAATAGGGTTCCGTAAAATATTTGGGGTTTTCGGACACAAGGTGTAAAAAATCAACCACAAAAGTTAATTATTGCGTACGCTGCCTAAACTATAAAAGATAGAACCATAAAATGTTCTAATTAATTGGAGATGATCTTATAAATATCTACAAAAAAGTCCGCGGCACACTATACCTATCTATGTCGAGTGAGGCACAACAACCATTTTTTTATTTAAAAATCTTAAATTTTTTTGGACTACATTTAAACGCATTTACTTTACTCATGCTATTAATCCTTATCAAAATAAATTATTTCATCACTAAGTACAGTTTATGTAGATAATATTTGGTATTTAAAAGATTAAAATTAGACTTTTGGTTTTGAAGTTATGGCGAAATTAAATTATTACTATTTCTGCGTTGCGAAGTGAGCGTCACCAAGATGGGGGCGCGCGTGCGGGAGGGGAGTTTAGATCTATGTTATATATACGATGATGAATTAAGAATTCGATCTTTGTTCAAATATCTATTTAGTACATGGAAGAGTTTGTTCGTTTGTTTAAACGGGCTAATCTCTATCTGCGTGTCGGATTGTAAAATTATTTTTGTTTATTCTGAAGGCTAGACTCAAGAGTGAAATATACTATTTAATATCAATTTATACCCATCCGCTTGCCATAAATATATATTTTTAATGTTAATGTACTGAAATGTCATACAATGTTTAACAAAAATGTAGACCTTTAGTACACGGGACGGGACGGAGAATATTGCTTCACGGGAAACTATAAAAAAATTAAATTGAGAGGGGGAGCGGGGAATGAGCACACTATATGTGCCTTTACACATTTTGTATGAAAGTCTGTCTTTAAAATTAGAAGGGTACCTAAGAGGTTTTCACGCGGACGAAGTCGCGGGCGACTGCTAGTCTATTATATAGTGATTATTGGAGCACCGTGGTATGTCAAAATTTAGATTTCTTTCCTAAAAAATTTACTGATGCCTGGCCCTGCGCTCATTCGAGTTGTAATGCTAAAGGCAAACTTATTTACTATGAGACAAAACACTGTTCTATCGTCAAGAAAATATTAATTTGTCTATTATTATTTAATAGGAAATAACCGAATTTCTAAGGAAACGTTAACAGCGCGTAATTTCCTGTGACAGAGGAATCTTCCCCCAGCTCCGACGATTATCAGATTTGATATTATGAGTATGAAATAATAACCTTTTTTTTCTCTTTCAGCCTACAAAAGGAAATTGTTATGGAAATGTCTAGGGAGGGATGAAAACAGGGTTGCCAGTTCTTCGATTTACGATCTCGTCCTGTAGTCAGCCAGTCAGTAATTAGGAATTATGGACAGTTTGTTTTAGTGTATCTACCTGCACTTTGCTGTTTTATCATGAATATTTCCTGGGCCCCAGCAACCGGTGGTCAGGGCTCCAGAGTGAGCAACCTCCTCACAATACACGCCCTTTCTAGGACTACTGCCTTCTGTATCCGACCCTTGATCCAACAATTAAGCGAAAGCTTCTTAAGATGTTGGTCGAAGCTTTTCGCAAAAAGACCATGGACTGAAATGACTATCGGAACAATAATAGTTGACTCAACATGTCACATGGCGATAATCTCGTGAGCAAGGTCGAAGTATTTTGATACTTTTCGAAACCAGTTATTATTATGTACTAATATACTGATACTTCTATGTTCGTACAATACGTTTGCGTATCAACCTACCCCTAAATTCTTTCAGAAATCTGTGTCACTGTTCGATACCATAGAATAAAGTTCACGTCGCGCCGAAAGAAGACTTATAATAGATACGTATACGAGTATAGTATGGTTGCTGGCAACCCTATAAGGAAGAAAATACCGTGGGGAATAATTGCATTGACTTGTACAGATTAACCTCACCCCCCACTGCGCTCCTTTTCGATATTTTTTGTGGATTTTGTTTCACAAATTGAATCCAATTTTTTATGGTCTTGGAATGATCGGAGAGGCGTTTCTACATTACGCGATCAGTAGGTATCCGAGTATATCATAATCGAACACGATTACGATTAGCGACTAAATTGTATTTTCACTTGGATTTGAGCTTGGCGTTGATTGATTGGCCAATAACGGTTGCCTTTTATATACCTATACAGAAGATACTCAGGTTATTTTATTCAATTCAAATTCAAAATCATTTATTTCATGTAGGCTAATTGTAAGCACTTTTGAAACGTCAAATTATACTATTTGTAGTCACTTTACCACCGGCTCGGAAAGCAGGTAGGTCCTGTTGAGAAGAGCCGGCAAGAAACTCAACAGTAGCTCTTTTAAAATCATTAATTTTTACAATATGAACTGTATTGTTATATAAAATTATTTATTCTACTACTTGTGTGAAGTTGCAAGCTGATCCAATTGCCTCTCAACCTCTTTGTCATTTAAAAATTCATGTATAGTATAATAACCTTGACTCAATAAGTGAGTTTAAATACATTGCTTTTCGGAGCCCACTATAGGGTTAGGCCATTTGATAGAGGGGATATGGAGCTAGGATCAACTGCACTGCAAAGTGGATTAACTTAGAGTGATAATGTTTTATTTTGTAAGGATCACTATAAAAATAAAACTGGAACCGACGCTCAACCTGTTTTTCGAAGCAGGGGGGTATAACACCATCGACTTTCCAACTCCGAGCTGAGAATAATACTGTATATTGAATTTCCTGTCAGAAAAAATTTAATGATTTATTAGTAAGAAAGAAAGTTCAATATTTCTTAGCCCAAATCCAGGGTGCCTCCGAGAGCCTTTTTAGCCTGTTAATATATATACAATAACCTAGTCTTTGTCAAAAAAAATATAAATATGTATAAACAGAAAAAGGACTTAAACGATCGTCTTCTTAGAAATCGACATAAATTAGTTTTATCAGCGTATCGCCTCCGAAAAGTTCAAAAGTCATTCGTTGGACTGGGTGTACTCTTCTACAACAAGATGCCCAATACAGTTTTAGATCTGCACTTGCATAAGTTCACGCAATGTATTAAAACTCACTTAGGTACTGAGTCAAGGTTATTATACTATAGATGAATTTTTAAATGACAAAGAGGTTGAGAGGCAATTGGATCAGCTTTCAAGTTGACACAGTAGTAGAAAAAATAATTTTATGTAACAATACAGTTAATATTGTAAAAATTAATGATTTTAAAAGAGCAACTGTTGAGTTTCTTGCCGGCTCTTCTCAACAGGACCTGCCTTCCGAGCTGGTGGTAGAGTCACTACAAAGTCTAATTTGACGTTTCAAAAGTGCTTATAATTGGCCTACTTGAAATAAATCATTTTGAATTTTGAATTTTTTGAATTTTGAGGATCCAAAGCTACACAGTCTAACCACTGCACCAATGAGGCAATTATATTATGTATAGAAGAATAATCATCTTTTTTTAATTCAGGTAAAAAGTCGTGTCGGCTGATGTGGAAAGGACTGTAAGCGTAAAACGCGATAGTAAAATTCGGTCACAAAGCCGCCGGTAATATGCTACAATAGCAGTTTTCTTGTTACCTTTGTATTTTTTGTAGATATATTTTGTATATCCCTTTAAGATCTGTAATCTTATTTTGTTAAAAAAATATCGTAATTTTGGTAAAATTTAACTAATTTACGCCCGAATGCCCAAATCCAATTTAAGTACTTCCTGAGTAGACTTACTGTGCACGTTTACAAGAGAAATCGGTCAAAATAAGTTCGAGACTTTCTCAAATTTCATTTGCATTTGAGTGTTCAGATATTAATAACATAAATATTAGTACCTGGTTGACCGATATCTGCTCGGTACTTTTGTTGGAAATTTTTATAAGATACAAATTACATAACAACGCCCTCTATTTTAAGGAGCTTTAGTGTCGGTGCAGTTTCTCATTGCCTGAAAAACGTAGAACGATTAAGTAATTATTATTTTTAATTTGGACAGTAATTACCCTTCAAACCTTACAAGAATTGACCGTTTAAAGGTATTAGATAGATTCTACCGATGCAGACCCGTGCTTCTCAGTAAGCTTTTCGAAATGGTGGTAGAGTAATTACAAACGGTCAAAACTGAGGTTTTCAAAGTGCGTGTAAACAAAGCCTACTTCAAATATATGAATTTTAAATCAGAACTCATTAAATGAGCTCGCAAAGCTCGATTTTTTTAAATTGACCGAAATATCGGAGACCAGTAATACCTCGATATTTACATAAATTAATTAATGTGTTTAAAACATTGCATGAACACTGGAAGTTCAATTTAATTATGAATACACACGATAATTACATGCAGTGACATGCACTTGAATAATTAATTAATTATGCGCTGTTTGTTATCTAGAGATCTTATCGCGCTTTATACGCTGGTACTGGTAACTGATCAAAGTTCAAACAATAACAACAAGTAGACGTCTTAGGATTAACTTGTCGTCTTCGTCGCGTCTTCGATTTTGCCTACAGAAAATTCAACTCTATGTTCACGATACTAAGGTATAAAAGTCACAGTAGTACAAAACACACAGTTAGTACAAAAATCAAGTTGTGACGCTTCGTTTCGCTTCCAGCTCGAGTTATACCTGAAGGTACTTACAGATATTTTATTATCAAAAGACTGTTCGGCTTTGGTACTAATTGCAAGGGGTATGACAGGCATTCAATAGACGTCTTTGTCTTGTACTATTTTGTATGTATTCAGTGGTAAAACTGAAGGAGCATTAGCAAAGCACATGTTTTTGAATCATCATTGTTAGTATAACTCAATATAATACCTAATCTATGTAATACTTAGTCTATGTCTGTAATGTCTACTTTAGTACATTGTAATTGTGAATCCGTGTGTCAAATGATTAAGTCAATAAAACTGCAAGTCAATTTCATTTAACTCGTTGTATCATTCATCATACCTTAATGACTTTCGTTTTTCATCCTCCTACCTTCCTTCCTTTTCCTTTCTCCTTCTATTTTACTAAAAGAATAACAGTAACCAAAAATTTTATCAGATTTTCAAGAATGATTCGTTTGTTTTCTTTTGCCTCGGTTGCTCAATTATAGTTATTTGTAATTAGTGATTACATCCTTATTACCAAGTTAATACGATAAAATGTCGATAAAGACACAAATGGCTATTAGTAATTATTCCGTTTCCCTTAAATTGTCCGTTAAATGTGAAAAGTGTCGCAATTTGAATTCCAGTGAAATCCATCAGACCATCCATACGACTAGTTGAAAATTAAATTATCCTTTTCTGTGATGAAGGCAGTTGATAACATTGTCACAATCAGTACACAAGTAATTAGCTCTCTTTGTGAAAGCTCGCCTGAGCATTGTCGCTGTGTTCCGGTCTAAGGGGTCTGGTTGTCGGTGTAATTACGAACACATGAGGTTTAACTTTACCTAAGGTTGACCGATACAGAAAAGATCATAGTAACCATGTATTGTATTGTACACGATGATTTTCCACTGTTTATGAGGCGGTTTATTCCATCAACTGTAAAAAAATGATGCAGTTCTCATAAATTTTCATCAAACTTTAAACAAAACAATACATAGCAAGAATTATAATGAAAACAAAGATAAAATTAAGTATCACAGTCGGCACGTGATGGTCCAGGTGTCGATTTATTATAACAATTAACACTTTTCATAGTCGTAATTACTTTTTACACTTCCGCATAAAATATACTTTCTTCCCAGTCTCCTTTTAACCCTGGCGTGGCTTAAGCCAGAGCCAGGATAAACGTTTACGAACGGGTCTTTTTAAACTGGAGCAAATCATACTTAAAGTTTCGCATTATTTCGACAAAGTATTCGAATTTCCTGCATTGTATCCTGCAGAATCTCTTTGGGCTTTCCTATTCTCTGCAGCACAACAGTATTGAGAATGCAATCAACATCATTATCATCATTACCAGGTTATACACGTCCACTGCTGGACATAGGCCTTTTTTAGGGACTTCCAAACACAACGATCCTGAGCCTGCGACACGTTTGATGTCGTCAGTTCCCCTGGTGGGGGGTTGAACAACACTGCGTTTTCCGGTGGGTTCCGCTTTCGCCAACCTAGCACCTTGTGCCCCCAACGTCCATCAGCTGTAGATACGAACCATCGCCCGCTGAGTGACTTCTTATGAAGCCTGCGAATGCAATCCTTCCATGATGTTCCCAGAATCCGCCTATATACCCAAATCTCGAAAGCTTTAAGCTCTAATTCCGCCGCACAAATAAAATATTAGTAAACTAGTATGAATAAAAGTTAGTAATTGATAATTATTATCAAACTGACACAGGAGACATAAACATGTTATAACTTATCTATTATATCTATTATCATATCATTATTCGGTCCAGAAATCGAATTTATGTTTGGGGTAAACATAGAACACGGGATTTTCTTCGCAATTCTGAAGTTAAGCAATCGGTGGTGTTGTTGTTTGTTGTTGTTGTTTTAAAGTTAAACTGAGAAAAACTAATATCGTACATACAGTGAGTTAAATAACAGTTTCTCGAGTTGTAACTCTTGAGCATCGACAACTGTTAGTCAGGTTATAAATGAGGGTAGTTAGTTTTAACTCGTAGATAATGGCAAATGCGAAGATTTGTTTTGCACTTCATTTATTACTGTTTACTTACAGTTTGGTTATATTTTGTTTTCTTATTCTTTCTTTTAGTTAAAAACAAGTAATTCTTTTTTCTTATTCCAGTTGTCATTTTGTCTTATAAGACATTGGAGTTTGAAAGAATCCTGTAACATTGGTTTCTTACTGGTTTCTTACAAAAAAATGTATTGTTATTTTTAAAACGACCTTACGAGTCTTGAGATTCTTGACCTTTTGGCCTAAAATTTTAAAACTTTATGATATTATTTGTTTTAAATGAAATATTTTTCCAACACAAGTTATGCTTCTGACAGTTTCATAATTAATGCAACAGAAATTAATTATTAAATTATAATAATAATAGTTTATTTATCATTGAAAAGATGTCGTGTCAAAATGTTATACAAATAATACAATTTTATAAATTCATTAAACCGATTATAACAATTGAGGCAAATAAAGCTCTTACTATGTCAATATAGTGGTCATCATTTTGCTTTTGATAAATCAAACTGTTAGTTTATCGAAGTCTTGTGGTTAATATTGTAGGTAAATTCTATCAAAGCATAGCAAGAAACATCCCTCCGACCTGTTTTGAGAGCTATTCAAGATAAACGTTTGTATAATAAGTAAACTTCCTTCGTGACCCTTCAGCGGTCAACTGAGGACATAATAAATGGTTGATCTGTCGAAACCAAAGTCCATTCTAAGTTTGATGTAAAGCAACTAATCTAAAGAACTTCGTACCTATAGAAAATCGTTATTAATCCGCACAATACTACAAATTAACACTATACTTAAGCCAAACTCGATTGAGAATGCTTGTCAACAAACAAATTAAAAATGAAGGTAGAAATCACTAGTCATTTCACAACTAATTTTTTTAATTAATTTATTAATGATGAATTCATGACAATAAATTAGATTAGTTAGCTTAAAACTAATTAATATATTCAATATCTTTTAAATAAGATTTAATAGAAAAACAAAACATAATTTTAAATTTATTAGGCATAAATTGTGTTTCATTTTGTACCATCATTTTTGATTTGTTTGTTGACAAGCTTTCTCAATCGAGGTTGGCTTTAGTATAGTTAAGTTATTACTACTAAACGGCCTACACAAATACTAACTGTACTTAAACTATGTGAACTAAAGGTTTGGTTAATATCTCTTTGTGACTGTACTTCACAAAATAATTAGCGCCATGCTTTCACTCTGCGTATATTATTATTCATCGTATCCGTAATATAATATCCCTATAAATTCTGGTTACTTTAAAGAATATTGAGCGCCCAAGCAACCGCCTCTCACAATACGCGCCGTCTCAATAATTACCGCCTTCTGTATCCGATCCTTGATCCAACTGATCCAAGCGAAAGCTTCTTAAGGTGTTGGTCGAAGCTTTTCGCTATAAGACCATAGACTGAAACGACTGTAGAAACAATAATCATCAACTACTATTATTAATTTATTAAATCGCCGCCCAAGGCTTAACTCGAGACTTGCGCAATGCGACGCGTCGATTTTTGTCTGAAGCAAATTCATCTCTATTTTTCGCCTACATCCAATCAGCATAACATTGTACCCTAATGGTTTGGAAACAGAGATGAATATTTTAATTAGTAGTTAACCAAGTCACGCTTAACTTTTGTTTTTGAGCCTAAGCGGTTTTTTTTAATGACTACAAGTTGGCCCTTGACTGCTATCACACCTGATGTTAAGTGATGATGCAATCTAAGATGGCAGCGGGCTAACATGTTAGGCGTAGAATGAAATCCACTCCCCTTTCGGTTTCTACACGACATCGTACCGGAACGCTAAATCGCTTGGCGGTACGTCTTTGTCGGTAGGGTGGTAACTAACCACGGCGAAAGCCGCCAGCCACACCAAGACAAATTAAGAAAAATCTCAAACTGCCCCGCCGGGAATCGAACTCAGGACCTCCGCCTTATATATCCATCGCGCATACCACTGCGCCACGGAGGTCGTCAAAAAGGTTATATTTCAGAAAAGATGTCATTGCTTACAATGTATTCTACTAATTGTCCAGTAATCAAAATACGTTTATGTAGGTTATAGGTACTTTATTCCCCACCATCATCATTATCCTATTATTAGGTAGACGCCCACTAAGGGACAAGGATTCTAGCAAGGACTTTCTGGACAGGCTGCCTGGGTCAACAACATTTCGTCAGTCCACCTAGCGGGAGTCGACCAACACTACTTTTACAGGTGCGAGGTCGTTATCCCAGTACCTTGCGACCCTAACGTCCATCATTGGAAGTATGTGCGTCGCCCATTGCCACTTCAGGTATGCGACTCGTTGGGCTATGTCGGTAATTTACAAATCCTTGAATATATATTATACTTTATTTCCACAGCCAGATTACTTTATACCTATATTGCCTTTACAGTGTTTGTTGCAAGTCTAGAATGCTCTATCAGAGTTAATGATCAGTTAGAAATAAAGTGAAAGTTGGCCGCGTGTCCCCGGCAGATGCGGACGGTGTAATCGATCAATCACTCATTTGTTCTTGCGACGCGCCATCGATCACGGCAGCAATCAGCGCTTCTGCCACAGCCCAAGGTACATAGCATGAAAAGATACAGAACTATACTGTGAACACAGAGACACTTGGTCGCTCAGGTTCAATGATTTCAAAATGTAAATATTTGATTATACGAAACCTGAAGATCATTAAAAGTCAGTAGTAACTCAGTTTTGTGAGTTACTACTGACAATGTAAATAACCTAACTTTGTTTCATACATTTTCACTAGTGCACCAAGGTTTCATCCGCCTATCTTCCATTCTCGTGGAAATTTCAGGTTTAAAATTAATTTTATTCCAGACTATAATCTATTTCTGTTCTGGTACCTATTTCACAATAATCACCATTTTATCGAGATCTGCCTCAGTGCTATAATTGATGGCTGTTTCTGTAATATAGTAAGTAGTATACATTTTTTTTATCGACTACAAGTTGGCCCTTGACATAGCAGTCAAGGCATACCTTAAGCTAAATCGCATGGCGGTATGCCTTTGTCGGTAGGGTGGTAACTAACCACGGCGAAAGCCTCTCACCAGCCAGACCAAAACAAATAAAGAACAATCTCAATCTGCCCCGCCAGGAATCGAACCCAGGACCTCCGTCTAATAAATCGACCGCGCATACCACTGCGCCACAGAGGTCGTCAAAACCTATACTTATGTAGTAAAGTACCTATACTAAAAATTAATTATTATTAGATTGAATTGAAAGGTCACTGACCGTAGTCAAGTTCCAATATAGCGTTCGTGATTCGCAAAACATGGGGTCGAAGTTAACACGCTATCGCAAAATAAATATAAAACATTTCCCTTGCTATAATTATTACTCTCCCCCCAAGTTAATTCGTTCTTTGATAGAGATCAATCGTAAATTAGTCACGATGTAAAAATGTGTAATTTTATGTGTATTATATTCACCCCCACATAACACCATGGGGTCTTTGATGCCACCCTCCCTTAGTTACAGATCAGTCATAAAATTGTCTCGCTGTTATTACAGAACTTTCGTAACTTAAAAATTACAGTAGTATGGATTTCACGCGTTCTTTTTTTCTATTAAATAAATTAATTCTCCCTATGTTGGTATGTTTTATGTTTAATGTAATATGTTGGTAGACTTTAGAACCAACCCATCTCCGTGCCCCAAAACGCCTCTATTGTGAAGGCAATAATGCAACAATAGTTAATTTTACTTATGTTTTATTTGTTCAGAGTAGCATATGCCGGGTAGCTTATTATATTATTGGATAAATATGACGTCGCCTGCGTCATCGTACGCGACTAGAAAGAAGTCTGTGAACTGCACGTGCACCAGCTACCTCTTGCGGCGACGTATTGTTCGATACCCCCACTCACCCCACTCACCCCACTCACCCCACTACTTGAGTTATTCTAACTTGTATAAAAGGAGCGGGTCTGGGCAGTTTAGGCTCTGGCGTGGCGCGGTGCAGACGTTGTACTTCGCTTATCGCTTAACCTAGACAACTCGGATAATTAATTTCTGCAAACGAATTAATTATTACTCTCAGCTTGAGTCGCGGTGTCTTGGGGTTACATTAATTAACACGAGACGTTACGTATCATTGCAATACCATAATTTGCCAGTAGTAATTCATTGATAATTAATTTGTTGTTAATTATTCTTTCAGTTATCTATTTGTGGTTTAGTTATAATTACTCTAAATACAAAGGATTACCCTAATATTTTATTCACTATGTCTGACCCTCTTTCGACACATACTTTAACCGACAAAAACTTCTGATAACATACGAAATTGCAATCGGGCAATGCTTTTTAAATGACGATAACTCTCACACGCTTCTCAAACGAATCATCGATACACATCTAATTCAAGATTACTTGCGCTGGTCATTTTAGTAAAGATACCATCGTTTTAGGGTTACGTAACATAAATTGAAAAATCGAACCTGTGTAGAGCCGGCGCGTCTGTGTGCGTTTGCTAAGAATTGATATTATCTTACTAACAAGTTACAACTTTTATTGCGTCATCTTTTACCAATACGTGTGATAGCAGTCAAGGGCTAGCTTGTGGTAAATGTTCTGCATATTATTTTGTGTGTCATAAATAAAACTGTGTCATAAATAAAAATGTAATTGAAATAGTTTTTAAGTTATATATGGACTTTGTCGTAATTGAATCAATCCGCTCCTCTTTATATTCCAGTCGATTATTTTTAATCTTAGAGTCTGTTGAGCTTGTTTGTACTAACACCTAAAAGCCCAAATAAAAAGATAAGGGAAAAAGCTCCAGTTTAGCTTTATTTGCAGTTCTAATTTTTTGCCTAATTTCCTTCATAATATATTCTAAACCGTTTAAAAGTAAATTATAATTCACAATTCCTCGGTTCGGTCGGTATCCTCGGTTATCAAAGCCGACTCACACTTGGCCGGTATTTTTATCTTTACACCTTATTAATGTCGGATGAAATTGCTTTCAATTTGCCGTTGAGTGTTTTAATAGCGTTAGATGGCGGCGAAATTAGATTGAAATTCTGATTTCACGTGATTAAGGAAAAGTAAATGTAGAGCAATTTAAAATTCTTTTAATAAAAGTTTGGTATAATGTGCTTGCTTCGCTTTTGGGAAATTTCATTCATATTTTGGAACCAATCAGTTACAGCTACAGCTATACTAGCTGTTGTCAGCGGTTCCGTGTAGTTCCCTTTACCGTGGAAGTATTGACAAATCCGTTCTTAGTGAAAATCGAGAAATGTCTCACTGTTAGCCTATTAAAGGCACACACCACAAGAGCAGACCTTCAATATGGAGCTTCCATGGAACACCCACGACGCCGCTCTTATTTTCGGCTGACTTAAGGTGATAATGTTCGATTGTTTAACGATCGCTATCAGATGTTAATGACAGAGACCTACGATGTCATAGTGTAACATCACCAACTTTTCGACTTAACAACGATTGAAAATTACTTAGAAAAAAGAAAAGTTCCGAATTATTTCACAAGTCGACCCAGGATTGTTTGGAACCCAGATCCTCGTTATCGAAGCTACATATGCTAATAACTGTGCCAACGTATTTTTCCTATGAGAAAAAGCCCACACCTCCACTAAAGTCTGATCTGATAAAGTTTTCCCTGAATTAATTCATCATAATTATTTTTTGAGGTAAAAGTTAAAAATGTAAAACCCAACTCAGTTTCCTTATCTAAATAAAATATATGATCTTAATTATTTTTTTCAACTCTCCAACAGTCTCCTCTGAATAAACTTGGCGCTGTCGAAATAATTATATTATTATGAATTATTAATTAACACAGCCTCAGAACCTTTCTCAATGTAATTCCCAGTACAAGAGTATCCCATTTCAGCCTCAAATATTCAGTTTTAGTGGTCCGAAATGTTGTTGAAGAGTTAATAGGTTATGTTTATGAATTGGTATCGACGAACGAAAGAAGATCCAACGTAACTAGTTTAGTAACGTTGACAAAAATACAAATGATCACAAGCTTTTATTAAAATTATTCTATTAGTATCACGATGACATAAGTAGACTATTTTAATGGCCTGCATTTCAAGGTGGGTAGGTTCCTTTTTCCTAAGCCACACAATTAAACAATATAAATATCTTCAAGTCAAGAGTAAAAATAGTCCTCAGTCAGTCAGGCCAGTAGATTTTTTAATAAAGTTGCTGCTTTACTTAAAAAAACATGTTTTGATATAAACGGACAATATTTAAGCGGTACTTGTTTTGGTTAAAAACATGTTTTGGTATAAAACGGATAATTTGTAACAAATCATATTTTAAATTTTAATTGTTTAATTCATTATGAATTACAACACCAGCCAGCGACTCCGTCCGCTAGAAATTCTGTTTTGGGATAATTTGAAAAAAAAAGTAGTCTACATTTCTC
This sequence comes from Mycalesis mineus, assembly GCA_034621355.1. Lineage (NCBI taxonomy): Eukaryota > Metazoa > Arthropoda > Insecta > Lepidoptera > Nymphalidae > Mycalesis > Mycalesis mineus. The sequence continues at coordinate 18,085,195 of CM067887.1, read as the reverse complement.
AGGCTCTAGACTAGGTTTGTACCATATTTTATTTAAATCGCTTTAGCTTTTGAGGCCAGACTGCATAACAAAAATACAGAGTTGCTTTCACATTTATAATATTAGTACCTATAGAAGTATAAATAACAATATGACTGGTTGTGCTAAAAATAAATTTTAACAATGTCAATTCTGTTGATAGAGCGCTAAATATTTCAACGTATTGATAGGATAAGTGTTTTTGTAATGTCATTTTGCTGACCGTACAGAGGTATCGCGTTCCATGATTGGCTGCACTCAAGCCACGTTCCACTCCGCCGGGCCTGTCTTCCGTCGGATACCAGACGTCAGTCAGACGTGCTCTCTTTAAATCATCTTTTTAAGTCCCGACGTAAAAATTTGTCTATGTGTCTATCTGTGGCATCGTAGCTTGTAAACGAATAAGCGGATGGACGGAAAACGTTGCATTCTTATACAAATACAGTGGTATAATAAAATAATAACTTATATCAATTTATGTAACAATAGCACTTTTAAGAGCTTTTGCTAAAGAATATCTGAAAATTCCCCATCGCTCCCGACTTTACACAACATTTTTTGGGCGAACCATGAGTTTTACTAAGAAATAGTTTAAACTTAAATTGTGGATCAAAGTTGTCTACTAAAAGTTTTTGAATACTTTTGTCTAAACATTACCATCTTTGAGAAAAAGTCATTCGAAAACTCAATGTGCGGCCATAAAATCCAAAAATTTCACTTTTGCGACCTTAAATTTTTTTTTTGTACACTTTAGCTTGTTGGGAATTAATGTATGGGCTAATTTGAACGGGGTAATTTAGTTATTATATCTATAACACTTGTAGACATAACTAGGTTACCCTACTTTTTTAAAAGCTTTAATTTAACTTGCACTATAAGTATGTTTGTTCGGGTAGAATCTTTGAGCTCAATTTTGAAGTAGATACCTTCAACCAATTGAGCTGAAATTTTGTATACACGTTTACTTTGGATGACAAATGCACGATAAAGTATGTGACATCATTCTAAATCCAATATTGCAGACCATACAAGATGGCAGAATAGATATTTTTAATGCATTTCGACAATCCATACTAAAATTATAAAGAGGTAAAGTTTGTTAGTTTGTAACTTTGTATGTTTGTATGTTTGTAAATGGATCTGTTAGGGTTAATCTTCGAAACCACTGATCTGATATAAAAATTTATTTCGCCAGAAGAAAGTTGCATTAGGAAGTGTTATAAGCTCTATTATATATTTTATTATATATGTTCGCCAAATTATTGAAGTTTTTGTCGCGCAAATCGGACCTAAAAATATATTAAATCTGGTTTATCCGCATGCGCTGCCGTAACTATTGGGTATGATTGAAAACAATGTATGAGGACTTTATATATCTTAAAAAGTTCGCAACACTATATATCTACCTTTTATATTTTAGCAAATATAGAACCTTTTGCGTTTTAATAAATCATTTAATTCGTATGCTTACGTCTATACTTATACAACTAAACTTAAATCGTTATCAAAATAAATTATTCGATAATCACAAGGATATTATAGAGATAAGATTTGCCTTTTACAGTTTGTTATTTAGTTATATAGTTTACGAGAAAATACAAAATTTTTAAAAAGCGCACTAATACCGCTATAAGTTTCAAATTTAGTTGAACTTCTCCATACTAAATTATACGTCTAAATAGGGGTCAGCATTTTGGTAAGAATATTTTTTCATGTTAGAAACGATAATACGGTGATGGGGGTTGATAATCCGATATTACTTTAATTCAACTTAGCATAGCAGACCATATCTATACGAATAAGAGACGAATATCTCAGTATTCCATGGATTCACCGTGCGGGTGCCGCGTCCATTGTGCTGAGAGAAAAACTTTGAACAGAGCCCGAGACTTGTGACAAGGGTGTAGGTTTAAAAGAGATCTCTTAGTGACGGCCGCCAACACTCACCTCCTCTGTTCAAGTTATTCTTCCCGCCCAGCCAAATTTGGAAGGACCCTACTAGAGCAGCTTTGGATACTCGTTCCAATATGGAGCTTACAGAACTTCTAGTAAGGCCAAGGTCTTTTAGCAGGTTATAGAGAGACTTCGCTGGTATACCTCTCGTACCCACATCTACCGCGTATAAACTAACTACATAGCCATTTTTAGTTAGTCCATTAGTAAGGTCATAATACATTATACGTACTGAATAGGCTGCATTTTGGTAAGTACGTTGTTATAAAAAGTTTGTTCGTTTGTTAAAACAGGCTAATCTCTAGATCTGCGTGTCGGATTGTAAAATTATTTTTGTTTGTTTTGAAAGCTAAACTCAAGAGCCTTATAAACTATTTAATATCAGATTGCCATAAATATATATTGTTAATGTACTGTAATGTCGTACAATGTTTAACAAAAATGTACCTAGATCAATTAGTACATGGGACGGGACGGAGGATTTTGCTTCACGGGAAACTATAAAAAAATTAAATTGAGAGTGGGAGCGAAGAATGAGCACACTTTATATGATAATTTGTCTTTAAAATTGGAAGGGTACCTAAGAGGTTTCCACGCGGACGAAGTCGCGGGCAAAATTTATTTTCTACTTTTTAGAGCGTTTAAATAAAATATTTCTTTAAGAAAGTTTTTTTGCTTTTAATTTATTACTCTTTCCATCGCTATTGACATGCATTAATGAAGTTATAATTAAAACTCATTTTCCTAAAAACGTCGATGTGCAAGTACAATAGTTTTTAATTATAATTACTTGCTTCACAAAAATTAAATTTAAACACAAATTTCCCGGTCGAATAAAATACTACCTATCCGTAGCATTAAGCCTCGTTTTCACTTCTGCATTAAAATCTATGCAAATAAAAAATAAATTAAAGTGTCTGTTTGTAGTTTTAATTCAACAGCTTTTAACAATATGAATATGAAATATATACGATACTCGCATAAAAAACAATTATCCATATTATTGCCTGCATGTATTACTCTTTTACTGGCTAATCTCTAAAATTATCAGTAAGATTGTAAAATGTTATAGCTGAAACTCAGATTATGACCACAGATTTTAATGCACAAGCTTATTGGAAAAACAGGTGTAAATTTCTAAAATTAAAGTAGCCAATGTTGTTCTTCTTGTAAAATTAGCTAACGGCAAGTGAAAACCCTTCAGAATCGGTTCACCCGTTATAGACAGACAGAGAAACAGACAAAAATTAAAAAAGAAATACTTTTTATGTATTATGAAACACTGTTAATTAGAAAAAACAAACTCATTAATTTTTTATGTGTCATTTGCCAATTTAAATACAGCTATCGTTATTATTTTTTACAGATAACGTAAACCTTAGTTATCAAAACGTGGTTTAGTAATAATAGTAAATACGTGGCTTAATAATTTTCGCAGTAGGTCATGATACACCGGCCACCGCAGTCTGTGATTAACGTTCCTATAAAAGAGGTTGAGAGGATGATACGTAAAGTAGTTTATTATGATAACTATAAGAATAAAAATATTATTTCTAGTGATAATGATCATTTTGGCCGATGTTACTCAGTATTTCAATCACGAAACTAATAATAATTAATTTTATCTGAATTTCCTAGATAATATTTGTCATCGATTCTACACGACTCGAAGTGTCAATATTAAATTGAATGTCTAATGGAACTCTGGTCCTCTCGGTTAAACAAGCCGTTCTGTTACTATAAGTCTCTATTATATCTATCCCATTGATCGTAATGTCCCTATTCTACTGGTCTCAAAGTCACTGTAAGCTAAATACGGGTCTAACCAGCTTACGTCCTTAACCGGTATGCGTTTGGAACAGTAAATTTTACGTTTAGCTTATGTTAACCTTTGGTTATAATAACCGAAATCTTGGTGCACACAGGCCTAAGTCTCTATTATATCAATCCCATTGATCGTAATGTCCCTATTCTACTAGTCCCAAGGTCACTGTAAGCTAAAGTACGGGTCTAAAAGGAGAAGCCTTTCTTTATCTAGATCTATCACAACGTCTTACGCCCGACACACTACTATCCTTTATCTTGTAATACCAATTATCAAATCTCCTAGTACTATACAGCGACCTGAAGGGCTATTCTATAAGGATGTTTTTATAAGTCATCTGTGTTGAATTCGTCTGTGTCTTTCTGTGTAACGCGATACTAGAAAAAGGAAGTTATAGAAAAATTCACTATTACTTTAATATTAACATAGTTACAGAAAAGGGGGCCTAATTGATGGGCCAAGAGCGAAAATGGATATTACAAAAATAATTATGTACGTGTGATATGAAAGAAGTCAATCGGATAATAAATAATACAAAGCGCAATGGAGGGCTCTTTCTGAAAATGTGTCGGTCCTTAAGCAGTTAGCTCATAACTCCTAAGCCCCCATGCTTACCGCGCAAAAACAATAATGCCATTAATTAAATTCGAAGTCATCAGAACGGGCCCAATTAAATGGGAATCGGCTTCAACTCAGGGTTTCACTCCAGCCTCAGCTTTTTATACCTGTCAGCCCTCTAATTAACATTTCCCTCTGTTGAGCTTACTGGCCCAGATTTTCATTTGTACAATTTTCATTAATTACGAACGTAATTAAATAAATACTTGATATAAATAATTTTAACAAGCCTTTACTCGATTGTACGTACGACCGTATATTAATCGAATTTTATGTAAATTATGTATGACATTTTAAATTTGTGAATAGGAAATTCATTATCTTTTAAAATACTTCTTCTGGTTTTCACGACAGTTTTAAAACAAATTAAATACGATATTTATATTCCTATAATAATTGGTTTTGCATAAATGATATAGTGGTACCTATTGTATGAAATTATACGGATGTGTGCTCTATTATGCAACTATTTTATAGCCTACTACATATTTAACTAATCAAGGAAAATTGATCCTCCAGGCAGCAGGTGTGGGTGAAATGGAACTGAAAACATCACCTGGGTGCCTCTCGACTTCTGACTTATTATAGAAAAGTTGTGTCATTTTTAAACTTATTATTAAATCATAATTAAAGTTATACCTATGATATGATAATAGATCTAGATGTATTGTATGATATCTTTTGATGCTTCTGCTTACAATTTTCCTGTATTTTGTTGCTTACGAGGGAATCATAATCGCCGTCGAGTGCCGAGCGGTATCGACAGCGGGTCCTCGATAATGCTGACATAGATCTAGGATAGATAGAAAAGAAATTTAATCTTAAAACTTACTTATTAACTTATATAACGTTAACTTTGGACCTAAAGCTCAATTTCCATTGACAGTGTCAAAATACAAATGAGACTGTTCATTCCAAAGATGTGTATAAATTTTAGATCGTAAAAGTTTGTTACACACAAACGAGATAAGGCTTTTCTAATCATGCGACGCCACTCTGTTCTGTCTATCAGGCCGTTCTTTCATGTTCTTACGGAACCTAGTTAACACCGTTGTTTGTTGCCTACCGTTTCCGCTCTTCTTTATATTTTTTAATTCGTCTCACCTGTTTTAAAAACGATTTATAAATTATTGAGACACACACACAATAATGTTAACATACCTATACATATTACATTAACATTATTTTTAACTAAAATATCCTGTATAGGGGCAAATTAATAACCGTCTTTCATTTCGTCTCGCATTATGTTTCGAATCGCTTGTACTAGGTTTTAAACTGATAAAGATGTTGGATAAAATTTGATCTTTCCAGTAGCAACAAACCCTCGGTTAGCTCTTGATTGCAGCTTGAAGCTAATTTGATAAAAAGCTCGCCAACTTCAAGATTAATGGCTTCCCATTTCGTTCAGTCGATTTTAAAATTTATTGTAACTGGAACTCTATGTAAGTGAATTTTTATTTAGTTTTAATAGATTACTAGCTGATGCACGCAAATTTGTCTATATGAATTTAAAGTTTTACGGGACATTTACTAATTTTAGGATATGTTAATCTAATGCATAAACCATTTTAATTCTAAATTTCAGCCAAATTGGGATAGTAGATATAGCGTGACAGTGTAAGAAACATACACACTTACACACAAAGTTTCGCCTAAATAATAATACTTGTGATAACAATGATAATTTAAAATATTTGTAGATCCAATCGAAATATCATTTCAAAAACGAGCCAGCCCTTTGGTTACCTACTCGTCGTGGCAATTAGAAAAACTAATATAGATAAACGCATTAATCAACTAAATGTAAGTATGTATATTCAATATAACAATAAAAAACAGTTTTATAAAGAAAAGTCGAAGGCCTCCCCCCGACAGTAACCTCATAAATAAAACATAATACAAAATTGAGAAATCGGATGGAGGCTAAATGAACGATGAATAAATGATTTATCGACAGTCAAAAAATATGCATCAATGTTTCTGCACCGTCACACACTGCGTGATTTGCTTCGGATATCATCACAGATGACTAGACATGATCAATATTGGGCCGGTAATGTATCGCGTTGCCTTCAAAATTACGTAGTTTTTACGGCAACGTTTTGGTGTACGAGTAAACTTGTAGTACCTTACCCGTAGTTTGTACGACTACAAGAAAGATTCTAGGAGACAATCGGTTTTCCTTTCTTCTGCATACCAGGATCTTTATTCTGCTGCTGCCGAACCGGTACATTATTCACATACAGAATTTTGACTTTTCAAAAGTCCCTAAACTAAACGAATTTAAAAGTATGTACCTCCTTCTTTTTTTCTTCCGGATTTGATTCTTTTTGTTAATTAGCCAAGTATTCAGAATTTTTGGTTCATGCAGTTTGAATCGGAATTATAAGCGCAGTGATTACAGAGTTTATGATGCGAATGTATGTGGCTGTTTACGCAGCGCTCTTGCTCGTGCAAACTTTACAACAAACTTGTACAATGTTACTGAGCTTATTTATTACTTACACATGACAGTTTACAAGGTATTTTACTGACTTAAATAACAGTAAAGACACCAGTTTGAACATGAATTTGGTGTTTGCTTAATTTTTTATCCTGAAGATGCACATAACTGCTGTTTTATAATATGACATTTATTGTATTTCGGATGTAAATACAACTATTAAAATAGTATCACCATAATAATAGATGGGGCCACTAGACGCGGTTGGCTCATTACCGTGGTTTGGAAGTCTCTATAAGAGGCCAGTGGCCAACAGCTTATATCGTCGAATAATGATGACGATGATGATTTGAATAATAATTAGTAGGTAATGATCAAATAAAGTTGTTGTCATTTTGTGTAAAGATTATAATTGCCAGTGATTTTACAAGCACGCGAGGGTTATTAAATTGTTCTTCTACACTAATATTATAAAGAGGAAAACTTTGTTTGTTTGGTTGTAATGAATAGGCTCAAGAACTACTGGACCGTTTTTAAAAATTCTTTCACCATTCGAAAGCTACATTATCCACGAGTAACATAGGCTAAATTTTATTTTGAAAAAAATAGGGTTCTATAAAATTTTTCGGACACAAGGTGTAAAAAATCAACCAGAAAAGTTACTTATTTTGCGTACGCTGCCTAAAGTATAAAAGATAGAACCATAAAATGTTCTAATTAATTGGAGACCTTATAAATATCTACAAAAAAGTCCGCGACACACTATACCTATCTATGTCGAGTGAGGCACAACAACCATTTTTTTATTTAAATATCTTAATTTTTTTTGGACTACATTTAAACGCATTTATTTTACTCATGCTATTAATCCTTATCAAAATAAATTATTTCATCACTAAGTACAGTTTATGTAGATAATATTTGATATGTAAAAGATTAAAATTGGATGTTTGGTTTTGAAGTTATGGCGAAATTAAAATATTACTATTTCTGCGTTGCGAAGTGAGCGTCACCAAGGCGGGGGTGCGCGTGCGGGAGGGGAGTTTAGATATGCGGCCTGTGGATAATGATGATGTCGTTTGTCCATCTTTCGCGGCAAAACGGAGTGACGAATTGATGTTTTTTTTCGAGTCCGAAAGCCGGACATGTCACCAAGATCTTTTAAACATATTCAATGTAATAAAAAATAGTTAAAAATATTATAAATCACCTTTTTGACGTGACAACGTATTATAATTCGATAGAGCCGGCTGCGCGCACGAAAAAACATGACGTCATGCGTCGTTACCTCGCTTTGAGGCGTTCCATGTAAGGCTTGAAGTGCAAGCGAGAGCGCGGAACGAGCGACAAAGAAGCACAATCGGCCTTTGCGTTCGGCAGCGTTCGACATCCGTCTTTTAAATATAATTATTAAATATATTAATTTTAAATTAAAATTTAATATATTTAGTATAAATTTAAAATATAAATTTATAAAATCAAAATCAATTATTTTATTAATTTAAATTAATATTTATAAAAATATACTTAAATTAAAAATTTTAATAACCAATTAAATGCTACCATTCCATCAGTATTTTCTTAAGACATTGTCACGTTCAACTATCGTCAGTAAACCGACTTTACAGACAACCAACTTTTTTTATTTGGAACGGTGAATATACTTGGTTCATCGGTTGATCATGGTGTGGTGCGAGCATAGTGCGTGTCTCGCGGGCGGCCCAATTTTTTATTTATTTATTTATTTTTTAAAACCCGGTCTACAAATGAAACCTTCCCCGGACGCTCCCCGGATGCCCTTTAAACTAGGACAAATCCGGGGAAACCCGGACGGATTGCAACCCTACTTGACGGGAAACTATAAAAAAATTAAATTGAGGGGTAGCGGGGAATAAGCACACTTTATATAGTCTGTCTTTAAAATTAGAAGGGTACCTAAGAGGTTTTCAAGACTATAGATGGATGGATGTTTGTTACTCTTTCACGCAAAAACTACTGAACGGATTTTGATGAAACCTCACAATGATATAGCTGACATATTAGAATAACACATAAGACACGTTTTATTCCGACATTCCCCCGAACGAGACTTCGTGTGAAACCGCGGGCGTCCTCTTTTTTATATAATTAAATTAAATCCCGATCTGAATGCTAATTAAAGGGGTTTTGTTATAACTATTTGAAAGGTTTGTAGAGTTGAAGTTAAGCAGACACTATAAATAGAGAAAATTGAGTCTATACAATTAAAAAAAATATATTTTTTTTAAACTGGGCGAGAGTTTTCCTTTAATTTCAGGTGTATTTGCTCAAAGAGTTAGTTGTATTTAATTGTAAAAAGAGTCCATTTTACTTGTACAATCACTAAAAATATGCAAAACACAGGCGGCGTAATAATAAAGCGCGTCGCGTCGCGATAATTCCGCTAATTAGCTCAAGTTTGGTCGGGTCGGTCGAACGAGGTCGGTCGCGGACACGAATCCTTTTCATTATAAATAAACGTTACGCCTCGTCGCTTGTGCGTACTGATACAACATTGTTAGTTAAGGGGAAGAGTTTTAAGAATTGTAATTGTATAGTTCGGCCTGGGAAGCGCTACAACCAGCCGCCAAGCAGCTACGCTATGTTCCGGTCCTAAGGGCGCGGTAGTCGGTTTAATTACAAGCACATTAGGCACAATTACGCTTAAATTTGGCGATCACTGTGCAGTTCTTTGCAGGACGTGTTTCCATACACAGCGAAGTGTTGTTTATAGGCAAAGTTTTTTTTAATTAACATCACGTTAGAATTTTAATTATTTTATAATTAGCAGCAGATCGGAGTGATGTCCAGTTATATATTTATTTATAATATGTAGTTAATATAATATACAGTAAAAACCGTCTTCGACATTTTAAAATTCTATCTTGAAATAACGAGGACTTTCATAAAGGCCCCGGTTTCATTATTACCCCCTCTCTACATGTTGAAATTTCCGAAAAACCATTGTGATTTGATGTTTACAGTGTTTAACATTACATTCCACAGCTCTCTACACTGATTAGTTTTTTTGAGTGTCGATAAAAATTATTAATTTCACAACATTTTATTATAAAACGAAGCCCTCTGTCGCGTCTATCGGTCTGTTCTCAAAGAACTTAACAAATATCAGATTTTAATTTAAGATTTTAGTATATAATTTGGGTTTATAAAAAGGATTATGTGTGTTGGCTCAAATATGACGATAATGGGAAGCTACGCCACCTTAGAGTTTTTATTAAAAACGCTGCCTAATCTCCTAATATAAAAAAGCAATGTATCATAGGATTGATTCTCTTAATTTCGGCTACAAAAGGATGTTGAATATATGTCTTTATTTTAAGTATAGTTAATTTTTTTTGTTTGATAAAAATTGTTATTAATATTACAGTTATTATCAATATTTTTTTATTAGGATAGCTTAATATATCTATTCTTAATTAAATAAAATTTTTTAACAAAAAATAGAACCGACTCAAAACGCACTAAAAAGTAAAAAATAACTGTGTCATTTAGTTGCTTTAATTTACTTAAGCATATCTATGAAGTCGGTGCCAGCCAAGTTAAAGGAATATTTATTTTACGTAGTAAAGCAGTTTGTGGGTTCTAGGTAACGTCCTTGAAAGTAGAAACCTTGGCTGGCACCGACTCCTAGATATGCTTAAGTAAATTAAAGCAACTAAATGACACAGTTATTTTTACTTTTTAGTGATTAAAAAATTTTATTTCTTACTTTTTAGTGATTTATCGCCACGTACCGTACTCGTACTATACTGTCATAGTATATTATATGGCACTAGTAGCCAAAAAGCTACCGATACCGAGTCAAAAACCGAAATCGCTGTAAGCGTGCCTCCAAAATTTGAAGAGTTCCTTCAATTTCCCCAGGATATCATCAACAGATCCTAACATGAGGACAATGGGACCACCTTGGATGTATGCCCTTTCTAATAAAAAAAGAATTATCAAAATCGGACAACACTGTAAAAAGTTATGCGTGGTCATACATAAAAAAAAAAAAAAAAAAAAAAAAACAAATATACGTAAGGTTGCAATACAGTCTTCTCCACGGGCGATTTTGCAGGCGTCCGCTAGTTAACAATAAAACATAAGCAGCTTTTCAGAAATATAATGTCTTGTAGTATGTCAGCGACAGTTCTGTATCAGAATTACTCTATAATTTAGTATATAAAACTTTAAAAAAAAAACTAACAAGCAGCACACACTCGCTGCGGTGGCTATTTATTTGTAGTTCGCGGTTTACGACAAATACTTCTTGTTTGTGGTGCAAGCTAAAGTTACTCTAAACAGAAATACGCAGCATTTGCACTTAATAAATAAAATTCGACGGCGATTTAAACATTCTAAACGAAATATAGATACTGTAATTTAAACAACCAATATCCCTGCATTTTTTAGACAAAGGTGTGGCTATGGTATTTAATAAACGAGTCAATCCTGTATTATTTTATAAGTATAAGCAGACTTTCATAATAGGTATAAGGTTTCCAATCCCTTTCCCCCATTAAATTTTAAAATAAAAATGATCTTTAGTGATTCTCTTTTGCTACCACAGGATAAAGAATCTCTTACTGACTATATAAATTTTTGATTTATTTGAGCTGCGGATAACTGCAACCATTTTAATCTGTCTTGACATTTTCAGGTTGAAAGTGATATTACTGGTATAAAGTATAAGTGTAGCTTTTCCGCGTAACTTGTTCAAATTAAGACAGGTGTAGTTCTTATAACTTGGACAGCAACTTGAAGTATGTCTCAGCTTGGGACATACACGGTCTAATAGCATTTATTTGCGCAGCGCGCGACTGCGATCATTGTGCATGTGTCGCAGCTAATTGCTGCCATTTTCAACTTTGCTGACTAAAACTATTTGAAACCTGTATTTGAAGTGCAGAATTTTATGAAATAAGTATGGGAGTGCTCAATAGACGTACTTGCAGTTACTGACCGGATTTTCTAACAACCTCATTCCGAAACAGCTGTCAACATATTCCCACAATAAAGTGGTTAACTCTATCACCTGTAAGGAAAAAATTCGAAATGACATAATTTTTTCATCTATACAAATTTTATAATCTGTTAATTTAGCATTTTGCAACCAAAAAATAGCCGATAGCAAAACTAAAGACCCATTTCTATTAATTTTTTTTGGTGAGTATCTTCTTGTTCGTCGTTCTCTTCATTACTGAAGGTCGTGTCCACACTGCAGTGTCCGTGTTACGGTGCTCACAATCTCCTTCCGCTCAGTCCGGTCCTCTGCTCTTCTGACGGCTGTTGTAAGGGGGAGGCCCGTGAGCGACTTCACTTGGTCTGACCAGCGGCTAGGTGATCGGCCGCGTGGTCGTTTTCCCTCTACCTTGCCTACCGCTTTTATTACTACATTAGTTTATCTAGGTTGTCAGGAGGGCGGGGGGCAATATGACCAAAATAACCGAGAATTCTCTGGTAACAGATAGTTGAGAGCCTAGTGCCAATTTGCAGCTGATTCAGAATCGATACATTTGTTCTTTAGGCCGTCCACCAACACATCTATCCTTTTTCTGTCTGTCGCTCTTATTGTCCATGCTTCGGAGCCGTAGAGGAAGATTGAGAAGACTAAAGTCCTCACTATTCGCTTCTTTGTATTGATTTTGGTGAGTATCTACAGTTTGGTAAAAAATATTTCCTAAATTTTAGGTGTATCTAACCTATTCAGATCCTTTGATCGAAGCCTTTGAAGATTGACATTACAAGCAATTTCGCGTTTTATTTTAATGCAATTTCGGTCGATAAAATTACAAACATACAGTACGTTCTTAATTTCGGCCATCACTTACAAGTGACAGTTGAGGGTAAATCCGTCACATTTTTTCTATCCCCGAATAAGAAAGTATTCAACGTGTTCGAAAGCTTTCAAAACTGTTGGAATACTTTACAAATTCGTATTCCAAGAGCTCGTATACAAGAAGTGACGTAAACAAAATCAATCTGTTATTTTGAGAATATTATGCTTTATTATTCTTCTACGTTATCTCTGATTAAAAAATGTATTTCGACATTAACATTTTATATTATTCTGACGTTTTATATGTCTTTATGAGTGAGAACTGTGAATCGTGAAATAAATGATTTTTCATTTTATTTATTTAATGACAAATACATTTTGTATGAAATAAATAGACCAGAATTCGCTGACCGATTTTTCAGAGATAATTGATATTTACAGAAGTTATCACGCTCAAACAAACTGTAAAAGTTATTTATTTGTCATATCAAATTGCCATTTATAAGGGCTTACAACTGTAACTTAATAAAATTATTTAAATGTTGTATATTTTAATAATTATATTTGTTGCGGGCAAAATTATTTTCTCATTAAGTCTTCAAAGTAGCTACTCCTAAGATCTGAAATTTAAATGAATGTAGTTATGAGAAAAATTGTAGTATACCATTAATTATGTATATTCAGTTCTTCAGCCGTGCGTATTTAAAATTTACGGTCTTAGTCAGACTTAAAACTTTTTGTTTCAAAACTTTTTATCTTATAACCTTTTAAATTAAGGCTTTTAGGTTAATTCTAAAAATTATTTTTATGATTATTTTCATAACCCACGCTAATTTGTGATGGTGTATCTCATACTGATAACTAATATAACTACTAAATGACCCATGTGGAAAACCAGCGCTTTTGGAAATTGTAAGACGCTCCGTGGGTACATGGCTACCATGCACTCATCTATAACTTGACCTAAGACGTAGCTGTTATACCTCATAGTAAGTATGTAGTTAGACGTAACGACTGACGAGTAACATAACATTCAGATAGCTGTAAACTGAACAAGTTTAATAAAAAGCTTGTAAGAAAACATCGTGAACAAGTCACTAGTGTGGTCTAACACTAAACATATCTGATCTTATTACCTAACGGCAAGTGGGAACTCCGTGCCAAGCCTATACATAATTCATTAGGACATAACAGCCACAAAAAGGTAGCTTTGGCGATTATCCAGGCGACTGCATCTCAATGATTAAGTAACACAGTGTAACAGCCTCCACTTCGTATAATGGAGTCAGCCAGTGTGATTACCGACCGTGGTGTTGGCAACCGTCGAAGATTTAAATCGTTAGATATGACACCGAGAAGCTATGACGCTGTTTTTAGCCAGTATTTACAAGGAATAAGTCTTATTTGCGCCAATATGGGATTATAAACTTAAATGAATAAATGTCCTTATTATTATTAGACTATTAATGGCCTACTTCAAGCCTTCCAGGCCAGGATATATTTCCTAGATGGAGATAGATCCATCACACCGCTTAAATACTTTTAATTATTCTGTAATGAAGTTTGTAATCAGATGTTCATGGTTATGACCGTACTGGAGGCGTGACGTGCTCACCGCGGCAGTGTAAGTGTAACGCCGTCAACTTAGCAAGTTCGGGCTTACAATTCTTACTGAATAACTTCTTAGAAGAAAAGGACGGTCAGTATTATTTGTGGCTGTCTGTATTCTGTTTCTAAATAAATGTATTATTGTGAGCTTTTTGTTTAAAGGCTACCGTGATAATGGTAGGACTTTTATGATATAAACTCGTATAGTCAAAATCCGATAAAATATTGTTGATTTTCATTTTACAGTGGTAGAATTTTTTAATATAAAATTTTTACTTTTATATTCTTAGAAGCTAATAAATGGGTTATTGTAAAATTACTGAAGTCTAGAAAACTGACATTATATTGTAATCGATTTAACTAACATAGCTAAAAAACTTAAAAAATAATACAAGGAAAAATTCTTGGGTAATAAGTCTGTATTCAGTTCAATTATTTAGAAGTCGATGGCAAGAAAAGTTTGTATTTCTGAACTCAAAAAATTACCAACTCAATTATAAAGTTTCAGTCATTAAAATGTTGAACATTTCCTGAAAATTGAGAGAAGTCTACTGTTCTCGAGTTAACTGGATAGCTTCAGTTAAATTTCGTTGAGTTTGGGGTGCAAACTTCTGAAGACACATTATACTTTTTTATATAATATTTACTTTTTATATTATACTTTTTTATAGGAGTTAACTGGATACTTAAACTAGAGTTACATACTCATACTGCTAAATTTAAACTAGAGCTGTTTTTTAATTGATGCAAATGTCCTAGGCAGGAATTCAAGGATTCATCAGCATGCTACTATAATATTTAGTAGATTGTTTACTGGGTAAGTATAAATAATAGAAGCACGATATGTTAAATAGTAGAGCTCTTTCTAATAGAGATAGTATTGCTCTATATGCTCTGAAATATGTGGTTACTGGTAACTGGAGTAATTAAACACTTCATGAGATTTAACACCTATGCCTCAGGTTAAAAGGCGCCAAGAAGCGTAAAGCGGGACTGTTTCTAGCTAATTAAAAGTTTTATAATTTGTTATATTTAAAATCATAAGATCATCTGCTTGTTCCGTCTATTGATCACACCATTATTTGCAATAATGAATTGAAAAAAAAATAATAGAAGGACGTTCATTGCTGGACACAAGCCACTCGCAGGGCTTTCAAACTCTATTGTTTTGAGCCACCTCCTAGTAGTCCATCTCGTTGTAGAGAATTACATCGTTGGTCTGGTGGTCCAATGGTTAACTTTACGAGATCCTGGATTTGATCCTGGGTCGGGTTGTTGAATAATGTTTGAAGAACTTTTCAATCAAATTGTAAGTCATAATCTTAAAGTTGGCCCTGTTACACCCTGTGCCTTGAAGGTGCCTCGGAGAGCACGTTAAGCCCGCCAACACATCGTATTGCAGCAACGTCGTGGGTTAAAGCTCCATACTCCCTCTACAACAAGCCGTGCTAGGCTGATAATGATAAAATTGTGAAATAAACGCTTTTCTCTTTCTAAATAAATAAATAAACAGCAGCAGTGTTACTCCAGACGAGCGCTGTTATTAAGAACTCTTGTACTAAAAATATACAGGTTGCGAGTTTTTACACCTTTTTTCCTGTGCTATTTTTAGCGTCCACAGCTGTCATATCAATGTGTAAGTTTAAAAAGCTGTTCTGTTGCACACATGTCGGTACATTTCTAAGCAAGCCGTTGCGAGCACTTGTAATGCTGACAAATCACTAGTGGTTTTAGCGTGCGATGATTCATTGGGGTTGGAGGTGCGCCAAGTTTGCTCATTGCCACAATCGCAACGTTGGCCAAATGTTTGATCAAATGTGAGCTGTTGTTGGGTTTTTGTTTGGTAGGATGACAAGGAAAGGGTTGGCTATATTAGGTATAGGTTTTTTTATAACTAAGTGTACGTTTCATGTTCATGAAGATAACGTGGACTCGCGTACAAAGGGTTCTGTACAAACTTGACGACCGCCGTGGCGCAGTGGTATGCGCGGTGGATTTATAAGGCGGAGGTCCTGGGTTCGATTCCCGGCGGGGCAGATTGAGATTTTTCTTAACTTGCCTTGGTCTGGCTGGTGGGAGGCTTTCGCCGTACCACCCTACCGACAAAGACGTATGGCCAAGCGATTTAGCGTTCCAATGCAATGTCGTGTAGACCGAAAGGTTTAGACTGCATCATCACTTAACATCAAGTGTGATAGCGGTCACTTGTAGGTAGGTATACCTACTTGATGATAGAGAAAGAGAAACCAAACACTCTGGCGCCGTACATAGCTACGTAAAGAAGCCCTTTACCATACCATAAGAATCACTTCAAAAATATATATTAGCCTTTTTTAATATATTTCGATTTCCCATGAGAGAGACGTGTAATTTGTGTGTAGGTAGATATAATAATGGTCAACGAATGAAATCACCTCGCCCGTGAGTTCTCTTATAACCTTGGACTAATTGTGATTTACTTAGGAAAAAACATACATACAAACATATTGTATTGTTGTATTATATGTTAATTGAAAGTAGAAGCTGAAGACCGATATAATAACAATGTTGTTCACTTTTGATATCGATAATGTTAATATAGGATCCAATATGAATTAATTGACACCTATGGTATACTAGAGGACGCCCGCGGTTTCACCCGCGTAGTTCTCGTTCCCGTGGGAATTTCGGTATAAAATGTAGCCTATGTGTTATTCTGATATGTAACCTATATTATTGTGAAGTTTCATCAAAATCCATTCAGTAGTTTTTGCGTGAAAAAGTAACAAACATCCATACATCCATACAAACTTTCCCCTTTATAATATTATTATTATTATATGGTATATATCAACTATAAAATGTTCTGTTAATTCGTAAGTTACAGTAAATCAAGGATTACCATAAACTAAACAAACTCTGCAATTTTCAAAATATATATACAGGTAGATAGAGCACTCTGTTGCTATACGATCTACCATCTATCTGTCTATCATTCATTTAATCATAATCAAAGAGGAAAATAATATTATTCGTATTGAAAAAAATACGAGTATATTGTGGTTATATAAAAAAGCGTTTCGCTGTGCTTCGCCGTCTGCCTTTATACACATTTATGTTCGCATCCAATATTTGAACCAATGCATCGTTTTGCTTTTTATGCAATTTATTTATGGACGCTAATGCTGCTTCAATCAAGGGGGCAAGTGTTTATATATTTTATCAAGATTATCGGTAAACAAACGCGGCTAATGTGTTTAGATATTTCCATTAGCAATTTAACATAATTTAACAGACTTATTAACATTTAGATTATTAATTAACATTTGCTAGCTCTGTGTATTAACAGTTTAACTCCTGTTACTGATAATTAAGTCAAGAATTCGAGTTCTGGATCGAGCTAGAATTATAACGTGGATGATTGTTAATCTCTTTCTTTTAAAGTATAAGTACTTCTACCATAAGGATGAAAGTCGGCGGTGCCCTACCCCGAGTTTCAAAGAGCACCCGATTATCGTTTGCAATTCATCATTATCATCATTATTAACTGGCGATGGACGCCCGTTGCTGGATATTGCCTTAACCGCCTGTGGTCAGCGGCTACCTGCGACACGTTGGGTGTCGTCACTCCATCGAGTGGGGGTCGACCAACACTGCTTTCCGGCGAGGGGTCGTTATTCTAGCACCTTGGGCCTCCAACTTCCATCAGCCCTTCGAACTACGCGCCCCGCCCATTGCCACTACAGATTATATATATCTAGAAGGTGAAATGTTCTCGACTGAATTCAAAACTGAGTTAACAAATTCTTTCATTACACCGCGGCAGCAGTTTGCTATATACAAAAAGCCTTTTGAAACAGAATAGCTTCTTAACAACGAAGTTAGTTAATTATCTAGTTTCGAACACAGTTCCTATGTGTAGGAAACTTTCAAGTTTGCACAAAAGACGTTCTAACTGTAATCTTAAACGAAAACGAAATAATAGTTAAATGGGATTAGTAACGAATTGAAATTACATAATTAACTATTTCAAATTGAATTTAGTTAAAGTTTAAGTTTTGATGTACCTAAATAAATAAAAATAAAATAAAAAAAAAAAGCCTTTATTGCTGGTATTGGTTTTTAAATACATTTCAATTTTTTGCCGAAACAATTTAGTTGATATAATACAAAAGTGATTTCTTTAATTTTCTTTAATAACTTTCTAATTTTTTTTTTTATAAGTCTTCAATAACTATCGGCAAAACGGTCGTTAGTCTGTTGCAGCTTGTCTTCCGACAAAGGCCTCCTCTAAAGATTTCCATTCTATTTTTTTTTTACCAGGTACCTATTTAAACTTAATTACTACAAGCAGGTTCACTTTACAAGCATTTTTGAACCGTCAAGTTATAGTTATACTACTTGTAGTGACTCTACCACCGACACTCACTCGACAAGCAGAATCTGTTGAAAAGAGCCGGCAACAAACTCTGCACGTGGCCTTTTTAAATTATTCGTTATTACACTATAGATTGTATTATTTATTCTATTTCTTGTGTGAATTTAAATGGCGATCCAATTGCCTCCCAACATCTTTGTTATTTCTATTGCATATGAAAGTACATTCGGTTTTGGCATCAAAAAATCAATTGTTATAGTTTTTGTCTTTCTGTTTGTCTGTGAAACTACCTGCCAGATTGTAAAAATTCAGATTTATGAGGAGTAACATAGACTAACTTGTATTTTTAACCGACGAAAAAAACGGAGGAGGTTCTTGATTCCATTTAAAATGGAAAAAATACAAGGATTTTATCAAAAATAATATGAGTGAAAGAAACGAAGTATATACGTTGGTTAAAATGAAATTCCTAGTTTTTGAGGTATTAAAAGATGGCGTCTTTCTAATACTAGTCTGTAGGTGATAAAGATGCGGTGACATTGATTTGTCAAACTCAAAATATGTCATTTTTGGACACAACCAAGCCACAGAGCCAAGGTTTCTACTTTAAGGACATTACCTAGAACCCACAAACTGCTTTACTACGTTAAATAAATGTTCCTTAACCCTAGAAAGCTAACCTTCGTCAAATTGACGAACACGAAATAGAAATATCTTTTTCTCTTTCCTTTGCGCGCGCTGATTGCTTTGCCAACTCTAGTCAACATAGTGTCCGTCGAGTGCTCGCAGGTGACGACGGCGTTTTGCCGGTAAGTACATGATCTACAGATATATTACAAAAATATTCGTCGTTTTGACGAATGGTTAGCTTTTGTGTATATTATTACTGCAACTAACGTATGTACTTTTTTTCGGTTTTTGCCGATAACGATTCCTGCCAGATGAAATTATTGCGAGGCTTTTATTAGAACAGGGAGATATCGGAATAGCGTAGGTGTCCACATTGTGGACTGATACTAGGGAGAATAATGGAAGCTCTAAACAGAAGATAATTTGGAAGGGGATGAAGTAGAAAGCGATACTCAATATGAGCTTTCTGATAATGAAGAAAATTTTCCATACCACCAAAATCGTTTTTCACCTTCGTCATCGGTGAAAAACTCAGATATTAACTCGAGTATTTTAACTTTCTCACTAAGCAACATCCGAAGTCGAAGTTGTCATGTTTGGTCGACCAGGAAGGGAGTGTTTCAAATAGAGTATAGCTGCAATAAATATTGTAACACGCGTACTCTAAGAAATATACCGGATGTAGAATAGATTTCTAAAGAAACTGCATGGCCGGCTGGAAATGGTTACTATGCCCACACGTGAAAAATAAAATAAAGATATCTTGAAAGTGGAAGGATGGAAAAGTGATGAAGGTCAAGGTGAAAGTGCGAGTCACTGGTCAGCCAGTCTTACATCAACTGAAGCTACAAACAGCAGAAGAAGTAAAATTTGTGATATTAGTCCCCACAGAAAAGGATATATTGCGTATATACATTGTGTTCACTACAAAATGCAACACTGAATTTTGTGGTGAACACAAAGTTGATTTTTACTACAAAAGCGCTTTAAAATTTTTGTTTTTATATTTTTTGTAATAAAATGAGACTCTTATAATTTATATTTGTCCAAGAACAGAAGAGATTTCTTGTTGTAAATTTTTTTATAGTTTTTTTTTCCAAGTAAGGGTTTATATTGACCTCAAAAAACTAGTGTGTTAGATTATAAGGAACAAAATAAATACTTTTGTTAAAATATCGACAAATATTGTTTTATTCAATAGAATAATACATGTTTAACGTAATCAAATAATAAAATGTTCAGATATATGTATCGTTTTATAAATTTATATACTTCAAATATTGCTCGTCAATACGACGAATGGTTAGCTTTAAAGGGGTATATAGGAAGGTTAGCTCTGTAGGGTTAAACTTGCTGGCACCGACTTCATAGATATGCTTAAGTAAATTAAAGCAACTAAATGACACAATTATTTTTTACTTTTTAGTGCGTTTTGAGTCGGTTCTATTTTTTGTTAAAATTTTTTATGATATTCCCAAAGGAAAAGTTCCTTCTCGATAACAAAATCGTATGTGCATAATTTGTCTGATCAGAAAGATCTGAAGAATCTTTTGACAACAAAATCAGAAAGAGCTAAGCATCCGCATAATACATAATATCAAAATGGGAAAAACCTTTTCACAGCACGAAAAGCTTTAAATTTTTTGGTAAAGCAGTACTTGTCAGGGATGCACTTCGACCCACTTGAATCTTTTGTATGCGAAACTCTCGCATTAGGTAACTTTGAAATTTCGTACACGGTTCGCAACTTAGTTCAAGACTAAACCATTGTTTTCTTACTACACAATACAATGTTGAAGCGGTTTTAAATATTTTATTCACTCAAACACGGCAATATTTGGTAGGTATAGTAAAAAACTTAAACCTTCATTATTGTAGTATGTGGAACATTCACATAGCATTTCTCAATTTATCTGTTATATGATTATTTCTATATTTAGGACAGCATAACATTTGTCAAGTTACATAACAAAAGTCAAAAATACAAAAAAATTAATAACATAACGGGAACATGCTTAGTTTTGGTAGATCTTTCTTTCTTGCAGGTAGTAGTATTTTGTCTCCCGTCTGCAGTGTCATAAAGCATTTAATAGAATTTTATATAG
Source organism: Mycalesis mineus (assembly GCA_034621355.1). NCBI lineage: Eukaryota > Metazoa > Arthropoda > Insecta > Lepidoptera > Nymphalidae > Mycalesis > Mycalesis mineus. The sequence goes on along the minus strand of CM067887.1, from coordinate 18,063,835 downwards.
ATATAGTGTTACTTGTTTTTCTCTTTTCAGTTCATTACCTTTGAGCAGTCGGTTTTTTTGTTTTCATACTAATAATTTTATTTTAACTTGCCTTATTGTTTAACCTAAACTATATTTTCAAAATAGAAATAACAAACAGATATAATAAAATTATAATTCACGGCACCGCCAGCACTGCTCGTTAGACGAAGAGCCTGTTGACCCCCCCCCCCCCCCCCCGCGCCGCTCTAACGACGTTATTCCAAGGAAGCAACACAACACAGAATACCTACGAGTATTCCACACATACTTGGCTGCATTAATTGTGCAACTGCTTCGTTGGTCGTTTGTTTCTGCTGAAGGCTAAGAGCAACCAAAGTGTGTATAACAGTTGCACATTTAGTGTGTGCATACTTTCTTAAATTTTAGAAACACGCTGCAAGCCTTGGTGGAATATAATTGATATAAGTTCAGTCAATAAGCCCTAATATATTAGGCCATTAAATTTTGCCTACAAGTAATTTTGTTGAACCACATTTAGTCGGCGTCGAAAGTAAAGAGGAAAACGAGTTAAGGATCATGAGGTACGGGTTTGAGCCTTGAGTAAAATAATTAACTTATTAATAACTTATTCCGAGAAAATCTTAATCTATCATTGTGCTTCGGAGGAAACAGCATGGTTTTTGGCCTTGTTTTTTAAACAGCTGATATCACTATCAGTAGCAAGTTACAGTAGCAAACATTGACACTTTGAACTATTTCTAATCCGATAATGCAACTATTTTTTAAATGCGTATCACAATTCGGGACGCTACGTATAAAATAATTGTGACTAGTTCATGAAAACGTCAAACGTACAATATTTTATTAGGCTTTTTTAAAGAATTTTAGAGTATTGCACTTCACTGCAATTATGCACATTGGTTAGGGAAAATGTAATCTAGTGTGGAAGGCGCTTACCTAAAACGTGCCTGTTCATTCCATGCACAATCTAATTTCTTAGTGGAAATAATTGGTCACAGAAACACTATTTCTATAAGAGTTCTTTACCAGCGATCTTTGGAAATGGAAGAAAACTTACAACAATAACAGAGAAGTAGGGAAAATTATAGTAAAACATAATAAATATCAATAGAAGATTTAATGTAAAGACCAATGCATTAGTAGAGAACCGAATAGACATTTACGTCACTTCTATCCGTCTTTAACTTCTATCGCATGCAGTTGCATCTAAAACTATTTTCAGCATATTTATTTTAAGATTTAATTAGGTACAAGGGTACATCGAACTTGAATGAGAAATTCCGAGCGGAATCTTACGGAAACTGCTGAGATTTAAAGCGTATAAGGATACACATCAAAGGATCACTCGAGGCATCGTTAAAACATCACCTTGGATGTACAACGATTTTATTTTCGCCTGAAAACTTTATTGCTTTGGCTGTACGCGACTGAATCTTTGTCTAGAAAATGTACAGCTGTAGAAAATTTTCGTTGGCTCATGGCTGGATCACTCAGTAGTCAGTGCTTCAGTAGCGTCCTAGCTGTCGTTAGGGAAGGACGCGTGCGTGTCCCTTCCCGAAGTTTATTACGAAAATAGTATCTGTCATTTTTACAAAGTGCATCGTGGTGTCTTTTTTGAGTGTGTGACGCGTATTAGTGAAGTGTTCATATATTTCCATTGGGATTTTCTTGAGTTTGATGAGAAAAGGAATTTCTTGATGACTGTAAGTATTATGTGGATATTTTGTTTTGTGATTCAGCCGAGTCTATATAATTCGGAAAGCTTTTGTAATTCCGTTTGACAGAGCAGAAATATTTATTTCAATACTTAGATTTTTCTGTTGTTATAAAATTTCGTTTTAGGGCGTATTTTAATTTGAAAATCTTATTGACGTAGTTAACTGACGTTGCTGTGTATTAATTACATCTAGTATTTAACTGAAAAATAGACATATATAGATATTTTTGTAAACAATGTTCTTCAATGATATGGAGAAATAAAGTGAGACCAATTAATTTCGTAGATCATTTTATTTTCCCTCATATACTTTTTTAAATTTTTAATATATGTTAAATTTATAATACTAAAAATTTATACTATAAAAACTTAGCCAAAAATCAGCTCCACCACTTGTGGAGTCTCTGAGGGTCCAAGCAACCTGCGGTCAGTGCTCCAGAGTGAGGAACCTCCTCACAATACGCGCCTTCTGTATCCGACCTTTGATCCAACATCCAAGCGAAAGCTTTTGCTGCTGGTCAAAGTTTTTCGCGATAAGACCAAGATAGATATAGATTACCTAGATTGTTATTATTAATCAAAGTAAATAACATAATTATTTTTGTAAAAACTTTTAAAAATTTTTATATCTGAAGAATTATTTAGGTACACATGCTCTATGTTGCTACCTCAGAATAGAGAACGAGACAATCTAGGGTTCCTTATTTGGTTAAGAATAAATTAAGGTTATTTAGGTAAAAATGTACTAAAATGTATCTTTGCTAATATTATCTTTCAGATGTTTTACCCGACTGTGTCAGAAGGAGGGTTATGTTTTTCCGTATGTATGTATGCCCATTTCTTCGGCACGCGCTACAGCCTAAACGGCTGAACGGATTTTGACATGTGAGGTGTCGTTGAATTTTTCAAAATTGTGGTAGTGACATAGGCTATAAAAAATTTTCAAAATGGCGGCTGTAAATGGGGGAAAAAAGGGGGGATGTGTGTATTTATTTCTCTTATCTTTGCAATATGGGTGTCAAATGAAAGGTCGCAGAAAGACCAGTTCAAAAATATAAATATCAGATCATGTTTATATTGCCGTTTTAACAAAATATAGCAAAAAGTGTACCATGTGTACCGTCTCATTTCTATACCCTAAACTAAAACTAAAAAGTCTCAAATAAAATTATTATTATAAAAACAAAAAACCCGACTGCTTAGAAGTTATGAACTAAAAAAAGAAAACAAGGATCACTATATCTAAATAAAATTCTAAATACTTTATGGTGCTGCAGGCGGGGACAAACGTAGTTTTGGTAGATCTTTCTTTCCCCGCAGATAATGAAAGTATTTTGTGCCCGCTTGCATGTTCATAAAGTATTTAGAATTTTATTTAGATATAGTGATCCTTGTTTTTCTCTTTTCAGTTCATAACTTCTAAGCAGTCGGGTTTTTTGTTTTTATATCAATATTTTTTTATGTAATTATGTTTGTTACTCAATCAAAGCTCTACGTCTATCATCACAATCTAACACATACCTACCTTCGAATAAGCTTAGGTGCTCTTATTCCGCTAAAAGAACGATATCGGCGCAGGTGAAACCGCGGGGCACAGTCAGTTACTAAAAAAACGAATGAGTAAATGAATTTTTGAACCAACTGAACGCCCCTCTCAACGGAAAACGTAAAATAATTTTTTCATCTCGCTTTTTTAAAACTTTTAGAGTTCCGTACCTAAAAAGGAAAAAACGGAACCCTTACAGGATCACTTCGTTGTCCGTCTGTCTGTCAAGACCCTTTTTCTCAGAAACGCGTGGAAGTATCAAGCTGAAATGTACATCAAATACCAAGTCTGCTGTCCCTTAGAGTCGTGAAAAAATCAAGCTTCTGGGCCAAGACAATCAAAAGATACAGCCGTTTATGCCAAAAAATTTCCCAATTTTCGACACGGTTAAGTAAATCAAAACCTAACGATAGTTCCCGTAAGCTTAGGATCTTGAAATTTGGTACGAAGTAACTTTATATAGTATATAAATAATGGAAAAATTACGAAAATCGTAAATTTTTAGTTGCATCGTATAATGATAATGCTTTTAATAATTTTAAGCTTACCCCCTTTTCTCATAAACCCATATAGGTAATAAATTGAAATTCATATCAAATACTTGGCTCTATAATACCTTTAAGCTGTAACAAAATCGAACTTCTATGTCAACACAATCAAAAGATATAGCAATATAAGCCGAATATTTAACACACAACTAGACGCAACTAAATCAAAACCTAACGGGTAGTTCCCGTAAACTTAGAACCTTTAAATTTGGTACAAAGCAACGTCATATAACACAGATAATGGAAAAATTAATAAAACTGTAAATTTTTAGTTACCAAATTTAATAAAAATATTTTTAACAATTTTAAACTTACCCCCTTTGCTGATGGACGCGTAGAGGTATCCAATTGAAATTTAAATCTAATACTGAAATCTACTTGTGTAATACCTTTAAGCTGTATCAAAATCAAACTTTTATGTCAACGCAATTAAAAGGTACAGCATAAGCCGCATATTTAACTCTCTACCACTCGCAGCTACTCCTACAATATTGAAATTTCGCATGAAGCAATGTTTTATAGTACATATGAGAGTATAATTGCGAAAACCTTAAAATTTACGGAACGGTGCGCGAGTCCGACTCGCACTTGGCCGGTTTTTTTTTATTTTTAGACGACTAACACTTGCCTGCGGTGGTAAAGTTTTTTATACCAACTGTAAAAATTTAAACGTTACGGTTTTAATCGTTTCTGGAAAGTCCCTTCTTGTAAAGGTTTGCCTGTTTGGTACCTTTAGAAAAATTAAAATGGAATGGAAATCCATGCTCCTAAATTTTAAGCATTCTAATGGTAAGATGTGCTACAGTTTGCAAATAAAGTTTGGTTGTATTCCTTTTTAACCCCCGACGCAAAAACGACGGGGTGTTATAACTTTGACGTTTCTGTGTAAATGTGTATGTGTCTGTCTGTGGCTTCGTAACTCCTAAACGGATGATCCGATTTTAATGAGGTTTTTTGTTTGAAAGGTATATCAATCGAGAGTGTTCTTAGCTATGTTTGGTGGAAATCGAAGAAATGTTACACGCTCGTGCTCGTGCTCGCACGTGTGATCTGACATTTGAAACACTAATGTCTTCTGGAACCACTGAGCTGGTCTGATGATAAGGCTCGAAGGTAGAAGACGTAATCCTGGTCTACCTTTTTAGTAAACCCATCGAGTTTGGGCTCGTTGAATTTGTCTTGATTGGTTCTTTTCATGTTTCTAGTTTGAGTCGGGGGTTTTTTAAATATTTAATTTAATGTTATGATTTGATTTGACGGCCGAGTGGCATAGTGGGTAGTAATCCTGCTTTTGTGTCCGAGGCTGTGGGTTCGATTCCCACGTTTGGAAAAATATTTGTGTGATGACCATAGATATTTTTCAGTGTGTGGGTGTTTATCTATATATTATAAGTATTTATGTATAAGTAATATTTATATAAAAATATTCGTCAGTTATCATAGTACCCATAACACAAGCTACCTAAGCTTACTTTGGGGCTATTTAGCGATGTGTGTAATTGTCCTATAATATTTATTTATTTATTTTTATTTAAAAAATATCAATTATTAATACCTGACAGAAGAACTGTTCAGACACGAGAGAGACTGCGGACAAAGATTTTATACTCATAATTTTTTGGAAACACTTACTTAGTAGAGGCAGTCCTCAACTTACGTTGTTTCAAGTTACATCGTGTACAAAAATGTTTTGACACTATTCCTCAAGCGTACGTCAATTTTCTTTCCCTTTGAGTTTTACATTTCATCATATGAAAAAATATGTCTCGACTTTCGTCATATCGATTTGCGTCGCGTATTTCGAGAACCTAACATGCCATAAGTACGAGTACTGCCTGTATTTCAAAACCTGACCGAAATTTAGAACTTAGGACTTCGAGAACCGAAGTCACATAGGCTAACCACTGAACTTATGAGACAGTCAACCCCTCCTTATAAGGAGCAAGGCTCCAAAGTTGGCGTTAAATATGCTGAAAAGGATTATACTGATAGATATGTTTGACGACAAAATTGAATATAATGACGTTGTTTCCGCGGACAAGCTTTTTTATATTGTCACGGACTTAGTTCAACAGTTTAAAGGCGCGAATTTGATCGTGTTAAATTCCTGTACCTACTTTGGAGAGCAATCAGCCCTTTAATTTAATTACGACTAAAATGGGATAATGAAACTTGTAATAAATTAAAAGAAAAAATCTTTTTTACGAGAAGCAAATACTGATAAGTAATTAACCTCGCGACAAGCTTAAATGATCATATAAATTGTATATAATGAGGTTATAAGTTGATAGTTAAAATTTTTAAGGAAAAATTTATTTTCTTCTTTTCAGAGCGTTTAAATAAAAGCTCCTAGTAAAAAAGCTTTTTTCTTTAAATTTATTTTTTAGTTATCGCTGGCAAGTTAAGTCTGTTCGTCTCATTCAACGCATCATTGTTACCGGTTAATATTGGACAGTCCTGCTCTTCAATAAGGAGTACTTTGTAATGTTTTTACCCTACTTAAGGCCACATATGCTTGGCCAGCAGCAAAAACCTTCGAGCCTAAGTAAATAACGGCATAGTCGACAGTGCTACCTTGCATTTCGTGTAGTGTACAAGCCCAACATAATGCCATTGGCAGCATTCTTCGTATCGCGGTTTCTTGACTATATTTAGTTGGAAATTGCACAGGCTTGGGCTGAATTGGCTGAACTTCTTCTTTACCAAAGTCTATACGGAGGGATGGTATATCAGTGTCATGCATTTGTGCTATTCGGAAGCAGGGCCATATAGTTTCTGTAATATGTCCAATGGCACCATTCACCAGACCTTTGGAGACATGTACATTGTAATGCAACATCACCTTGGTCCCAGTGAATATTCCTAGCTTCTTAGGTAGCCCTCCTGTCTTGTTTAAACGTATTCGTACGTAACGTATTATTAAACGTATTCAGCTCAATCGGTTGAAGGTATCTACTTTAAAATTGAGCTCAAAGATTCCACCCGAAAAACATACTTACAATGCAAGTTAAATAAAAGCTTTTAAAAAAATCATGTAAGTTATTCATCACAAGTTGGCCTAGAGCTTAGGGGTTAGCCATCAAACCTGATGGTAGACGATGATGCAATCTAAGATGGTAGCGGGCCAAGTTGTTAGGAGTAGGATGAGAATCGTCACCTTTCGTACAACGTCGTACCGGAACGCTGCGTACGTACGGTTTGTTTTTTGCCTTTACGGTGGTAACTAACGGCTGTAGCCTCCCAATAGACCTAGACCAATAATGAAACTCAATAATAGGCCCAGCTAGGAATCGGATCCAGGGCTTCCTGTACATTCTGCTGCGCTATGGAGGTCGACAAAATGTTATGGGTCATTACAGTTTCTCGCTCTATTGGTAATTTGAGTTTATAGTGTTCTTACGGATCAACAGACATGACCTTTATTTATAATATTATGGGTCTAATAACAACAATGAAAATAATTTGGGCAAAATTTTAATCGTCGACGAAAATATGGGTGCATGCATATATTAATTAGTAGTTTAGAAAACTAATATAATATCAAGGTACATATTTCATTATATTAACAATATTTTGTTGGGCAACTACGAAAACAAAGTGCGGCCTTCGGGGACTGTGAAAATTTAGTTAATTAAAGTTTGTTATTATCTGCCCGACAAATACGGCAGGGTTAGGCATCTTTTCCATTACACGGTTGTTCAAACGTACGGTGTGTAAGCCGTACGGTTGAAAAAACGTGCTAGCTTGTACATGATACGGCAAAATCACCGCGCGAGACATTGGTAAGTACTGGCTAGTAGCGCTTTTTACTCGGGCTGTGTAGGACGTGCTGCGTCATGAATTTTCTTACGAAAAAAAAGGTTATAGTTGCTTATTACATATATAGGAAAAAGAAAATAGAAAAAAAAAGGGAAGTAAGGTTTTGGATACATCCGATTTTAGAAAAAAGGGAGGAATATGGCGCGTTTCATACACTTGTCAAGAATCAATTGAGAGAAGATGAAGACAAGTTTTACAATTATTTTAGAATGCAGAAAACTACATTCGACAACTTGCTCCAAAAATTATCCCAGGAACTAAAACATCAAGATACTTTTATGCGAGAGAGTATATCGCCCGCAGAAAGATTGGCTGTAACTCTGAGGTAAGTAGGTACAAAATTAAATGACATATTTTAGTTTAAAATTGTTTATTGCACACAAACAAAATTATTACATGTAATTGAATTTTAATAATTATTAATTTAAGAACAAGTAAATCAAAAAATACACTACGCTGAAAATGCTACTCAAGTGCGGTACTAAAATCGAATTCGTCTTCAATAGAAACTTGAGAATCTGCCGAGATACTTTCCGCATTTACACTATGTACAGATAATTGTGATTCGGGTCGGTAGTGGATTGGCTCTAAACCAGAACCGTGTCCAAAATCATGAGAAGACGTCTGTGGACGACTTATTCCATAGCTCGATCTAGCAGCTGTAGAATATCCATATGTTGACGATTGCGCATTTGAGGATGCTGTACCACTTAAATATCCTTGATGGCCTTGATCCCATTGGTTTCTTGATGTAGGTATATACTGAGTACACTGTCTTTGTTGAATATTTTTAATTATTGAAATTACTTGAAACTGAAAGTCTATCATATTTTCATCACTGAACTTGTCAACTGTATCAGCGATTCCCATAAAAAAGTTTATACTACGGCTTTTCTTTTTCTCATCTCGTTCTGCTGAATCCATAAACTTCATAAACCTAATGTCAACTTCACTTAGTTCATTTTTTCTTTTTTTTTTAGCCCTTTGCGTCTCACTCCGTTCAGTGTATCCCGAGCTTGATTGATTCGGGACTGCACTATCAAAATTTTCATTACTGAGGCTAGAATCATGAACATGTTCAGTCATGTTAGAATCGGTCTTGCGATGCTCAACATTTTTTTTTAGGAACATCATTTCATCATAGAACATATATTTTCTTATTTTTTTTGCTGAAGAACCAGACTTACATTCATTAATTTTTTTGTCATATTTTATCCAGCTATCTTTCATATTGGTCCACTTCTTCATCACCATTTGCCCTGAAAATAAATAAATAATAATTATTAAATTCAAAATTTATGAAAACCCCCGACCTAAACTGAATCGACCCCGACCTAAAATGGGGTTTTAGTATTTGAACCTGAACCGTTTTGTTTTATATTTCAGGTATCTAGCAACAGGAGATACCTTTACTGACCTATACTACAGCTATAGAATTGGAATAAAAACCATAAGTTGCATCGTACGTGAAGTATGCCACTACATTTGGTTAGAACTGTATAAAGAATATATGAAAATGCCATCTAAAGAAGACTGGCTACACATTGCAAGCAAATTTCAAGAATCTTCCAACTTCCCGCTGTGCTTAGGAGCGGTCGATGGAAAACACATCAGACTTATTAAGCCAATTGATAGTGGCTCGATGTTTTTAAATTACAAACATTTTTTTTCTATAGTTTTGATGGCAGTAGTAGATAGCGATTACAACTTTATATTTGTTGACGTTGGCGCCTACGGAAAGGAGTGTGATTCCAGTGTGTTTAAAGAGACCCCATTTTGGAAAAATTTAACAAACAACGGATTAAATCTACCCGATGCAACACGTTTGCCTGGAATTGACTACGATTTGCCATATGTGTTCGTTGCGGACGAAGCCTTTGCTTTGCATTATCACTTGCTTCGTCCATTTGGTGGTCATCAGCTTGATCAATTAAAACGTACATTTAACTACAGACTCACAAGAGCGCGAAGATTTGTTGAATGTGCGTTTGGCATTTTATCCAATAAATGGCGAATTTTTCACCGGCCAATGAATGTGTCCATCGATTTGGCAGTTGATATTGTGAAAACATGTTGTGTTTTGCAAAATTTTATACATAAGCAGGAAAACTTTAACAGTTTCACAATGCGAGTGAAAATGAGTCCACCCTTGATTCAGAATCGGAACTAATCCAGTTACCTATCACGAATGCAGTTCGCGGAAGTTTGGCGGCTAATGAAGTTCGCAACAGATTTGCACAATATTTTGTATCTAACGAAGGTCGCCTCTCCTATCAAAACAACTATGCATAAGTAAAAAGTTAATAATTAAATATCTGTAACTTACCAAACTTGTTTTTCTCATCACCACTTAAATCTTCAAATGTGGGCTGGAAATGAATAAATATTTCTTTCCAGGAATCATATTTAAGCCGCTTATTTTTATAATCGTCGATGGTCTTATCCCATATTACAGGCCTTTCTTGAATCAACGTAATTAATAATTCTTGATTTATGTTCATTTTATAATAAAATCGCGAAACAGCGTATATAAGCGGTCACGAATCCGTGCGTACGTCCGGCACCGTCGACACACCCCGATAGACTGCCATACAACACTGGTGAAAATCACGCCGTGCGTAGACGCGGCGCGCCGAGGGGCAGTCACGGCGCACGCGGCCGCGGCGCCGTGCCTTGGCGCCACCGTGCATGTCGACAAGCTCATATAGTGATCCATACCACACTGACGACCGTGCCTACACGCGGCGAATTAACCGTAGATTTTCACGGCGAGAAACCGTGTAATGGAAAAGAGGCCTTATGGTTTAGTTTCACGGTGGATTCGGTAATCTGTCCTAAATACTATCATTTCATTTTCTATCGCAAAGTTTATTTGAAATAATCATCGTTGTTAACTTTTTCATCGGCATCCAACAAGGTCCCCTTTCTTATAAGAGTGGCGATTAGGGCTTTGTGGGTCAAAGCTTCATTTCACTGGCCACACTGCGCTGCGCTTATGCGAGCTGGGGAATATAAGAGTAATAATGTTTGAATTTTGTACCGATCGCTAATTGCAATTTGCAAATCGTTGGTCTCACTAAAATTATATAACTGCACGACTGAATTGAGAATTTTTAATCGGTAATAATCTAAAAAGAAATAAAAAAGTTGGATATCGATAATTTCGTATTGGAATCCCCACTTCTACGTTTTAGGTGACGGTGGTGGTTGTACTGTTACGCATTTTATGGCAGTACGGAGTACTTACATCTCGTATATTAACAACATAACCTTATTTTTGACGTGACAACGTCTTATAATTCGATAGAGCCGGCTGCACGCACGAAAAAACATGACTCATGCGGCGTTACCTCGCTTTGAGGCGTTTCATGTAAGGCTTGAAGTGCAAGCGAGAGCGCGGAACGAGCGACAAAGAAGCACAATCGGCCTTTGCGTTCGGCAGCGTTCGAAATCCGTCTATTAAATATAATTATTAAATATATTAATTTTAAATTAAAAATTAATATATTTATTATAAATTTAAAATATAAATTTATAAAATCAAATTCAATTATTTTATTAATTTAAATTAATATTTATAAAAATACACTTAAATTAAAAATTTTAATAACCAATTAAATGCTACCATTCCATCAGTATTTTCTTAAGACGTTGTCACGTTCAACTATCGTCAGTAAACTGACTTTACAGACAACCAATTTTTTTGCTTGGGAAAGAGAAATACGAATCTCAGTCACATCTAAAATTATGGTTTTCTTTGATCTTTAAAAATTAAAAATTATCAGAAGTGACCGCAGCGGTTACAAAGGGAAAACTTCAGTTCGGTTGCATTGCATAAAATTCGCCGAACATTTTGATATTGCTCTATGAAGGAATTTTTAAAATCAGCGATCAAACTCAGCGCGAAGTTTGAGCTTTTCAACTGGATTTAGTTTGCGAAAGTAGTTTGCAGAGTTCGTTTCGAAAATTAAGTAAAATGCCCCCGGGTTCACGGAGGATATTTGTACGAGTCTGTTGATTTTTAATTGACATGAATTTAGTATAGACTTGCCGTCTATTTAGGTCGGTAACTGCGTCATTTGCAGCGTGGTTAACCTCTTCTGTCAAAGATCATAGAGACATGGTACTGTGTACGAGGCTAAATTCCTAATAATTCCTTGTAAGAAAGGACAATTAATTTGCTAAATTAAGATATAAAATAAAATATTGCTATCTATATGCTGGGAGTAGCATCATGGCGTTTTGTTTCATCCTCAGTGTCTGAGGGAGCGCGTGAAGCCGTCTCATCCGCTCTCTATAACTAACGGTTACTAGTGACTGATACATTGTACCAATTATCACCTTATTTTCATTTCTTGGATTTATTAGATCATTAATCCAATACTGGTGTTTTGTATTAATACTAAGCTTTACATTAAATAGGCTAATTTTGGGTACCATAATTTTCATATACGTCATGATGATAGCGAAAGAATAATTCGACGGAAACTATTAATTAAAACCCAGATACAAAACTATTATAATGAATATAGTTGGAACCAGCTATCAGATTCAACTTCCTCGTCTAAATGGCACCACAAAAACATTTTGCGAAGCGGAAAAAGAAAGGAAAAACTAATTTCAATAAAACGTAACGGCGAAAAACGTGTCGGCGGAGCATTTGGAATTCAAATCATCTAGCTGTTAGATGGAATGACGAAAATATAAAATAAAATGTTACCCTTAATTATATTTGTTCCCGGAGGCGTTTACCCGGGAGTTGCGGATGTAATAAGTCCGGTGCCTTGTTTGCTATTTGCTTGCTCGCTGGGCTCATTGCCTCGCTACTTGTCAGTATAGGCGGCGCCTGTGCCTCGCATTGCGATGCCTAGTTAAATAAATCTGGCTCGGTGGCACAGTGGCTTATTCTGGCTGTCATAAAGTCTTGGATTGTGATATGAAAATTAGTTTTATCTGGTGTATACGCTTAGGAGCTGAGCACAAGCGGAGACGCTTTGCTAATCGATGTTGTCGGCGTAAGTGTGAACGGATAACGAGCCTCCATCGAGCACTGTTTTCAAACGCCTTAGTGTTCGTAAAAAAAACCGACATTTGGAGTCGAGTAAGAGCCGAATGCCACACTATACAAATTCCTGCTTGGCGTATGCTCGGCTCATTCCTAAGCGTTCACGCTCATATAAAGTTTGGTGAACTTTATTAAGCTGTTTCTGAAATGATCTTTATCAGGTGTTAACATCGTTTTTTATTTAAATGTTAATAATTATAAAGACAGGAATAAATGGTTTAACATGTTTTTCGAGAAAAAGGTATTTATATCGACATTTCCATAGAAAATTAAAAAAAACACACACAATTCGCATACCGAAGACTTTAACCTAGGACTTAATAATCCCCAACCTCACAAGTTAACCATAAAACCAACGAGGCAGTTCTATTATATTCGTAGCTGGATAAGGGAGCAAATACGTACTTACAAATATAATACAAGTTCGAAGCAATAAGTTTCACCCACAAAGCTTAAGCAATCAACTGGCTCCACACACGGGTATATCAAAGAAGCTCTTCAAAGCGCTTGATTTCTGTAAACTATTACAATTTAGACAGTGTTCGGAACTGTGAATTTCATTACTGATATACACCATTAACTCGTTAACTGCTTGCTTAAATTAAATTTTAGTACGAAGAGTTAAATTAAGTTCGAGCGCCGACGCCCTGAAATTACGCCCACCTGTGATTCAGTAGAGTGGCGTGCCCAAGCTAAGTTACTAAGTTAATACCAAACCTAAGATATTCAAAGAAATAAAATTAGCAAAATAAAGACATGCTTCTTAAAAGACACAAAACTATAGTAGCATAACGATTAATGAGTCCTAGGTCGGATTTTGAAAAACTGAGCTTATCTTAATTTTTTGCACGCAGGTGGAAACAACTCGTAAGTTTTAGCAATTTCTATTTTAATAGTATGGGTAGAATCCTGTACCTCAGAAAATACCTTTGGCCTTCGATTAGGCCATCATTATTTAACATCTGACAAAGACGGTTTAAAATCATCAGTACATTTTCCAAGCCCGGAGTCGGGAAGTTGGTGGTGTTACACCCCCGTGCCTCGGAGAGAACGTTAAGCTGTCGGTCCCGGTCATAAGGCCTCCTTACCCTGTAATATAAAGTAGACTGATAGTAATAAAGAAAACTAAATTAGGAATAGCTGTTTTTATTGAAATAATGCAATATTTGGTAAAAAAAGATAATTTGAACTCTAAATTCTATCAACTTTCAATTTACAAGAAATTCGTGATACACTCCGATCTTTATGTTTTGTATTCACTGTGTGCAACAGCACAGGTGAACAAATATTAAACATCCTTTTGATCTGAGTCATATGACAATGTTAATTTGAGTATTTTATATTTAATTAGCTCGTTTCACCAACGCAGATCTCGTTGTCGTGTGAGTTTAAAGACATTTTAATGAGTATCTATATCGCGAAATGAGTAACTGTGCTAAATTTCAAAAAGTGGTATTTCGTTTATTAAGTTTAAATTTAATCTATAACATCAGTATGTAAGTAAGTATGGTAAAAATGTTTATCTTTTGGATAAAAAGGGTGAAACAATTTCCTATAACAAGTAAAGAGCATCAGGACATCGATGTACTCTCGAAGCGTTTCCTTTTCAAAGAGATGGCTTCGCTTACACAATAACCTTTGAGTTCCTTCAGCTACGCCGCTCACTTTCGAGAATTTCGATACTTTATCCCTGATCTTTAACTTTCAACGTACTAGCAAGAGTTTTAAATTTTCTTTGCGTCATTACGACCTTTTGTTGAAAAAACAATTCGCTTAACGTACATTGTACATACAGTTGTACATTGTACCAAAAGTTAAATTTTAGAAGTAGGTAGAACTGAATATCTTAGCATTCCGTGGATTCCCTGTGCGAGTGTCGGACCCATCGTGTGGCCGAGAGAACAACTCCGAACAGAGTTCCAGATTTGAGACACGGTTGCAGGCGTAAGGGTGACAGGTCAACACTCACCTTCCCTGCCAAACAATTCAGGTTTTCATAGTTAATGAAATTTCGTCACTAAAATTGAGATACAAACAAAATATACTTAACTATTTGAATCATTAATATGTAACAATAAAACTGCGGAACTCAAAAACAATAGAGTAAGATGGCGGTAAAAAAACAGTATCCTGTATAAAAAGAGTTCCAACTAAAGACTTCCCGGCGAAGCAAACACACATTTGTTTCGTTATAAATAATTGATGGTGCCGAGTTATGAGGGAATAGGAACAAAGATACAAGGGGAAAGCAAGATGGACGATAATTGATTTTCTCCTTTGATGTAAAAAAATAACGGGGGAAATAATTGGGCCGTCGTTTGCTATCCTCGAATCAAAATAATGACGTGAAGTAATCGTGAAGTTTTATGATTATTGTACTTAAAACCGGTATTTGATAACATAAGTAACTGACGCGATTATTTTCTTGTGATTTCACAATATTGTCTTTTCCAAATTATTTTATGTAAATACAATAATATTAACCTAAATGGACGCATTCCTGCAATACTTATTTAAATAAATGTTAAATATTTCTTTCTTTTATTATATTTTCTTTTCTTTTATTATATCTAGCACACATTTTGACTTTTTTAAGTTTTACCGTTAAGGATTGACGTTTTTAAGTTTAATTATTCACTCACAAATCAGGCGCTATTTACAGGTACGTGTAAGCGGCATCCGGCTGCCGCTTTCATACTTGAAGCAACAAAATATAATTGCTTAAAGTTTTTAAATCGGCATCATTTAGATGCTCACTCAATTAAGTGTAAGAACTCTGCGGAATTTTTGTGTATTTTCATTTCAGTTTTATTTGCAACTTGATATCTTCCTTTATAGTTTATACGATTGCGCGTCTGTGCAACTCGTCGGCTATTAGTACATGTAAAAATATCCAAAAAAAAATAACATGTTCTACACCTGTACTTCTAAAACTCTACAAAAAAGGGACAGAGTTTTTCATTTAGAGCCGTCAATCAGGCGAGCGCTCGCAAGTCGTCACTCTGTCGGTGACGCGGGCCGACAGCCCGTCGTGTCCCGAGGTGTAAATAATGGAATAGATGTTATTTTGCCTAAAAAATAAATACTTATTCCTTTTACAGGTGTTTGTTTTGCTAACAAGTAGATAATGGATTGTATTGCCAAGCAGAAAAAAGAAAGAAAATTTCATAATTGAAACCAAGTACATAAAAGTTTTAAGTTTAAGTAAAGATTTTCCCATCGGCAAAACGATGTGAATCTGATTCTAAAGAACTAAGTAGTGGAATTCTGTATTTGTGGATGTCCATCAAATACAGAATTCCGTTTATGTAGCTATTATTTATTTAATTATTATAGAATTACGGTTGTGCTACTTTACTCATTACTACTACTAATACCTTAAATATATTATTTACGTTAAAAAAAGCCGTATGGCACTCGGAGACTGCCGCGGTAAAGCTATTAAGTTATGCAATTACATTTATATATTTTTTTATTTATGCAGTATTTTTTTTCAAAAAGTCAGTATCACCGCTGTGCCGGTGGAGTGGGGGGTGTTAGGTTTTTTTCGTTACGGAATTTTTGGATTCGGTCTCCACGCTCAAGGCCCGCGATGCAATAGCTTAAAATATTAAATGTTATATACTTAATTACTTAGTACTTATCTATCGATTCGGTATAATGTAACAAAATCTGTTCACAAGTGATACGAAAGCTGTTAGGTCTTATAACACTTGAAGTGAAGTAGCATTAATAAAGAGAGATTAATTCACTCTTTACAAGCACCGATTTTTCGTTACGATCTACTAAAAATTAATCTCTAATTTCAGATTTAATTTTTAAGCTATTGTATAGCTTTTATCGCGGGCCTTAAGCGTAGAGACCGAATACAGAAATTCCGTAACGAAAAAACCTAACACCCCCTGAGTATCAAAAACATAATATCAAAAGCACAATTTCGGCAACAACGTCATCGGAGAACGCACGTAAGGCGCTCTAAGTGCCCGGAATTCCAGAGAGACGCGGTTTCGAATCCCGTCGGTTCCGCAATTTTTTTTTTCAAGCGTGATATTTCAAAGTCATTTTTTTTTAATTAATGACTTTGCAATATCACGCTTAAAAAAAAATTGCGGAACCGACGGAATTCGAAACTGCGTCTCTCTGGCAATCCGGGCACTTAGAGCGCCTTACCGCTAGGCCACGCTCCCGATGACGTCGGTAGGTAAACATAAGTTGATAAAAAATGCTATGCAATAGCTTTACCGCGGCAGTCTCCGAGTGCCACACGTCTTTTTTTTATTTTATTGTATAGCTGTGTAAGGAGACCTGTGTTTTGGTGACTAATTGGCGTTTGAATGAAATAATTCATAATAAATCTTGGTATTAACACTATAGACTGCGTCAGGAAGAGGGGAGGGTTTTTATGTGTTTTCGCAGATAACTTCGTCGTTTATGAACTGATTTTAATGATTCCGTTCTTTGTTGGAAAGGAATGGCCCACTAGAAGAACCTGACTTCCTGACTTGTGGGAAATTTCTTGACCTTAGACCTACCATACTACTCCAGTGTGGGTTGGCAGGCTTAGGGTGATAATAGTTTTATGACTATTTTAATGGCCGACTAGGAGAACTTGTCTTTCTGACTGGTTTGAATTTCTGGAGCTTAGACCCGCCATGCTGCTCCAGTGTGGGTAGGCGGACTTAGGGTGATAATAGTTTTATGATTATTTTAATGACCCACTAGAAGATGAACCTGACTCCCTGAGTTGTGGAAAATATCTGGGGCCCGTGGCACTGGAGGTGCCGGGCACCGGGGGCCGAGGTACAGACGGGGGGGCATAAAAATGTATGCTCAAAGTAGCGCCGCAAAAGATAGCAGGCAGTTCCCGACTTCATAACATCGAAGTCGGTGGGGGCCATAACCTCCCCGTCCGCGTCGGGGCGCCTGGGTTCGGCAATATGAGGTTGATATTTAAATAAAGTATAACATTGGGTTCAATATCGGGCGTAGCAGAAATGCAGGAGTGTGAACGGCTGGAAACCGTTCTCAAAACCAAGCTTATTATTATTAAACTCGTAAGTTACGACAATGTCTTATACTATAATTATGTTTAAAAGTTACTTAATCGTCACTTTGGGAATTTGATCAACACTAATTGTGTAGTGTGAACACCGCTTCAGCCAATTGACAGTCCCAGTAACTCGATACAGGACAGGCCGCTACAAACGCTTCCTAATGTCGTATGTGAGTAAGCACTTGACCTAGTAGGCCCAAAGCATCGAGTCAAACGCCTGATGTCAGTCAAATAGTTACACACACACATAAATATACACTGTGTATTGCAACGTCCAGTGTTACGGAGCTACATCACAGATTAAAGTATTCGTTCGGGAATAGTAAGCCATCATTATCGGCCAATACGAATAACCCACTACAAGGCCTTCTTCCTGATGTAAGTGATTTGATCCAAGAATCCACTAAACAGGTTGGTGGGCTAAGGGTAAAAATGTTTCATTTTAATACTGATAACTATCACTTGTCAAAGCTAGTTAACGGTAATGACAGCACAGCGTAGGTAGTGTCTGAGGCGTGGTCTCCACTAACTTCCAACTTTGGCTTGATGTTATGAATTTCTTGGTGAAAAAGCTGAATATATACTTACTAGCTTTTGCCCGCGACTTCGTCCGCGTATAATTAGTTATTACGGCAGCCTAATTTTTCTAAGCTTTGAATATCATATTTATTAATATTTTATCAACTGTCTAAGAAATAGGTCTTAAGCTTTCAAAAGACGATACTTTCATACAACATTTCATCCCTCCTATAACCCCTTACAACCTTTTTTTCGCAATTAAAAGTAACCTATGTCCCTTTTCAGGCTCTAGACTTACTGTGTACCAAATTTCATTTAAATCGGTTCAGTAGTTGTAGAGTGAAAGCAAGACAGGCAGAGTTACTTTCGCATTTATAATATTAGTTAGGATAACGCAAAGTAGAAGTCGAATCTAGGACCTCTTGATAAGAAGTCACTTATAGCAACGAAGTAGTTCAGTAAGATTAGTTAGAGGTAGATATTATTATACTTTTTGTGAACGCTACAATCAGATTTAAATCGATAAACTTATATACGTGGTGAATTATTAAAACTTATACTTTAATTAATTCTCTACTTAAATAAGATTACCGATTTATATGTCTTATTATTGTTATTAGTATTAGTATTATTCTAGTTAAATTATTATTGATAAATAGATGACGCCCGCGGTTGTACCTGCGTACTTATCGTTCTCGTAGAAAATTCTGGCTAAAATGTAAGCTATGTCTTATTCTGATGTGTAAGCTATATTATTATGAAGTACCATTAAAATCCATTTAGTAGTTTTTGCGTCAAAGAGTTACAAACATCTGTCCATCCACAGATACCTACAAATTTTTATAATATTAGTAAAGATTGTATACAACCTATATTTGATTGGAAATGAAAAAATAAGTTATGAACATATTTTATCAACTTACTACCTTTATCATTTAGTTCATACAAATCACGATCACTGAGGTTTTAAGTTCTAAAGAAGAAGAAATTCTAAAGAATAAATCACAATACATCCAAGTAAACAGAGACTTTACCATCGATCAATACAATATAATTGCAATCAAAGCTAAAGCTCGCTCAACGAGCAACATAAATCAATATAGTACTCCATCGTTCATCAAAAGACGAAAGGCCAAGCTTTTCCTCAACAACTAATACCGTATATAACTACCATAGTTTAATATAGCCAAAGCCATTGAATATTGCATTTTGTCGGCGCTCAGTCCTTTTTATTAAACTCGGCTCTGTCGAACAATAGCTCTCCGGGACAATAATAGCGGGAAATAATTTGTTTTGAGACACTTTGTTGAAACAGATTTCGTTATATACGCGAAGTTTGGTGGTCCCGGGTAATGCTGAGCAATTTATATAGACTTGTCAATTAAATACTTATGTAATATAGATAGTACCTGGTTGGCCGAGCTTTGCGTGGTATTTTTTTGGAAATTACATTTATATACAAATTAAGTACATAAGAATGCAATCTACTTCTTGTTAAGTAGCTTTGGTGTTGCTGTGTCGGTACAGTTTTTTATAGGCTAACAACACTAATAAAACAACATTTTCTACCGAGCTGATTTAAATGAAATTTTGTACTGAGATAATTTAGAATCTAAGAAAGGACATAGGCTACTTTATTCGAACTATTATCACTAATTAACTGAATTTCTCGCGGAGTTAATGGGAATTTCTCAGAAGAAAAATAAGTCTAAATTTCACTTTCAACGTAAGAAATCGTAATCCGTCGCGGCACATGTAAACCACTGGCCTATTTAGGCAACCAACATATAATTTAGTCGTAAAATATACTAAGTACCTACAACGCATCAAATCCAAAACGTTTTCAAGTACACAAGTCAAGACAAGTTGCAAAATGAAAAACAGTCTTTTATAAGTCCTGTATAATCGTGAATAAAAATAAATTTGCAAGAGTAGTTTTCTATTTAATTTCTTTGTCACGCTGTTGACCCTGTGCACAGAAGCCAGTCCGTAATAACTGTCACTTAAAACTTCTGTTTTGTGTCCCGCCTGAAGTCGCGCTGAAGAAAGCTCCTATTACTTTTCATTTGCGTCATCGTCCGACTTTTCCGCTTTATTATGAAAATATGTGAAGATCATCTTGGTTCTGAAGTAGGACTTACCTCAAATGAAGAAATGTTACATGTCTTCTAAAACATTTCTTTTAAACTACAAGTTAGTCCTTGACTGCAACCACGCCTGATGATGACATAGTCTGAAAACTTTTGAGCAAAAAATTCAATATTTTTATTTCATACTTTTTAGTGATTAGATAACCTACATAAAAAAGAAATGACAAGCCTTCATTCAAGTTTTTACTGAAAATCTTGTTTTTGATGTTTAAGTAAGTAAAGACGTAAGAAAAATCTTGTATAATAATAAAATATTTTTTCACTGTAGTGGCTTCGCGTACAAAATTATGCAAAAGAAACACAATTTAGGGGCCTTTTAAGAGCGCTAAGCCCCTTAACGTAGCACTGTTGAGCCGAGGCCTCCCATTAGTGAAAGAGATTTAACAACTCCTAAACCCTTTGTATGGCTCACAGAGCTGGCTACAAGTCATAAAGTG
Organism: Mycalesis mineus; assembly: GCA_034621355.1. Classification (NCBI taxonomy): domain Eukaryota; kingdom Metazoa; phylum Arthropoda; class Insecta; order Lepidoptera; family Nymphalidae; genus Mycalesis; species Mycalesis mineus. Next base: position 18,042,978 of record CM067887.1, on the reverse strand, counting down.
TAACGTATTTTTTTACTTTTCTTTATTATTTTATAATTAGCTGTTATTTCAGATAAATTATCCTAGTAACTAGCTAAACAAATCATGCCCACGTTGTATAGTGGCAAGAATACTAAATAGTTTTATTTAATGTTATTATTCTTGACAGCAATCACAACTGATGGTAGATGATGACGAGACGTAGACGAGGCGAGGAGTAGACTGAAATCCACACCCCTAATTCGGTTTTTACACGACGCTTTAAAAGAAATCAAACGTATAGTACTTGTTGAGCTTACAGTGCCGTGAGAAACAAACATCCCTAAAGACCATGTATTCAAAGTGAATAAATATTATGACCTTACTAATGAACTAACCAAAATTGGCTATGTGGTTAGTTTATACGCGGTAGAAGTGGGTGCGAGGGGTATACCAGCGAAGTCACTCTATAACCTGCTAAAAGACCTTGGCCTTACTAGAAGTGCAGTAAGAACGAGTGTCCAAAGCTGCTCTAGTAGGGTCCTTCCGAATTTGGCTGGGCAGGGAGAAAAACCTGAACAGAGGAGGTGAGTATTGACGCGCGTCGCTAAGGGTACCCTTACACCTACACCCGTGTCACAAGTCTCGGGCTCTGTTCGGAGTTTTTCTCTCAGCCACGCGATTTACCCGGCACACGCACGGTAAATCCATGGAATGCTAAGATATTCGTCTCGCTTTGTCGGTAGGGTAATAATTAGCCACGATCAGTATTCTACCAGCTACACCTGGATCTGTTAGGTAAACCTCAATCAGCCTAGCTGATATCGACCCCATGGGACCCACGAATTCCGTTTCATAAATCCACCCTGCTGCGCCATGGACGCCGTCAACATTTTTAAAAAGAATATTTGCAATATTTTTGCAAAAAAATTGTTTGTTTTCCAGCAGGCAAGAATGAAACCATGTCCTTTCGGTATCGGGTCTGACCATTTAACCAAGGAGCTATTGGGACCTTAATTTATGAATTATTTTCAAACTTTTTCTTCTTTATTTTCACAAAAAGCTTTCTTAAAACAGTAGTGTGCCTATCAGTCTCTTTCGCACGTTATTCGTTTTGGATAGGACGAAAATTGAATTTGCACTTTTGGGTCGCTCCTCATCAATCTTGTAACGAGTAGCCAGGTCGCGTTATCGGAAGGAATAGAAAATATCTATAATAATAGACACAGCTAATACCTATAGGTCTTTCTGGAGTGTATCATGGGTTGTAGTGGGTAATTACTTTACGGGAGAATATTTTTTGTATACAAAGTTGACAAAGTAACGAAGTACCTACATGGCCCACTGTCTGTACTGTTCTCTCATGACTCGAGTTTCGAATTCATCTCTTACTGAAGAAAAATCCAAACAAACACTGTCAAGTAACAAAAATATAAATAAGCTGTCTTTTTTTTTTGTTCTCGAGATGAATCTCTTGACTGCCGAGTCAGCACGGTACCGCGTGGCATTTCATCGTGCTGTCTTTAAGTTATTATTATTATTTTTCATCCTTTTCCCTTTCCTCTTTCCTCATCATTATTTTCCGGAGCATCTTGTCGTACGTGTTCCACTCGACTTCCCCGGAGAGTATACGCTCAATTAGGTTGTCTGGGTCCAAATATGCTGTCTTAAGTCGGTCAATCTAACGCATAGGTGTTAAATATTGTCTCTCCCGGAATCGACCTTCCTACTCTAAGGTCAGTGACACGAGGGTGAAACACTACAATCAGTCGTGCTTGATGTTTCAAAAGTAACTATTACTTAAAATGAAACGAATTCGAATTAAATCATGTGCAATCTAATATCGCAGGCTACCAAAGTATTTCGACCAGTCGGCAACTGGTCCAAATAGTTTATAATCTCGTGACAAAATTTTTATTTCTTGGAAAAAACCCAATTAATATTTTGTATGATCGTATTGTAATTCGATTCGTATATGAATTAAATCATTTATCATTACTTCACAGAGTCGATATCAGAGAATATCAAAATGCAGTACAGTGTCAGTAACATACGATTTCAATAAAGGCGAAATTTCGGCAAACGTTAACTCGAGTGACAGCATGAGTTTTAAATGAGAATTCCCGAAACTGCGGTGGAAAGGTGAATCTGGAGGCTCTAGTACGAAATGGCAAATTAAAGTCTGTAATTAGTAGGTATGGGAAGTACTTTCGACGGTCGTCATAGCGCAGTGGATTTACAACACGGAAGTCTATGGTTCGATTTCTGGTCGTTATGGCCACAGTACTTAGTAGAAGTAGATACTTTGTAACAGAATTCGAAAATGACTACCGGTAAACATGTTTCTGATACCAAGCACTATTGTCTAAAGGGGGGTGACTGGCGTTATCATGTCATCATTATCAGCTTATTAAGGCCCACTTCAGGGCCAGACCTCCCTCCTCATAGGAGAGGGGATATGGAGCGAACGCCACGCGACTCCAATGCAGGGTTGTTTGTTTCACTTGTTAATTATCACTATCAGATGTTGATGATAGTCCCCGGGACCGACTTAACGTGTTCTCTAAGTTACTGGAGTGTATCACCGCAAACGTCCCGACTCCGGGCTTTTGGAACGAAGTTCCTTATCGCGCGTTGTGAAAGGGGGCTAGACGGAAAAAATTCGTACGAAAAGTTGTCACGACACTTTTTGATCAAAGGATCTTGCCGCCCGCGCCGTATGCTGTCTCGCGCTCTCGTGGCGCCCTCTGATGTTTTGGTGTACAATAACAAATATTATTATTACTTAAAAAAAATAAAATTTTATTACAATTCCTTCACTAATTAATCGAAAGAAACTTCGTTCCATCCGGGTGTCCCTTGACACCTCTCAACTTTTTTACAGTTCTAAAAATGTCATAGAAAAATTAAAGTCAGAATTACTCTGTGATCCGACCCAGGATTCATAGGCATATAAGACTGTAACACCTGTGTCAGGCTGATAGACGGCACATTGGCGGGTCTGTTAGTGCATGCCCGCAAAGTTCAGCTCTGTTATAGGTAGTGGTCAGTTAGTCTGTTGAAACATAGAAACACTTTAGCCGATTATATTTTCTCTATGTTTTGTTTACCATTTGTGGGAAACTTAATAATTGAAAAATGTGATTTTTATCGTAATTGAGGTGATTTGTAAGCTTGGTCTTACTAATATTGTAAATAGAATAGAATAGAATAGAATATCTTTATTTGCATAATACACGGTACAAAAAAGGTCGTAAAAAAATAATGTTGAGTCACAGTGTATTGCCGTTTACAAGGCATGCAAAATTTATAAAAATTATTATAAATTAATATAAAATTACAAAATTAGAAATAATATTTAAAATATCAAATCAATTAATTATGTCATTACATATCAATTCATTCATATTGCTTATAATTTATAATTTGTTTGTAAAGACGAAGGTTAGTAGATATTTATGGATAGATGGATGTTAGTTACTGTTTCAGGCAAATGCTACTGTGGGTGAAACCGCGGGAGTCCTCTAGTATATCATAATACTATCATATCATTATAAAAGTCCATTTATCTCGAATATGTCGCGGTAGATAGCGTAGCATCATTAAAATCAAAGACGGAAGATAAAATACAAAATGCTATATGTGCATTCTCGAAATGTTTATTGCAATATTTTTCTATATCATCTGCGCTGTATCCAGCCACTGTATCCAATATCTCACAGTCTTCCAGTCGACGACGATTTCCAACACGCCGCCCTGAATAATACATGGTAGTAGTTTTATCGTGTCTCCGTGATGCGCGTCTGACGTATCACGTACTCCTGACGATATTCGCCACTTTATTTAATCTAGCTGCTGCTTGCAATCTGAACAATTTCAAAATTGCCCGTTCACGCTACTCGGTGTAGCCCGTATACAATTTTGGTTATTTTTACTAAACTACTAACTAGAGATTAGAAAAGGCCAGGACTCACTTCTTGTAGGAAAGGGGCTATTTTGGCAGGCGTAGAATGATAATGTATAATTTATTAACGATTACTATTAGGTTTTAATTATTGTGACCGTAACCGACGAATTAACGTCCTTTTCGAGACACTGGGGTACAAAACCTCCAACTTCCCGATTTCGAACTTATAAGTTACTTAAAATTACGAACTTAAGTTAACATAACGAATACTTAAGGATTCGAACTTAGGATCTCGTGATCGATCACTCCTATATGGCTTCGAAGCCACCTTCTTAGCTATCAATATTTTTTACTATTTACTATCAATCCAGTAGGCCCTTACTCGATGTATATTATTTAGAGGTGAAATTCAATCTAGTCTGTTTGATGTCAGTGCAATTTCATAGAGTGATAGGTACGGAAAAAATATCTCTTTTAATATTATTTATCAAACAACCACTAAATCAAACGATTTCAATGATTTTCAATTAGATAGCGCCTGATTTAACTGCGGATGATAATAACCCAATCATCATTATCATTATCAGTCGATGTTCTTCAATAACAGAACATGGTTCTTACAGGAGGCATTCTGGCAAGGACTTATATAAATCATGGCGGCACAATAGCTTAGTAATGATAATTTACAGAATATATTAATAAGTACACTAATAATTAGAAATAAATCAAACATATAGTACTTGTTGAGCTTACAGTGCCGTGGGAAACAAACATCCCTAAAGACCATGTATTCAAAGTGAATAAATATTATTACTTTACCAATGAACTAACCAAAAATGGCTATGTGGTTAGTTTATACGCGGTAGAAGTGGGTGCGAGAGGTATATCAGCGAAGTCTCTCTATAACCTGCTAAAAGACCTTGGCCTTACTAGAAGTGCAGTAAGCTCCATATTGGAACGAGTGTCCAAAGCTGCTCTAGTAGGGTCCTTCCAAATTTGGCTGGGCAAGGAGAATAACTTGAACAAGGGAGGTGAGTATTGACGGGCGTCACTAAGAGATCTCTTTTAAACCTACACCCGTGTCACAAGTCTCGAGCTCTGTTCAGAGTTTTTCTCTTAGCAACGCGATGGACCCGGCACCCGCACGGTGAATCCATGGAATGATATTCGTAATATTCGTCTCAAAACATTGTGTGGACAGGACAGAGCTATTTTTTAATTCGCTGAAGCTGTTGTAGAATATATGGGAAAAAACATTATTTCTTAATGTTATATTTAAATGTAGTTTATTACAAAGTACGAGTTTTACGAGTTGTCAAATGATAGTTTTTAATAAATTATTATATTTAGGTAACGAAAGTTGGTTTTTTCAGATATATAATGGCACTAGACATGCTTCGAAAGAGACCAATTTAATTGCAATTCGATGAATTATTTTTGTTAAATCACAATACCGACTGAATATAATAAATATAAACTTGCGAATTTCAACAACATTAATTATATATTTAACAATTGTGTCAATTGTTTATCCGCATTAATTAATTATAACAATGAGTTTATTAATTAATCTTTAAGTTGAAATAAACTCAATGGTTTAATCAGAGCGTAACATTGGTAGCGATTTATCTTTTTAATAAAAAGAGCTAATGAGCTAAAAGAGAGTAATGAATTAAAGAAAACTGTTTACGACTTTTATGTTTAAACTTCGCTGCTTTGATCTCGAATTTAACTTTGACTAACAGTTTTATACTTGTCTAATCTGAAATATTTTGGAAAATTCAAGTTATAATGACCCTACCTTATTAAGTTTCAGAGAATCCAACTTTATTACAAACAAATGACGGATTTTAAAACATCTTTTGAAAGTAACTTGGCGTTCCAAATTCATTAAATATTTAAAACTGAATATATTTCAATTATCACGTATCATTAGTCTTAGTCTATTAAACATTAGTAATAGTCTATTCATTAAGTAATTTAACTGCAGAAATTGAATATCTAAATGGTGAACAAAATCAAAAAAGAATAGAAAAGGCGTTGATGTAACGAGAATAAAAGAACCCAGTCATAGAGTCTACAACTAAATTTAACATGTTGTTAAAGAACATTTTAGAGAAAAAAAAATAAACCCAGCGTCACAAAACTTTTCACTTTTTTGGCTAGCCAGAGATATACGTGATGATCCAAACTTCGTAAGTCGAGAGGCACAACGTGAAGTAATTTCCACTTAGTATGCATAAAAAAGTATAAAAATTATGACCAGTATCAAGATATACAGGAAAAAATAGAAAACAACAAAGAAAGCCCCAACAAACTTGAAGCTAACCAGAAGATTAAGGTCGCGCGTCGCGTCGTCAACAATTTCTAATTTCTGAAGTTCCAACGCGAACAAACGTGATATTTTTCATCGCACTAAGCTTTTATTATTGTGCTGTGTTGGAACGAAACTGTGAAAAAGATTACGGAACGCTGTGATAAGATTTGTTTGATATTTCTCCTTCCGAAGTCGAGTGTTAAAAATACAGCAGATGTGAAATCAATATTGTTCATAGTTTATTTTCTGTTTAATTAAAATTTCATTATCGCTACAGTTATATCAGTTGCAGCCATATTTAAAATTTCATTTTGCTTGTATTTTATTAGTTCCAATTTGTTTTTACCATATCAAATTTACTATTTTAACACGGAGCAATTATGTTTGGTAAATTGTGAATTTCATTTTGAAATATTATACAAGACCTAGCGTTTTCAGCGGAAGTAAGCACGAGTGTGTGTATAATAAATAACAAAATTTTAATATTTTTCCCAAATACTTGATACATTTATTTAACCAAACACGCATCTATGTAACTCGAAACTAACAAGCACAGGATTGAGCACTTTTGGGTAAGTAGTTAAGCGAGTGTACGAGTTTATGTAGGCAATAGATTACGATGACTATTGTTCCAGTGGATAACCTATGTGGATTCGATCACAAGTTCGGGGTTGGACTCTTGCGTTGGAGTAATGAACTGTTGTGTTTCTCTTACTTCCAAGGAATTCCTTGTCTTAGCCTGAAGTCAGGAAATTTGTGATGTTACCGTGCCTCAGCGAGTCGTTGGTCTCTTTCATTAGTAACATAATATGATAGAGGGTACTTATAGTAATAACCCCGCGAATTCATATTACAACAGTGTAGTGGATCTACTTGAAGACTTAAGTTGCCCATGAAGAGATATCTCATGTAAAGAAAGGACATCGACGCCCAATAGCGGTGAAGTTTTTGACGACCTCCGTGGCGCAGTGGTATGCGCGGTGGATTTATGAGACGGAGGTCCTGGGTTTGATTCCCGGCGGAGCAGATTGAGATTTTTCTTAATTTGTCTTGGTCTGGCTGGTGGGAGGCTTTCGCCATGGCTAGTTACCCCCATACCGACAAAGACGTATAACCAAGCGATTTAGCATTCCGGTATGACGTCGTGTAGAAGCCGAAAGGGGTGTGGATTTCATCCTACTCCTAACAAATTAGCCCGCTTCCATCTCAGATTGCATCATCACTTAACATCAGGTGTGATAGCAGTCAAGGGCTAATTTGTACTCGTTAAAAAAAAAGTCAAAACTATCGCTTTAATTTTCATTGTGTTGGGATGAAAGAGAGAGCCCTATTTAACATTGAAACTAATTGGGCGAGGAAAATCTCTCTCTCTACACGGGATATCTAATCGTACGCATTCTAGTTCTATCGTTAAATAGCCCTGATAATTATGACTAGTAGCTTGTTCATGAACTGAAATATTAGAAAAAAGACACTATTTTTAAATCAGAAACCCAACAAACTAACCTCAATTCTTTACCTTTCTAATAAAAAAAATAATGGTAAACCATAACTCATACCTGTTTCGTAACCCGGTGATTATTTACGTCGGAACTTGCCTCAAATTGGAGACGTGGTAAATTGAGCAAATATCAAAATTTATGTTCAGATTTTCTCCTACCACTTATCAAGACTTGGCTGGCTGGCATGGACGCGAAACTGGGTTACCAGCTTCGTTGCATTTAGATAGCTTGTTCGGGTCACTTGTCTGTGTCTACACAATCAGCATTAGCTTGCAAAAGTATTTGTGTGTGACTTGTAAACAGAGATTCTTGGCTGCGTCTTCGATTCTACTGTATGAGAAATACGAGTATAACCATAAGTTTCTTTATGAATTTATTGTTTTTATATACTTGTAAATTATTCCACGTTCTTCATTTCATATGGAACTTTTAGCTAAATACTGCTGTTGTTAAAATGTTTTAATTTTAACTTGCTATTTATTTAAAACTTTCGCTTCCCGTTCTGGTTAAAATTTGAAGATTTAAATTATTCTGTTTCACTCCTCGTGAGTCTGGCTATCATATAAAAACCAATTATTACAATCCGATTGGCAGTTTCACAAAATTAACCGGAACAAACATACCGACAAACATTTTAAAATATATTTTTTTATGTAATAAGCATGAATTGAAAGCTGTTAATTTTAAACCACTAACAGACATTTTTATTTTATTTATTTATATTTAAATTAATTTAAATTACAAACGTACTATTACATTGCAACTAAAGTATTTCAGGCAACAACTACATATCTTGGTATTATCAAAGCAAATAAGAGCAACTATGTAGATTGATTTAACTGACCGTAAAGTTGACTTTGTAGGAATCATACAGTAAAAGCCAAGAGAACACTGGCTGCATTCTTCAATAAAGCAATCTTTGACCGTAGCATTTTCTGTATGAAATCGTTTATTTTATTTGTTGGAAACTTTTATACCTCAACTGCAATTCAATAACTTGCCCCGCTTCGCTTGCTCTATTCCGATTTCATTTCCAAATTCGTTTTCGAAATTATTTTTACGGATTGTTTCATATTTTTAATAGGTTTTTCAACCAGGTGGATTATCTTTTTCAGGGTAATGGAATTTTTCATTTAATGTTTTACTAGCTAACAATGTATTTGGAAATTACTTCGCGTATCTTAATTTCATGTATGTAGGTATATTACAAAAAAAAATGATTCGTTTGCTATTTATCCCTTAAAAATTGAGGAATTTAAATTCCACTTTATTAGCCACCCAGAAGAAAAAAAATTCTACTTTCTAACAAATTCCAGAGCATTATCAGTATTTGTAAAGCCCATTGTTCAATTGCAATAATAAAAAACTTTCTTCTTCTATTAAATGATTACAAGATCGTTATTATACGTACAAATTGAGTTAATAACTCAACAATAAGGAACAAAAACAATACCATTTATTCTGTGTACAAAATATTCTACATATTTCGTATAGTTCCTAAACTTTTGTACGTCTTTTACATAACACAAGTGTACCAATATTTGAACGGTAGGTACACAAGTAAAAGGGTAAATATCTCTTATATTCGTACCCAGCTCGCAAGCATCGCTTTTATGGCCCAAAGTAGTAAAGGCTCATAACATCAAAGTGCCTGTCATAGAGTAAAGTTTGTGAACTTCTTAAGAAGTTTCGTTTGTCGATCGTTTAATGGTTGATTCTCACCGTGCGAGACAGCGCGAACACCCTTACTCCATCGACATTGAATTTTCGAATGTTTTTGCTCCTGGTGCTATGCATTTTATTCAGTAATTATTAAGCTAATTCATTATTACTTCTATATAAATTATCCATAAATGAAGAGACGAATATCTTAGCATTCCATGGATTCACCGTGCGAGTGCCGGGTCTATTTATTTTTTATACAAATACGTAAAAACCTTTTAGAATGTTCACAGTCGCTTGAGCTAATTTTAGTATTGTCTAATAAGAATCAGCTTAAAATTATTTTACATTATCCATACTTTACTTTATGTTTGCTTTCTGAGTTGTACCTACTGAGTTAAAAAGTATTTTTCTCAATTTTAAGAAAAACATTATGTTCTATGAAATTTCAGTACTACATTTAGTACTACGTAACGCTTTCATGTTACGCGATTTAATTAGCGATGGAAGCCTATCTTTACTTAAGGAAAGATTAAGAACAGTTGATTAGGGTAAGTACAGCTGCCATGGTTTTTAATTTGTAAACAATCTATAAGCTAATTTTAAGTTTCTTTGAGTTATATTTAAAAAGTTTATATGAGACAATATTTACCATCTTTTTGATAATGTTTTCCGTGTCTCAGAGAGTACTTTTGACTTGGTCATATTAACATCTGATAGTGTCCGTTAACTGACAGTGCGGCCGCGTGGTACCTGTAAGCTCCGCACTCCACCTACTAAAGAAAACATATTTCAAAGACCTGAAACTGCAGGCTTTTTATTACGATGATAAGCTTATTTTAAACAGGTAAATGTAAATCCAGGAGGTCCTAGGTTTTTTTTTATCGACTACAAGTTGGCCCTTGACTGCTATCACACCTGATGTTAAGTGATGATGCAGTCTAAGATGGAAGCGGGCTAACTTGTTAGGAGTGAGACGAAAATCCACACCCCTTTCGGTTTCTACACGACATCGTACCGAAACGCTAAATCGCTTGGCGATAAGTCTTTGTCGGTAGGGTGTGGTAACTAGCCACGGCGAAAGCCTCCCACCAGCCAGACCAAGACAAATTAAGAAAAATCTCAATCTGCCCCGTCGGGAATCGAACCCAGGACCTCCGTCATATAAATCCACCGCGCATACTACTGCGCCACGGAGGTCGTCATATATACATCGTGATATTGTCGTTACATTAATCCACACTTCCAAACACAGGATTTTGCTTAGGTTGAGAGCATTGACGGAGTTCATCCGAATTTTGAGTCCATAAATCCGTTACATAGTCAAACATTAAAACGCCCAACAACCCACATTAAAGCAACGTGATGGGTTAAAGCTCCAAATCTCTGTTTTAGGAGGGGCTTTAATTAAAAATGGGGTGATGGTGACGTTAATGCTGACAAAATGTTGAAAATATGATTATAACATCATTTTTGAATATGCGATGTCTAAATGTGAAGTTTCTCTGTGCGCTAAGTAATCTCAAAGTTTGCCAAGTTCTACTTACAAAGCCGGTTTTTATGGCAAAGTTCAGTAAAGAGTCGTAACATTAAACTGCTTGTCATCAAGTAAAGTTAGCTCACTTCTTAAGAACTTAAGTTTGTAGATCTCAGTATGAGGAACATTAATGGTTGATTAGAACCAAGTGACACATTTATTAAGATGTAGTAGGTCGTTACCTGTACTATTGTTATAAGAAAAATATAACAAATATAAAAGTGATTATGTCCATTTGGTATTAGTGCAATTTCAGTGAGTTTCGGAGTAGAGTCTTTCGTAACAAAGTTCGTCCAGGGAAGTACAACCATTGGACTTATTTCTGTCATCAAAACAGCATTGCTGTTGATATTGCAGTCTGATGGACATGGTTGCCCTAACGTAAGCTAAGTCGGATAATAGACTACGACGTGATGCTTTGCCCACGAAGCATAGCTATACTAGTAGATTACCTGTAGTAGGGTAAGCTTTCTGCTTTTAGCTGTAGAATAATATACACATTCCTTCTAGGTTTCTACACGACATCGTACCGTAACGCTAAATTGCTTGGCGTCACGTCTTTGTTTGTAGGGTGGTAACTAACCACAGCCACGGACTGTATTCGAATCAGGGAGTTATCCATCCATCTTATAAATCCACCGCGCATACCGTCTACTATAAAAATAATTCCGGTTCAAATATAAGGTTATCAGTTGTGTTATAAGTGATTTAGAGAAAATAAAAACGTAGCTTATTAATATCTGTAAGATAGCGTTGTAAGTGAAAAATGTGTTAATTTGAAACTTTAAACAAATGGCCGCTCTATTATTCAAAGTTTTACAATGCAGTACTGTACACATACTAGTGCCTACACGGTTTAAAAGAAATAGCGATCCCACTCTCACAACAAAGCGATCGAATCGTTTCACCGAGTAGTCTAAACATTGAAGGCGGCGTCTCAAAAGCTATAACACTTCAGACGCTCGGGTTTACTCGGGGTGCGTTAATGCGTAGGCCGCTAAGGTTGTCGAGTCGCGTCTATACACAATACATGGCGTTTTACCCATGGCTTGCCTACGAGATCTCTAGACTATTCGAAACATTCCAATCCTTTATTGGGTGCGTGGCGTGTGATAAACCCAGCGCATGTTTCGGTGCTCATAACTTTTCAAAATTTTAATTGAGCGTTTTGGTATTTTAGGTAGTTTCGGAAAAGCGTGTGACGTTTTCAATTTTGTCGTGAATTGGTTGTGGAAAATTTTGCTTAGAGAACGTATTTGCGTATTTTGTCCTTTAGTGTAGTACAAATTTCTAATAAATGAATAAAATAATGTTAACTTTGCTTTGCTCAGAAGCACTTAGTTATGCAAATAGTGACATTTACTAACTTAAGGGCCAAAATTTCGTTATTTTTGAAGTTATACTAGTAAAAAATCAGACATTAGTAATTTTAGTAACAATACGAAAGATGATTTTGCTAGTCATTTGTATCAACACAAATGACTTATGATCATTTGTTCAACATTTGTTCGTTCTTTTTTTATACTATCCAAATCATACATTTTTTTATCTAAAACGCGTTTTTTTAAATATATTTTTCTTTTATTTTTTATTGAAAAAGTCTAAAGCCTGCCTTTATTAGTTATTGATTGTAAAAATTTAACAAAATCTACACAGTCGATTAGTTTACGAGTGATGTATGAATAAACAAACAAACATACATACATAAAAGTTATTGCCTCTATAGCTCAAAAATGATTTGTCTGCACCATACAACCAGAATAAAAGTCGTAAAACATGGTCGCTTTGATGTAATTTGAAGCATCAAGCTCTACAGTGAAGAGGTCGGACTTAACACCAATCGGTCGTGGTTTCAAAGTTTCTCGCTGGAATATCGTTAACCCACTAATACGCTCCTATAAGAGTCTATAATAGAATGAATAATTGGAGAAGAAGGGGAATATTCGTAAAATATGGCAAATATTCTTTACAAAAATAATGTATGTTATAAAAAGGTTTGTCAGCCCTGGTGTAATATAGCACGAAATAAAGTTTACCGTTAATACATATTTATCAGGCAGGGGGACGTAATCCGCCTCTTTGTAAATAGCTGAGAGCCCAATGTAATACGAGTGGCGTTTAAATTCTCTGAGGGCACGAATGTTCGATGTTAGTTACTAACACCGAACTGAAAGTAAAAATGTTGATTTTCCCTGAACTTTTTTTTAATCTCAGAGTTGGGCTAGTGACAGTTTTGTACTAACAGCTTTGCACCGTGCAAATAAGTGGCAATATAAGGAAAAGAAAAAATTTGAAGAAAATCCAAATCTGCCTACCAATCAACATATTTAAACGTAATAAATCATTAATTATTCTCAGATATTACATATTTTTACGCACACTTAAGTTAATTTAACTAAAGTTTTGTATTTTTATTTTAAGCGGGCCAACTTGTTAGGAGTAGGATGAAATCTACACCATTTTCGGTTTCTACACGACATCGTACCGGAACGGTTTTTGTCGGTAGGGTGGTAACTAGCCACGGCGAAAGCCTCCCACCAGCCAGACCTAGGCAAATTAAGAAAAATCTCAATCTGCCCCGCCAGGAATAAAACCCAGGACCTCCGTCTCATAAATCCACCGCACATACCACTGCGCCACGGAGGTCGTCAAGTTATTAGTAGTTATTGCATTGTTTTTCAATAATAAAAAACACAATTTTATTAAAAAAAATCAGTCAGTCAAAAAATTTGAAGACTAGAATAATATTTATTTACGGCGTGATTTACTTCGTGCTTAAGCAGCTAGGTACAACCTACGTAATGAATAGAAATATCATGTGTCTAAAAAATACGGAATCCTTAGTGAACTTAGCAAGTCAGAATGGTATTTAAACGGTGTTTTTTCCTTTTATAGGCAGACGTCCTCGCAAAGGAAATTTCATTAGCTAATGAGTGAACAGAGAGAATTACAGCCGACAAAATGAGAAAAAGACCTTTCGAGCATATGCTTCCTGTTTTAGAAAGTGCAGAGGCGTGAAATGAAATTGAAAAAATAATTTAAAAAGTTATCTGCGATCTCTCAAAATATATGACAAGTACAGCGTAGCTCTACATCTAGGAATAATACGGCCTTGCTCGCCTTCAATTTTATAGGCCTAATTTTTTTATTTGCAATAAGCTCGCGCATGATCTCACCCGATGGTGAGTGTAGATGCGGTCTAAGGTGGGGCGCGCTTGCTTAGAAACTGCCTATACGCCCTTGTTTTAAAGATACCCAAGTTGTATGAATTAGGAAAAACTGATATCGGAAGGGCATTCCATACCTTTGCAATGCGTATAATAAATGATGACGCAAATCTCTTTGTACGAGTTCTGGGAACATCAACAACAGTGCGGTGCGAGTGTGCTCCAACGCGTGTGTAGTGCTCCAACGCGGGTTGATGGATAATCAGATGTCGATCATAACAGCGACTTCTAATGTCACGTATATAGCAACACTTACAGAGTTCAACATCTCGATCGAGAATGGTACTATAAGTTCTTGAAATAAAAAGTTCCTCATTGCATAATTCAAATTCAAAATCGTTTATTTCAAGTAGTCTTATTACAAGCACTTTTGAAACGTCAAATTGGACTATTTGTAGTGACTCTACCACCGGCTCGGAAGGCAGGCCCTGTTGAGAAGAGCCGGCAAGAAACTCAACAGTTGCTCTTTTTATAATATTATCAATTTTACAATATTAAGTGTGTTGTTATATAAAGTTATTTAATTTACTTCCTGTGTGAAGTTGAAAGCCTATTCAATTGCCTTTGAACATCTTTGTCATTTAAAAATTCCTCGATAGTATAATAACCCTGACTCAGTAAGTGAGTTTTTATACATTGTTTAAACTTATGCAACTGAATTGGGCATTTAAGTACACCCAATCCTACGAAAGATTTTTGTACTTTTCGGAGGCGATAAGCTGATATGACTAACTTATGTCCATTTCTAGTTTTCTGTTTATACATATTTATATTTTGTTTAACGAAGACTTGGTTATTGAATATGTATTGTCAGGCTACTGTAAGAATTCCTATTTCTTTAAATTTAACTCGAAAGGACTCGCGTGGTTTAAGTTTATAAATCGACCGAATTAACATAGCCTGGCGCAGAACCCTAATACCTCACTATCGTAAGGAACATGGTCCAACGAGACAGTAGCCTAGTTTATATAACTTATTAAAGTCGTCGGATTCAAAATTGAATTTTTGTTAAAAAGCATATAATTTATAATCTTTCTTCCAAAATAAAGTTACGTAAAACGATGACAAGATATTTCTATTAAAGGCAGATAAGATAAATATGAAGAGGAAAGTCTCAAGCAGTTAAATAGGCCGCGTGAGAATACAAAACGCGCGTCATCATTAACACGGCTTCTCATTCACTGGGAAAACCGAGAGCCGAGGCTTTGCACAAAAAGAAAAGGAAACGTTAAAAAAAGATGTAGGCGTCTTAATTCATCTCTATTTCGACATTGTAGAGTCGAGGGAGTGGACATTGTTGTTAAGTTTGAAACTGAAATGTTTGCATGGCGGCAACATTTTAATTTATCTACATCATATACTGGTAAGATAATATTACATCATCCTAAGAGATTTTAATTCGTAGCCTCATTCCAGTATTAGCTAGCCAATGCAGCTTTGAATTAAAAGCTCCGGGGTTCTAATTCAGACAGTAAAGTATTTCATCATTATCATCCTATTAACGGCCCACTACAGGGCCAGGCCTTCCTTCTTATAGCAGGAGGAGGATATAGAGCATTGACCCACCACTGTTCCAATGTGGGTCGGCGGGCTAAAGGTGATAATGTTTCATTTATTAATAAAATTATTATTATAAAAACAAAAAACCTAACTGCTTAGAAGTTATGAACTGAAAAGAGAAAAACAAGGTTCACTATATCTGTATAAAATTCTAAATACTTTATGCAGATGCAAGCGGGGACAAAATACTTTATTTCTGCGGGGAAAGAAAGAACTACCAAAACTACGTTTGTCCCCGCCTGTAGCACCATAAAGTATTTAGAATTTTATATAGATATAGTGATCATAACTTCTAAGCACTGTACACTTGGTACACTTTTTGCCATTTTTTGTTAAAACAGCAATATAAACATGATATGATATTTATATTTTTGAAATAGTCTTTTTACGACCTTTCATTTGACACCCATATTGCTAAGATAAGAGAAAGAAATACACACGTCCCCCTTTTTCCCCCCATTTACAGCCGCCATTTTAAGAATTTATATAGTCTATGTCACTGCCACAATTTTTACAAATTCAACGACACCTCTACCATACTAATGTCAAAATTCGTCCAGCCGCTTACCTCCTTCTGACGTAGTCGGGTATTCGCCTCCTTCTGACGCAGTCGGGTAAAAACTAGCTACCAACATAGACCCGGCTTCGCAGAGTGCAATGCTGGTACTAAAGAACCTGCATTTTGAATATTATATATCTTAGAAAATAATCACTTAAATTACATACAGTAAAGGGCAACAGTGATCTATATTGAATGCACAAAGTATTTAAAATACTTAATTCGATAAGGATTAATGCAGTATTGATTAAAATCGCTTCGTAAATAAGCAGTTACATTTGGTTGAAAGTAAAAGATAAAAATGGTTATCGTGGGTTATCCCCTAGAGATAGACATATACCATCGCAGATTTTTTGTAGATCTTTTTAAGATGTGTAATACTGTAGTACATTACTTTGATATATATGTCGTAGGGTAGGTCGTCGTCTAAACCTTACGAGACGTAATTATCAAAGTAATGTACGTTTGCAATGTAAGCGTAAAAAATGCGTTAATTTATGACATCGCATCAGAAACCACTAAAATAATCAGTGTTTCTCTACTATATTATGCATGTACTCGTATTACACACATAAACCTTTCTCTTGAATCACTCTATCTGATGAAAAAACCGCATGAAAATCGTTGCGTAGTTTTAAAGATTTAAGCATACATAGGGACAGACATGATAAAGCGACTTTGTTTTATACTATGTAATGAATAATCATAGTGTTAATTACGTTAAGACGTCGGTCTCTGTGATCATCATGATCATCTGATAGAGAACGTTACAGAGTCAAACATCACCCTGCGCCCGGAGCACTGTGCTGAGTCTCTACTCCAATAAGGGTAAAGGTTCTACATTTAGCCATTAAAAGGCTGTTGAAGATAAAGTTCTTGTACATTAAACACCTTGAACTCAAACAAGCCTTGTATATCTCTAGTTAGCAACCAACCGAAGTGAATGGAACAGCAAATGATTGTTTCGCATCAATCAAGTCACGCATTATTATCTCGGCACTAACCACATTTCAGGAGTTTGACGCCGCCCGGAGCTTGATAAATGTGGCATTGTCAGCTAATTGCATATTGGGAAATGAGCATTGAGATGTATTGCTGAGATATCTAGGTAATGCTTGATCTATTTGTTTTGAACATGAAATGAAAGTAACATAATTTTTTAGGTTTTCCAGCACACACGCATTAATATAATCATCGGGTATGTAACATTGTCAAAAAAGCAAGGTGTGTTTTTTCAAAGTCGGTACTATACTAAACAAATAGCCACAAATAAAGATAATAATTTGTAAGATAAAACTGGTTACTTTTTATTCAGATATCCCCTCGGAAACGGAATCGAAACGGGTCAGACCTAGTCATCAAAAGCTAGTAACATAGTTAATAAATTATTTATTAAAATCATTGTCTTGAAAGAGTAAATACTATAGAAACATGTGTGACAATTAAAGAAACTTATCCTCAATTAAAAATTAAGCATATCTTGCAAACAAATAGCTCGCGCACGTATAAACGTTTGACCAATTTGTTTCACAGAGTACGGCAATCAGTAAAGCCGTTTGGTCGTATATATCGCGCACCGAACATTTTACAGTCACCAATAAAAACAACGAGCCAGAACAATGAATGTGATAGTAACTTTTATATCCGTCGTATATTACGTTTACTATAACTTGACTATAACATAGCTGTGTGAACTAAAGTCGGTCCAATTGTTATAACCGCATTAAACCGCTTTGGAATCAATTTATGCGCTCGACATAACATTCGTATACATTTTCACCTGTAGGGCATTTTTTGTTAATTGAAATATCTATTTTGACTGGACTGTAAAACAATCAAAATGGTAACATTTTATTTTACAATATGTCTTTGCTAGCTGTGATCGTTCTTACGTCTTATTTCTTTACAATAAGAAGTTTTTAGGCGATAGTTTTCGAGAGTGCCTCCATTTTAACAAGTTCACATTAAAACCTTTGACACAGTTAACAGTAATATATCATTATCAGCCTATTAATGGCCCACTACAGGGCCAGGCCTTCCTCCTTATAGGAGGGGGGATATGGAGCGTACACCCACCACGCTGCTCCAATGCTGATTGGCGGGCATAGGGTGATAATGTTTCATTTATTAACGATCTCTATCAGATGTTGATGTCAGTGACCGGGACCTTAGCTTAACGTACTCTCCGAGGCACAGTAATATATATACCTTAGTAATTATTATTTTGAAGACTTTTGTGACAGCTATAAAGTCAACATTTTTAATTTTGATGAACGACAGGTTTTCTGATCATAGTACCAAAATAAGTACCTTTTCCGTAAATCAGCTATCAAAGCTACTGCGTCCACATGGGTCTGTCCTTTTGGGAAATACGAAGACTACAGAAAAATATAAATATACGCGAGTTTTAAAAGAAAATAAATTCAAGTTGAAAAGACTGATATGCCAAGGTAATATTTCTGCCAATCAGCACTGCTGTATTCACTTTTTCTTTCTGATTATCAGACGCACATTGTTGTATGCGCAGTGATTAGAAGTATAATATTTCGTAAAGAAAAATCTGAAATTTCACCGCCCTTGATTGCCTCGACTGCTACGATGAGGAAATGCAGCTAGTATTCTTGTTGCCTTTCCACGTGGCATGATTTGTGTAGTTATGAGGACAAGTCAGCTTAAGTTCTTTATTATACCCATACTTTCGCATTGAAGTAAGTTCTTAGCGGGCAAGTCACAATAGATGATGCTTCGATAGATGTGATGTCGAACTATCAGGTGGGTCGTATGCTGGGCCAATCGTTTGCATTGCCAACAGGACAAACTCCGGATGGGCCAGCTTGTTACACAATAATTCAGGGAGAATGCAAGTGTACGAGCTTTCGATAAAGTTTACCAAAGTTGAACGTTCGCCTGACTCGGGACTGAATTTCAAGTAAAATGAAGTAATTTTGTAGGAAGTTCGCATAGAAGTTTTCAGTTTCGTGTCATTGGCGACTATCGGGTAATGGTGTAAGTGGTTTTGGCAGTTCGAGAGATTTTGGTCTAGATTCTAGATTAAATTTGTTCGGGAAACCCGAAGTTCTGGGTGCAGTTTCAAATAGTAATAATAAATTATTTCCAATATCTCTTCTTTGATCCAATTCGCGATATTTTATCAGATTACGGTTTATTTGCGGTTGCTGCGACTTTATTTCTGTCTGTTTAGTATATATCTGATTTCCCATGAGTTTCAGATCGTATTCCACGTACTTGGTACTAGATGGCAGTACTAGGTAATGGATGTCTTTGACTCAACTATTTGTCAAATACCTGTGGTGAAGTTGAATGTTATTATAAAATCTAAATTATAAAAATTCAGTCTCTTTCATTAGATTGTAAGATAAACTTGTACATACAGTATTCCTACAAAATTATAATTTAAAGTATTTCAAGAGGCGGATAAACAAATCCTTAAAAAATCGGCATACACATGTGACAACTCTGATGTTGCAAGTAAATATTCAAGGGCAGCGGCAATCACTTGACATCAAGTGATCCGCTGGCTCATTTACCCGATAAGAGTAAATCCGGGACTTTGACACTAAGACTCCACAGTATATCTGTTACCTGTGTGGCTAGTGTGAGATTTTACCGCGTCGATACCGAAAACAGTAAACGCAAATTTTATATGGAATTGGAGTAGCGCCATCTAGTTATAGCGAGAGTAAACGCTTTTTTTTGTATATTATTTGACGTTACGAATGAGTACCTACGTTTTTTACGCAGTCGCTCGGTGAAAAGCTCGCACTTGCCCCGCAGATTATCATGAACAGGTAGACAATTGAAAATTTCAAGGCTGATGTTTTTTTGTTGTCATTAACAATAAATACTAAAAACAGAATAAAAAAATATTTAATTAGGGCTGGCTCCCAAACAACAAACGTGTTTTAAAAGACTACATTATACCTACATAAAAATGCGAAGTTGTATATAATTTTGATTTCAGACCTTGTTTAACTGGTTTACAAATAATATCGATGTTTACGAGACACTATTGATTGGTGGTTTCCAACACATTCTCGTAATGTGTCGTTACTCTAATCCCCATTGGGCAATTCGTGAGTTAGATACGTGTTTTGGATTTATTGTCAATTTTACTACGTTGCTTGATGTATTTCGAATATAGTTTGATTTATATTATGGAAACTTTAACAATAACTGTCGAATGTATTAATTATTTCATACTAGAGGACGCACGCTGTTTTACCCGTGTAGTTCTCGTTTGTGATAAAATGTGGCCAATATATTATTGTAAAGTCTTATCAAAATCCATTCATCTGTGCTTACAAACTTTCGCTTTATACGATTAGTAAGGATTACTTACGACTTCGTATAGTTACTTAAATATATATTGTTTGTGTACTGATTGAAGACGTCTGCTAATCTGGTTTTGGTCATACTCTGTACGTATTAACAAGCGAGTATAGCTGGAGTTTGTCTAGATGACCGCGCTGCAAAACTCCTAGTTCGACTTGAAAACTTCTTTCGGTGTTCCTAAAAATTTTTTCTTATACAACATTTTAAATATTTAGCTTATTCCAGTGTATCCATTGCAGACCATTTCTCAAAATGATATATTATTGAAAATAGAATATGCAATTTTTGTCAGTAACTGTCACTCTGAAATAAGAAAACATTTTTGTGGAGTCCATTTCATTTTTTGTCACATCAATGTAGACTCTCATAGAGTCCTTAGTGGTATCTAAAAATCTAATCTAAACAATCTATAGCGCATGTAAGTGTTTCCAATAATAATGAAATAGAAAAAAAACATATGCTGTAGTCGGAGTATGCCCGATCGGAACGCATACGGTGTCGCTAGTCATAAGCTCGTTAATGAAACTGCAGCTCGCACGAGCGGCCTCACGAGGTTCTATTAATTTATTAATTTGTATAGCTATTTATATGAATCGACGTCTAAACCATGAGATTTTAATTAATTATTTAATTAATTAGAGAATTTTAAATAATGAACAGTCTTCATACTCCAGTGTTTAGTCTATATGGCTGTGAGCTCCTGAGCTCCTGGGTTCCTCTTTCTTCTCAGACCATAATTGGGAAGTGTTGCTCACCCGTGCCTCAGAGAACAAGTTAAACCGTAAGTTTCCTTTCTGGTGTGAAAAGCAAAATAATAATTATATTATTATTTACTGATAATAGATATGATACGAATAATGAAAATTAGTTATATCCTTCGCGAAAAACAATTATACCCACTGAACTAAAAATAATTTGATATTTTGATATGAAAAACGATTACATTCGAGCGAAGACACGAAATTAAGCTAGTCGTCTACATGTTTATAACGTAAGTGGATAAACAGAGCCATAGCTCCGCATTTCTTAGATATTGATAACAAAAATTCCAATCGACGAGCAGCGTGGAATCCAGGACGATATACTGAGAATTTCATTCGATGTGTGACTGCAAAAGAGGATGGAACTTTATATTGTGCGACTTCCGAAATAATTAATTAATCACGGTTGCAATTAATAGAAAGTAATCTATTGACAAATGAAATAAATGCAAATACTTGCCTATAAACAATTAAATATAGTAGATATATATAAAAAAAGATCCGATTAAATTTTACATTTTAGAAACATATAGTACATGAATTCATTGAAGAATTGAGTATGCTCTTTAATAACAGGAGTTGTAGCTGTAAATGTACGTAATACCAATTATATTCTGTTTAATGACAAAGTTCTTTGTATGTAACATTTTAACCTCACGCTAGAAGAAAGTAAATGTACAGCATAGTACAGCGAATGGTTGTAAGTGAGTTTTTAAAACATAGTTCTTTGGGGACACTTCTCAAAATAATTAGTAATGTAAATCCGCAGCAGTAAACAAATAAGAGAAATATAATTCTCCAATCTCTTAAACAGCGATAACGAATTGTCGACATTGATAATATAATTATTGCTGTAGAAGATCTAGTGTTAATGTTAAGAGTATGGTAGAGCTGTAGCAGTAGAGGCAACATCATCATCATCATTATCAGCTTATTAACGGCTCACTACATCACCAGGCCTCCCTCCTTGTAAAACAGGAAATCAACATCTTGGTACTAAGCTTGAGATTTGGTGCGCTAGAGTATAAAATTACGAATATATTAACAGGAAACCTCCTTTGACGACCTCCATGATGTACGCAATGGTTGCACGTGGTTTTATAAGACAGACATTCCAAAATAATTTGGATTGAAATTCCGGCAGGAAACAAATTAGAGAAGTTATTCTTAATTTCTTGGTCTGCGGTAAGAATTTCGCCGTGGCTTAATTATTACCGTACGAAGATCTAGTGTTAATGTTAAGAGAATGGTAGAGCTGTAGCAGTAGAGGCAACATCATCATTATTAGCTTATTAACGGCTCACTACATTACCCGCTTCCATCTTAGATTGCATCATCACTTAACATCAGGTGTGATAGCAGCCAAGAGTCAACTTGTAGTTGATAAAAAAAAAAAAACTATTGAAAAATGGTCGTGACGACAATGACTAAAAAAGTTGAGAAATGTATTACAAAGGGATATTACTTGGATGAGGGTTATAACTTGTCGTCAGAGAAAGTAGGTATTTTAATTCCGCTCCCGGTATCAAGAAATATTAGCTCAGTGAGGAGAGGAAAAGTCGGCAAAAATAAATAAGCCCTCCATAAAAAGTGTTTATGTTGCCATTCAGTGGAGCACTTATCAAAAACGATTTATTTTCGCTTGCCCCCAAATATAAATGAATGTGTGATGACTCGGATGAATAAATAAAGAGTTTGAGAACGAATGAGTTTTGTTATAAAATTTGCAGAAATCTTACCTACGAAGGCGGAAGAGATGGAAACGATGTGTGATAGGTTTTCTTAATTAAGTTACTCGTACAAATTATTGTTGAGGGTGGGTATGATACTATTTATTTAAGTACAATAATTGAAATCTATGTACTTATCTGACTGTTTAAAGCTAGCTTAATAACTAGTGCTCGGTTCATATTTTACTAAATTTGTTTTAAAAGTTGTCACGTTAATTCTACTTCTTTCCTTATTTTTGCTTGCTAACGTATTTACCTTTTCCTAGATAAGATTGGTAATGAACGTAGAACTCAAACTTTTAAATACTGGGTATCTTGATCTCAAGAGCGAATAGGTAAGCATTCTATTATAAGCTGCATCGCTTTCCATCGAGCATGTTTGTAGCATCAATTCACTCGTGTATTTGATTAATTTGCATAACTAGGCCATATTCTATTTGTATTCACCATGGATGTCTGAGGGTATAAATCCTGTTGATTACTGTTCGGAGAAATTGATGGATTTAGTAAAATGCGACAATCGTGCCAGCATAGCATATCGCACTAAATCAGAAGCAAGGAAATTTCAAAATCAAGATTAGGCTAGCGCGCCCTTCGTAAAATCCCCTTTATTATTATAAAGGAAACCACTAAATTAAATCCAACGCGCCCCTTGCCCCAAAATAATATCGTACCCCAAAACAAAAATAAACCAAAGCGGCCCGTTTTAGCAAAGTCTAAATAAATTCTGTATATTCTGTTTTATTTATTTAGAGTACCAAGTTTTTATTGTATTATTTTTCGTACCCGCCAATCCACCCACCAAATAAAGCATTAGAGCAGCGTGGTGGCTCTGAGTTCCAAATGACTTTTTTTTTGGGAATGTAATTCAGTCAATTTAGAACTTTAGCGGAGGCCTAAGGATACTAGTCTCATAAGTCCTTCATTTATTTATTATGTTATTGTTATTTTGTGTTTTTAAATAGGGTTATTTTTCCTACTTTGGGCAACCTATCAGTTGGGTACAATTTCTCTTAAAGTTGAGTTTCTTAAACATATATAGCAACCATAATTATGTATATCCAAACTCCAAATATCTTTATTCAATGAAATTCAAATTCCATTTACATTTATTAGTAGAAATATTATTATTATTATTATCTAACAACCTCGTTGGCCTAGTGGCTACAAATCTTGAAGGCTTGGGTCTTGAACCCAATTTTTGCTATAAAATGATGAGGTGTTGTTAATTCAAGATTGTTAGAAGAAATTCTAAGCCCGGAGACTGAAAATTGGTGGTGCTTCCCGCAAGTCTCAAAAAGCACGTAAATCCGTCGACCTCGGTCATTATTATGAAAATCTGACGGTGATCGTTAAAAATATAAGAAAAGTGTTCAGAAATGTAAGAACCAAGACGCTGGCACTTGCCTTTCTGAATAGCAAGAAAAAAACTGCAATAGGAACCTTCGTAACCTTACAAAGTGGCGGTCCGCTAATTAAGACCAGCCGACTTTTTTCGAAGAAAATTTCCTCCACAACAAGTTATAAGAAAACCACTTTGAATCGCGAAATGCATCCATTCAATCCATTGCATTTTGTATTAAGAGAGAGCTTAACTTTTATATGCACAGACTTGGCTCTCTCTCCTACTCGTACAATTTTTATATTCTCTTGTATTCTACTTTGATATAAAGCGAGGAGCGGAGTTTTATACTGAGAAGTGTTCAAGTCGTGATAATACAGCGGGTCTTTCGCTTCAACACTAAAGTTTCAAACAAATGTGTGAAGATTATGTTCTTTTATTCATATTTTCGATGCCCTCTTTCGTAGAGCGTTTGGTTTTATCGTCCTTTTTGAAGAACCTAATATTAATGGCGGATAAATATTTTTATATTTATTTTTTGTGGTGTAAAAAAGACCACAAAAAATAATTTTAATTTGAATTTTGATTATTGCTGGATTATATATGACAATAATTACAAGTAGATGTTCCGACTTTTTTTTATCTCTAACTTGTTAATTCGTTCTTGATTAAAATAAGATAAGAAAAGGCAAGTATATATTAGGTAGTTTAGTCTTACTGGAAATCTTTATAAAAAATCAATAAGTAGGTCAGGAAATTGACGTGAACAGATAGACAAATTAGAAAAAAATGTTTTCATTTTTTACATGGTTTTTGTTAATTTTATTAAAAATTTAACCATTCAATTTTTGCTCACTTTGTATATATAGATGTATGTGACCGGCGTTTAATTAACTGCCGTCCAATTTCGGCACGTTACCGTAATAATTATGACATTGCATTGATATCTTAATTAATCAGAAACTCATGCTAGATTTAATGAAGTTTATATTTCCCGCTGGGTGCAAAGCTCACGATCATTGCACTTGGAAGTCTAGCAGCAACTACCACTCTTTATAAAATTCTCTTATTTAGACAGAAAATGGAAATATTTTCAAAATTAAATTCAAATCATATTGCGAACTTGGATACCTTAATCGTCATCGTCATTAACACATTAGCCAATAGACGTTCATTACTGGACATAGGCCATTTGAACCTGAACTGCCTGTGGCCAACTGCTCCCGGCGACTGCGACGTCTTGGGAAGTAGATATTACGTGCACTACAACAGCCATATCTAATTCTGTCTGTCGCCAAACTGTGCTTTGAACTAAACGGTAATGTGTGTCTATGAATTTAAGCCTCAGGTTGACAAGTTAGAAGCGCATTTTATGACGTGGCTACGAACATATAGACGGTGATTTTCTTAACAAGTTTTCATTTATGTTGACCTGTTTGTTTATTATTATTTATTTGTTAATTTATTTGGGACTGACCTAGTAATATTCCCCTTCCTGTTGATTGATTCATTTGAAATTTTGTTTGCATATTGTGTGACAGTGTCATGGTGTCATGGCGCTGATGCTAAAAGCTGAAAGGTGGCCAGGGGAACTCTGCAGATGTCTTTTTAAATTCACAATTATTTCTAGCTCAGGTGGGCAATCAACTATTATCTACTATAGAAAAGTGTCTAAAGTAAAAAAGTGTCTGAAATATCTATATATCTTGCAAACTTTTTTAAGTTGGTTTTAAGTTGTCAGTGTATGCAGCCAAGGTACGAATACATAGAAGCTGCGTCAAAATCCTTGATAAATGACAATGTTCATTTCGCACGCTACACGCGACGAATATTTATATTCCCATTTATATATTTCCTTCCAGCGTAGTACGAAGACTGCCAGAACAATAGACGGACTTTTTAGAGCTAATGTGTTTCTAAATGGACCTAGACATTACCATTCAATTTGCATAATAGATATGGGCACAAAGAAATTGGTGTCCGTAATGTGAAATGTAAAAATTGTTTCTTTATAGCTGTCTTTTACAAGTCTTATTAAATTGTATGCTTTTTTGCATCATTTAAAGTAAAAGTTAGAAAATGGGATTTTTTAATGGAAACATGCACTTTTTAACCGACGAAAAAAATGAAGTAGGTTCTCAATTCGACACGTATATATACATTTTTTATGTATGACCACGCATAACTTTTTACAGAGTTGTCCGATTTAGATAATTCTTTTTTTATTAGAAAAGTCATACTTCCAAGGTGGTCACATCGTCATTATGTAAGGATCTGATGATGATATCCTGGGGAAATTGAAGGAACTCTTCAAATTTAGGGGGCACGCTAACAGCGATTTCGGTCTTTGTCTCGCTATCAGTAGCTTTTTGGCTACTAGTGCCGTATAATATACTATGACAATATAGTACGAGTACGTTACGTGGCGATAAATCACTAAAAAGTAAAAAATAAAAATTTGTAACATAAAATAGAACCGACTCAAAACGCACTAAAAAGTAAAAAATAACTGTTTCATTTTGTTTACTTAATAGATTTACTTAAGTAAATTAAAGTCAACATTAAGAACACAATTATTATGTTCCTTAACTTGGCTGGCACGTTTTCATAGATTACTTATTTATTAAGCAATAAAACATTTTTGTGAATTTTTATGATGACAAATATATAAACAGACAGCAATCTAATTATATTTTGCTTAGATATGTATAAGTAAAGGTGATTACGTCATTTATAGTTTTTACAATGACTCCAACTTTCCTAAAACTTTATGTATCTACACAAAATTAATATATTTTTATAATTCCCAAGTTATTTGTTTTTACGCTAAATTGTACCACCCAGTAAAACAAAGATAAGTCTTTACAGTAAAATAATTGTAACAATATTATTTTGAATATATCTTCCGTCTATAATATTTCATGTCTTTGCGTTAGAATAATATAAATTACTGCAGTGAGATTACTCAAAACATAAAGGATTTATTCGTCAAGAAAAAGCTAGTTGGTAATTCAAGCAGTGTATCCCAGTCTGTTTGGCGCGCCTGGCTATTTCCCAAAGGGAATGTTTATCACTTG
Source organism: Mycalesis mineus (assembly GCA_034621355.1). Taxonomy (NCBI): domain Eukaryota; kingdom Metazoa; phylum Arthropoda; class Insecta; order Lepidoptera; family Nymphalidae; genus Mycalesis; species Mycalesis mineus. The sequence goes on along the minus strand of CM067887.1, from coordinate 18,015,486 downwards.
TTCTTTTGCAGTGGTGAGAGGGAAATATTGCATGGAAAGCATATTTGCGATGAGGTTTTGAGATTCATTGTGTTTGCACGTCTTTGTTGCACTATTAGGTTTTCATTTTAATGCTGGACTCATACTTGATTAATATTATGTACTGTATTTACCATTAATATTGTTTTTTAAGAGATTAGTGGTTGGATGATGGGTGGAACAGTACTATGAATCATGATTTAGGGCAAAACGGTGAAGCGTGTCGTAATATTGGCACAACTATTTATCAATCCGCCTTTTAACAAGTTCCTAGAAAGATAATTATTGGTATTGTCGTAATATTGGCACAACTATTTATCGATCCGCCTTTTAACAAGTTTCTAGAAAGATAATTATTGGTATTGTCGTAATATTGGCACAACTATTTATCGATCCGCCTTTTAACAAGTTTCTAGAAAGATAATTATTGGTATTGTCGTAGTGTGGCAAAACTATTTATCGATCCGCCTTTTGACAAGTTTGGTCTAGAGAGATAGATTATTGGTATATTTTGTAATATTGGTACAACTATTTATCCTGATCCGCCTTTTAACAAGTTTTACAAAGATAATTATTGGTATTGTCGTCAATATTTCGGCACAACTTATTTAAAAACTATAAATAGGACAGTTTCTTTTCGACTCCGCCTTTTAACAAGCATTAAGATTTTCATATACAAATAGATAGATAAACCTTATGCATATTTATTTGTATTGCTCGTATTATTAGCACAATTATTTTATCCTTTGATAGCTTTGTGTTGTTTTGCCATTTTGCCCTTGAAACGATCTAATGAGATATAATTGATCAAAATCGTCAAGTCGTTGCGTAGTTAAGACAGTTTAAAAACGTCGATATTATTTTTCCCATCACTAATCTCAGCGAAAATTTGCCCTATTTCAGTGCGTTACGAGGTGTATAAGATCCCATATTTTGTTTTGCTAATAATTCCTAAACTAGCCATCAGATCCCGGGGCGACGGTATTGGGTTCATCAATTCACTGTCTATATCAATAGACCAAAATTCTCATTTATCTTTGATTTCGCGCCAGAAAATGGATCTTAGTCTGTAAAAGGTCTAATAGACCGCGTGTCGCCCTAACGTCTGCTCACGGTACGGGCCGATTATACCTCGTGCCGCAGGAACGGAAAGTATGCAAAAATTGGTGCCGCAGCGAACGTGTTAACAGGTTTCTAGAAAGATAATTATTGGTATTGTCGTAATATTGGCACAACTATTTATCGATCCGCCTTTTAATAAGTTTCTAGAAAGATAATTATTGCACGTTCTTAATGAGTTGAAGCGTCCCGCCGAGGTTGCAAGTTACAGCTAGTAAATAAATGATTAATACTTTTGAGCTGTTGGCTTTTATCGCTGTTTCTGGCGTGTTCGTAACAGCTTTGGCATCGCACCAATAACGACAACGCCATTCGACCACCATCCCACCTCAGCGCTGACCGACGCAATCAAAACACATAGTTGTTGCCAAACGCATTTTACACATCGCGTACTGTATCTGTGTAATGTAAAATTAATTTCGCGCATCACTACAATTTGTGACAATACAAATCGTGTAATTCTAGGATTTTAGATCTAAATTTTATGATGATCCGGATTCCGGACTGCAATACCAAATCGGGTCACCAAGCCAAGTACTAGGAGTCCCTCGTTGATGTTGGAGCCCTGAGGCCTTGTGCATATGCTTAAGAGGGACCTTCCCCCTTTTGTCCCCATAGGCAACACATTATCATTTCTTGGAGGTAAGTAAGTGTGAAGGTAGTATTTTCTCAATCGTGCTGTCTCAAAGAGCTGGCAGTTGTTTACATCTAAAATCCCTAGTAGAAACTAGATACATCTGTTTACTTCAACTCGAAAATTAATTCCCGTCGCTCAGTTTTATGAGTTCATGTTGACAGTTTATGTCTTGTCGTTTTAACTAAAGTGTTTTATCGACACAAAAGTATTACCGTCACCTTTCTGTTTTATGGCGGCGGGGCATTATCACAGCTACCCTCCTCTACCCTCCTCAACCCTCGATCAATCAAGGGTCAAAGGGAATTCACATCTTTATTGTTCAAAAGACATTAAGGAGTGTAAAAAATCTATTTTCCAGATAGCAATCTCTTATTTCCAAAAAGTTGTAAAAAACTTTAAGTTAAACGAGTTATTCAATTTATACCGTTTGCCTTAAGTTAATCAAATTTTTTTTAATTCTTTGTAGTAGTAAAAAGTGTAATAGAGATTTATATATCGTATAATACAATAAATAAATCTATATTATTATCTTTACGTAGATACTGGGTTTGTAAAGCGTTTAAAAAGATATAAATCTCTGAAGAGGCACTGGAATTGAAAAAAAAAACCCGCATTTTCATAAATATAGATTTAATAATAAACAATTTTCATAAATATAAATCCTAAATTTCTAAATTCTTCTTCTTCGTCGTCACACTCTTATCAGAGCGTTCGTAATCGTCACATCAGAAGTCGTGGCAAGATCCAAAACCTGTTGCCATTGCTCCGGAACTGCAGCACTTGTAGTGCATTCGTGGACACTTCGATTTAGGGCAATCTTTATTTGGTCGGTCCAGCGCATTGGTGACCTGCCGCGCGCTCTTGTGCCTTCGACCCTGCCCTGAACCACACGTTCCATGGATCTGTCTCCTCGGCGAGTTAAAAGCTAAATTTCTAGCATACTCTATAAAGAACACGTTGTACGAAAACGTAACAGCGAGGCTATTAAACCTGCGCAATTTGGTTTGTCGGAACTTCAGAGACGACTATAAATTTGGCCCGGACTCTAACCAAACTCTGTAAAATAAGGCAGTTTCTTTATGTTTTACAATTTTGTATACCATTTGTTAAAAAAATATTTTTATAAGAAGTTGGGAACAGACACAATCAAGCTCCACCGTTCGTTGGTTTTTCAATAGTTGCAAATTTATTCCAGTTTTCATTTCCACAGTTTGTATTTGTTATTTCGCGTCGTATCGTTATACTCATAACTGAAAATTTTTACTGTCGCGAAAATTTATTGTCTGTTTTACGACGGTTTTGCATGATCGAGCTATCCATCGGGGGCTAAAAAATCTGATTTTTACGTCTTCACAGATATTAAAGAGTATGAAAAGAACTATTGTTAGTACTCGTAAATAGAAGGATCTTTGGGTAACGTCGTAAAAATGACCTATCGTCGCATGGCTATAAAGTTTGCGTACCTTACTACGTAAAAGTAAAACATAGAGTAATGTTGAATTAGTTGGTGGGTATATAAGTATGTGGCTTATGACATTTTTATAGACCTATCCGTTTTATATACGTACCCAAGTCGAGCAATTGCGCTTCCTCATGTGGCCTTTATGATCGCTGTAGGTAAAATAAAATGCATTGTCTACCTGAAAATAAAAGCGAGGTATATTATTAAAGTACCAGAATACTGCTACTACTATCGTGTACATTTTGATAAAGAAATGTTTCCTGCTTTACCTGTTTATATACTTCGCCAATTTCTCCATTACTTCTATAAACCTCAGCAGCAGGGAGCGTTGGTAGCAAGGAATACTCAAGCTTGTATAAATCCACTTTATTACATTACACAAATTACACAAACAGTATCTACTTGAACGTTAGGATTACTTCAAAATTAGAAAACACAATAAGCGCGCCAGGTAGCCAAAAACCTTACAAAATCTCTTTTTAACGAAGGGAAGGGAAAGTGACCTCTGATTGGCTGTCGCCTTTTTGCGTTAACCAATCACAAAATGACATTTGACTATTCTGTACGAAGAATTATGTTGCCAACTTAAAAAATAAATACGATATAATTTAAAGATTATTATACGATTACCGCTAATTAAATTATGATCCTAACACTTCTTATTCTTCATTATACGAAGGTCCTATCCACACTGCAGTGGCTGTTCTCAGGGGGAGACCCCTGAGCGTCCACACTTGGTCTGACCAGCAGCTAAGTGATCGGGCGCGTGATCGTTTTCTCTCCACTTTGCCCACCACTATCAGTATAACACTTTTGAAAAGCGTAAGACCTTGTGGTAAAGTCTTGTAAAAAGTATACATTCTCATTTACCGTCAATAATATCCATAGTTGTACAGTTCACAAAAAACAATGTTAAATGCAAGAGTGATTTTGACACAGCGAACTGCATTTCGCGCCGCGTTGTAAATTTGATTTTTCCGGTTGCTGGTAACAATCTGATTTACATAAAAAAAATATACGTGACGCCGAGCGAAATGTGTTTTACACCCAGCGGATTGCGAGCCAGAATTTTTAATGACTTTTTATTAAGTTTGTTACGAGACTGTTAAAAACAACATAACCTAACCTTTACACGTGTATGGTTCTACTAAAAGTTTAGTTCAAAAGTAAACTAAAAGTTTTATATTTTCATCGAGTAGTTAGCTGATGTTGATATTCTGCAAATCTGTTCCGGAGAGTGTTCTCAGGAAATTTTCCATCTAGTTTCCATACGATTGTCAAGCATAGCAGGGACACTCTTTTATGTACGAGAGGAAAGAATCCCTACAGACTTTTGCCAGACTTAAGTGACCTAGCTCCTTGACCCTCGAGTATGAGTAACCACCGTCTTGAGAAGTATGCTCCATGGTCGCTACATTTAGAGGTCACAATGTCTGTCTTCAATAGTGTGTAAAGCAATAATTCACCAGACGGAGTTTGAATCCTAGACCTCTCGGCTTAGATTCCGAGTTTTATGTATAAATGTACAGCTATTTATGCTTGAACATGACAAAAATACATAAATTGGTCAGATACGAGACTGAAAAGGATAGGTTTCAATCCTGTTCTATGCTTTGCATTACGTAAAACATTTGAACTAAATACACTTTAGTTTGCTATATCCCAGGTGTGTAGCCTTAGAGTCCACTGTAAAAAATCTTTACTTACTACTACTTGCAAGACCAACATAGCACTAGTAGTAGGTTTGACAACACACTGGTCAGTTCAGCAGCTGAGTGTCCTATGTGTGCGCTGGTAAGATGGGAGCTACTACGTAAAGATTTTCTACCGAAGCAGATCTGACGATCCTCACCATAGAGGGTATAGTTAGGTTTTCGGACGTTACAGGCAGGTTTGAGGGGGAAGGGGGGACCCTGTCGGAACATAAGGAATCCTGAATATAGATAGATAAAAATTATTGTAGCTACAAAAATTTCGTGCCAAAGGAATTATCTTTACAATTAATTCAGGAAGAAAGCGCGTTGAAAATTAATTGTAATTTTCGTATTAACAGGGAAGGAAATGAATTGATATTTAATAACAATGTTATGACTATAATATTTTATTGAATGTTCTACTTTAGTATTAAATGTTCTTCTGAGAAATCATCCACCTGAATTTCTGAAGTGACAAATTGCATATTCTATATTATTTTATATTTTTAGTAATAATCTCAATTCAAATTGTAAATTGATTTATTTTGGGAAATACGTAGGTACTTACTGGACATAGTACATAGTAACATGTGGTTAAATAATAAGTTATTAAAACCACAATTGCCATAGTTGTCTCGTTTAAACGAAATCACTGATGTTGTGTTGATGTTTTTGTGCAGAATACACCATAATTAATTAAATTATTGTACTGTAATTATTTTTGGTGAAATATAATAACAATAACACTATTTATATACCTAGTCTTTGTCAAACAAAATATAAATATGTATAAACAGAAAAAGGACTTAAACGATCGTCTTCTTAGGAATCGACATAAATTAGTTTTATCAGCGTATCGCCTCCGAAAAGTTCAAAAGTCATTCGTTGGACTGGGTGTACACTTCTACAACAAGATGCCCAATACAGTTTTAGATCTGCCATTGCATAAGTTTAAGCAATGTATTAAAACTCACTGAGTCAAGGTTGTTATACTATAGATTAATTTTTAAATGACAAAGAGGTTGAGAGGCAATTGGATCAGCTTTAAACTTTACAGAAGTAGTAGAATAAATAATTTTATGTAACAATACAGTTAATATTGTAAAAATTAATAATTTTAAAAGAGCAACTGTTGAGTTTCTTGCCGGCTCTTCTCAACAGGACCTGCCTTCCGAGCCGGTGATAGAGTCACTACAAATAGTCTAATTTGACAAAAAGAATTCAAATTTAAATAAAGAAATTATTGCTTATACAACTCAAACGGTTTAAGACATTAATTTGTGAAGATGATGAATTAAACAATATTTGTACCCACTGTCTCTCAGGCTACAAGCGTGTGGAACGCTTGCCGAGTCTGGTTTAACAATTAGCGGGCTGGGTAGATTAATTTCTAGAATACGCCATATAATACGTTCTGTGTCTACTTTTCATTACTTACCGCGTCTGGTGTGCTACAAAGTACTCGTGCTAGTTCATTTAATACTTTTACTATCAGCTGGACAATTCGTTAATTCGATGGCTTTTAAAAATGGCTATCGATCTCGTTTGATACAATATAATGATCTTCGATAGAAAAAATGCTATTAAACATTATATATCTGAATCGATTGGACTTAATACTACAAGTTAAAAGGGTACAAGTTCGTAGAAGACTGCAGTCAGAAGCTGCACCAGGCGACATGTTGCCGCTACGTACGTCCGTGCAACACAGAATACATAATCGTATAAGTATCATCATCATCATTATCAGCTTTTTAACGGCCAACTACACGGCCAGGCCTCCCTACTTACAGGGGAGGAGATACAAGTATAACTTAATAGTATTACTCAAGTTCCGCGCTAGTCTAGTAGTTGGCCTATGGGGCTACAATCATTCGTGTTTACAATTCTGTTTGTGAAATAAATAAATATATATTATAAGACAGTTACACACATCGCTATATAGCCCCAAAGTAAGCTGACTCGTAAGTAGCTTGTGTTATGGGTGCTATGATAACTGATGAATATTTTTATATATATTATGCATAAATACTAATAATATATAAATAAACACCCAGACACTGAAAAACATCCATGCTCATCACACAAACATTTTCCAGATGTGGGAATCGAACCCACGGCCTAGGACGCAGAAGCAGATTCACTACCCACTGCGCCACTCAGGCGTTAGAATAATTCTAAATTTTTCTTTCTTCAAACACAGTGAATTCTAAAGAGGAGTTATTCGTGTTACAACCCTGTGTCGCAGAGAGCACGTTCAGTCTCAGTCACCATCATCAGTATATGTTAGTGACCGTTGATGAATAAATCATTATCGCACGAAGTCCGCCACGCCACGTGGCTGCGTGGTAGGATAGCTACATAGTGCCCGGCTCGGGACCCAGAGCGCCGATTACTTATCAGCAGTGTTGGAAGAGATCTCTCTCCTTCAGCTTTAATATCAGCTATGCTGGCTGAGGACAAAGCATGGCAGGCAGTAGTCTTCTTCAGCGAATCAGTAATGAAGAAGAAGGAGGCTGCGGAAAGGGTTCGAGAACGGGCCGATCCAAACAGGAGACGGGGACAGAGCCGAGTTGCTGGTATAAATACAGGGTCTCGTGAGTAGGAACATCGGAGTCGCAAGCAGGCAGAGTGGGGGCTCTGACTGCTTACTTATCACAATTCCGGGTAGATAGCAACTTGTAGTGGCACAAGTTGCTACTAACACTCGATGAACCCAAAGGCATAGTGCGAAAGAAGCACTGGTATAGCAGTTCATTAGAGAGCCCGGTGCTTCGCAAATGCACTGAAGATGGCCAACGAGGGGGTTTTAGTGGAGAAGCCCCACATAACCCGATTTCTCCCCTGCGAAATCGGGTATCGGGGATTTTTTTATTATGTTTTTTAATTTAATTTTTTCATCTTTGACAATAATTGTTTTGATATGATCCTTGACTTTTTTTTATTTGATATATTTTTTTTTATATTCTTAAATTCTCTTTGACATTTTATTAGTTTTTTTTTTCATTGCTTTAATTATTTAATGTAGTTAAACATTTGCATGCCTGTTATCGGCGAGACATTGTATCTTTTTAACTTAACAAGACCTATGTAAATCATACAATAGTGTTTCAAGCAAATAAATGATTCTGATTCTGATTCTGATTCTGATTCTGATTCTGGTTCTGATTCTGATTCTGATTCTGATATCTCTGGAGGAGATATCCCCCTAGAACAAAAAAGGTCTAGCTATATATCTTCTTCAACTAGGAGGAAAACCTGACGCTGTAGGGCACTAATAGGCTGATAATAATTGTGGAAATGAAATTATTACTTGAATCTTGAGTCTACAAATAACTGTGTATATTATGTTTTAGGTTTTGTGTCAAGTCATCTAGCATCCATGAAAAACTAAAGGCTTCCAAGGGTCGTCTCCCTTACAAGAAAAAGGGATTAACTCTCCGTATCCGATAGAACAATAACTGGGCCATCTATGCCCTAGATAACTCTTAAATCTATATACACAATCATATAAATGAGATAAAGAGTTTTTGTGTAAGTATTTTATCGGCCGTAATGAAAACATTAAATAAAATAAAATTATGATACATAGCAATTTTTATTTTCGATTCCGAAAGCAAAGTAAGCTTTAATTGACAAATTTCAACTGGATTCGAAAATTTCAATGATATTTTTTATGCTCAGTAATTAAATTAAAATCTCCTTCGAGCCTCGCTATCCAGGCGGTAATTGCGTAACGCAGTGGCTATCATTATAACACGATGACATTCATAATGAAATAAATAAAGTGAAATATTATACTCAAACATAAAAATGTGAATAAATAAAAAACACGGATTGAGCAGGAGTGACAGTTGCGTATTACATTTGTCATGGAAAGATAATGATCACATGATCACACTTGACTTTGTGAAATTATGTAGTTATCTTGGGTGCATCCCAGTAGTACCCCCTATCGTAGTTCTATAGAACTGTTTTGATACTTTCCGGGCTGTCAAATTTTATCCCAATAGTTCTATATAGTACTGTAGTATAGTTTTTACTCGTGACTTTACTTATAGCATATAAGTTATAAACTTTATTTTATTTTGATTGATATTTCATTTTGTTTTTAACAAAAAAATGTCCCTTGCGACAAAAGCTAAGTTGTTAAAACCAAGTAGTAGTTGTGTCTAAAAAAATATTCTCTTATTTTAGAAGTTACAGGGGGGTACACATTTTACCACTTTGGAAGTATCTTTCGCGCAAACTATTCAGTTTAGAAAAAAATTATATTAAAAACCTCAATTCCATTTGAAAGACGTTTTGTGCAATTTAAGCAAACCTGTATTCGATATAATATGTTTATAGATACTCTCAAATTTAAGTGGACATTTATTATTGCAATCAAAAGAGATTCCATATTATATTTTTAAAAACTATAGATATTTTATATGTAAAGTACAAACAAGATGTTAATATCGACATTTCTTTAATTTTAATTAATGGGACACTAAGCACTAATATGGTGTATCAACAGTTCTATAGAACTAAAATTAGCTGGTACTACTGGGTACGATTACAATTCCATCGTGTTGAGTACAAATACCTACATAATAAAACTTTATTATGTCAGTTCCAAGAAATTCTCTTTTCACAATACTACGGATGAAAACTAAATAAAACCACAAAAGTTACAATATTAGTAAAACATCACAGATCCTATTTTTCCTAAACCGCGACTGGAAAAATATATTTTTTATCCTACTTTTTTTAAAATAGTTTCGTTTCTAAAATCATTACATGGGTCTTTGATGTCGAGACGGTTGTAGAATGCCGAATAGATCTAATAAGTATGCTATACCTTAAGGTCTTATTCCAAACCCTGAAGGTTCATAATGTGACATTAAGGTTTCATAAAAAGCTATTTTAATAGTTTTCTCGTGTAGAAAAATCACAAAATAAAAACCTAAGCCAACAAAGTGTCCCCAGTGCAATCTTAGGCTAAGGATCTGCGCATTACGACTTTCATACAGCCATTATGGAGAGATATAATAACAGTTTATATAATTCCGGAATAAATTTACATTTGTGTGGCTTCTTAAGTGTTATGACTTCCGGAATTCCGGTACGGAAAGTTTTTAAGTGCTGTAAAATAGTTTCGCTGCATTATTAAGTGACTGAAACTTTGTATTAACGTACATACCTACTATTGAAATTATAAGTACTTTGAGTATAGAATTAATAAGGCATTATCATTTTTACAGTAAGTAATCGTAGATAGAACAAGACAATAAGCCCCCCGACGATATATAGAAAAACAATTTCCTAATATAGAATAACATGTTAGAGATGTTTTTAATCTATTCCGTGAGGATGTTGTTGGAAGGTGTACAAAAAAGCATTTGACAAGCGCTTTATACTAAGGAGCAAGCTGTTTTGAAGGTTCATTACATTACACACGGAAAGGAAAGTGATGTCAATTTACCACTACATCCAAAGCCAAACGGACTTCCCGAAATAGATTGACTACATTTTTTACTTATGCAAAAACACTTCCTGCAGTGCACCTTACTTGAACCCATCAACATAATTTAATTAATTTAATATAGTTATTGTTTTATTATTTTTTGTCTTATTCTTTTTATCGACGGCTTGGTCCATCCATTTATTGGAGTAGTATCGCGTGCTTTGTGTATAGTTCACAGAAATATATATTTTATTTTCAAGTGTTTAGAGTTCAATTTACTCGACATGGTTCATTAGTTTCCAGTAATATATTTTACTACGAGTTAACGCTGTAGATCTATTTGTGGAAAACATTGTAACAGAAGTAATTAAACGGGCGTTGAACGGATTTGGTGTGTTTTTAGTGTCTAGACTTATTTGCATTAAACCTATACTTTTATCTAAGATTAACACACTAAATCATATTTTATTACGCGATGCCAAAAAAATCTACATTCTGTATTTTCTATTCGACGATTATTGTTTGCTATTTTTCATAAACTTTTATAAATTGGTTTCTCCGCCGCCGTCATACTGGAATCAAATCCTGAACCTTCCTTGTTCTAAATCTTCCGTGACGCAGTTGTATGAGTGTTAAATTTATAAGACGAAGGTTCAGGGTTCGGTTCCCGTTAGGGTCGATAGAGATTTTCTGGATTGGTCAAGGTCAGACTGGCGAGGCGAACTATAAGTTGTCGTGTAGAAACCGAAGGGGTGTGGATATTATTCTATTTCTATCAAGTTAGCTCGCTTCCATCATGGATTGCATCATCACTGACTATTAACTGTAATTACAGTCAAGGGCTTAGGTACTGGAAATGAATTAAATAAAAAAATCAAGGCGTTACTGAGTTTAAAAAGGTGTTTGTTATTTATGAGTAGATGTAAGATGGTTTCAATTTAATTTTTAAATTGGACTTTACAATGTATCTCCGAGTCTACTGAACGTTAATGCATGAAATAAGGTCTAGGACATGATAATCTAGTGGTGTAACTTGAACGGTGTCAGCGGATCTCAGACAGAGAGGCGAGGGACGCAAAGACCGGATTAATACAAGGCATGTTGTGCTGGAGTGAGAATCCGGAAGTTGAAGTTGTTGTAGTTGTAATTGAGGTCACTAACAATAACATCTCACTGTTAGCATTACTACATTACCATCATAGCCGCGAACTCACATTCAAGCAGACGAATCTTACATCCGTTTAGAAAAAAAGAGAAGAAATTAAAATTTTATGAAAAAACGCATCGTTGAGTAAAAATTTAGTAAACAACTGTACGTAATACTATAATGTTAGTTCAGTATTACCACTGTACGTAATACTATAATGTTAGTTCAGTATTACCACTGTACGTAATACTATAATGTTAGTTCAGTATTACCACTGTACGTAATACTATAATGTTAGTTCAGAATTACCACTGTACGTAACACTATAATGTTAGTTCAGTATTACCACTGTACGTAACACTATAATGTTAGTTCAGTATTACCACTGTACGTAATACTATAATGTTAGTTCAGTGTTACCACGCATTCTTGCGATCTTTCATTGTGCTATAAGTGTAACTGTAAGAATCAGATAAAAAAAATTGTAAAAACCATTTGTTTTGATTTCACATCAGATGGAAGACACACCACACAGCTAAACATCCGTCATTCCCAAACCTGTTATCCCAAACACCATTAAGTCACTTTAAGTAATCCAATACGATTCCGGAGGCTATAAAACGGCACCTTCCGCGTCCACAAAAATAGCGCAAACTTTGAGCTATACGGGCTCTAAATGGCTAACCAACATCTAAATCCTGCACTAAAGGGACGCGCAAACATTGCTGCAATAAAATACATACGGGGTGGTACAGATAGATGACAATTAATCTTATGTCTTTCAACTTTAAGTCGAAAATTGTGTGCGGGGTTTTTGTGGTACAGTATCAAGAGACGTGTCATGCCCGGATAGCTGTTATGCTTCAACAATTTTAGTGTCCACAATAGGAATGCATCCTTTGGAGAGCTGTGGAGTTATACTGATACGCGGTGTTGTGCGTTGACTTTTGTTCCCGAATGTAATCACGGGAGCTGAAGTACTCTTACGTCGCGTAGCTTACGCGTTTGATGAGAACAAAATGATCTATACTAAAGCTAAACTCTATTAAGAATGCTTGGCAACAAATAAATTAAAAATGAAGGTAGAAATCACTAGTCATTTTACACCTATGTTTTTAAATTAACTAGTTAATGACGAATTCATTACAATAAATTAGATTAGTAAGCTTAAAACTAATTTATCTATTCAATATATTTTAAATAAGATTGTATAAAAAAACAAAACATAATTTTTAATTTATCAGGCATAAAATGTGTTGCATTTTCTACCTTCATTTTAAATTTGTTTGTTAATTCACAGTCGAGTTTGGCTTTAGTATAGGTCTGCAAGGAATCGTAGAAATAAAGTGCAATGATAGTTATACAAAGTATAACTATCATTGAGAATGATAGTTATAAAGTAAATAATACTCGTAATATTGAAACGAAACGGAAAACGTTTAGCAGGTACGCGGGCTACAGTGATGAAACTTGACTTTGTAACGATCACTACCTAATGTTCCTGGTTATAGCCGAAGCCCAGGATCTAAACCCGAGACCTCAAGAAACGTAGCCCCACAAGCTAACCACTGGAGCAACGAGGCGATTACAATAATATACAAATTTACATAATTATCTGTTGAACAAATAACCAAATGCTCGACGCCAATGTTAAGCCAAAATCCAAACATTACAAATAGAGGGAACATCATATTGATTATACAGTTACTGGCTAATATACTCGTATGTACGGATTATGATTTATCCTGTTCTATTACAAACCGCTCGCACCGCAATAATATGCAAAATGGCGTTTGGCCCGGCGACGATTTATGTTATAGAAATAAATCGCATGACCGCACTTCGTTCGGATGTCACACACACACACATATACACATATACACTGCACAGAAGTCGCTTTCATTTTCCGAAATTATCTTGTGGATACTATTTTTCTTGATGAAGTATTGCGTTAAAAGTTTATGTTATTTTGTCATGTTTGAAGTATAATGGATACTATCTATAAATTAGCTATTAAAAGAAAAAAGACGGAAGTACTTACACCATCCAAAATGCCTTGACTACTTGCTACTTAATTAATAATTTACAACAAATGAAAGTCGATGCGATTGAAAAACCGTTCACCTGTATAAATCTCTCTTCTGCATCTTCGTGTAAAGAGGCTTGATATGTTGACATCAAATACATAAATATCATGGTAGTTAACTTAGTTTGGCCTAAGCCTTATAGGCACTTCAATGTATTGGGTTTATCGGATAGGTAATACCAAATACGTATTAAGTAAGCACCCCGCAATATTTGCAAATAAATTGCCTCGTTCAATACACCCAGTCCAATTTTCTAATTCAAATCAGACCGATCTTGAACAAAGGAGTGGTTCGGGTTGAAGGTGACTCCATAGTTCACGGGTTGAGTTTTGAGTGCTTTTGTGATATTGATAGTGCTGAAGTTAAAATACGATTTTCATACTTAGGTATATCCATATTATGATTGTAGGGTTTAGTGGCTATAATCACAACCTGTTTCAATAGCTAAGCACAGAGTTACCTCATTATAATCACAACCTTTTTCAATAGCTAAGCCCAGAATTACCTCATTATAATCACAACCTGTTTTAATAGCTAAGCCCAGAGTTACCTCATTATAATCACAACCTGTTTCAATAGCTAAGCCCAGAGTTACCTCATTATAATCACAACCTGTTTTAATAGCTAAGCCGAGAGTTACCTTATTATAATCACAACAGGTTTACATAGCTAAGCCCAGAGTTACCTCATAATCACAGCCTGTTTTAATAGCTAAGCCCAGAGTTACCTCATTATAATCACAACCTGTTTCAATAGCTAAGCCCAGAGTTACCTCATTATAATCACAACCTGTTTCAATAGCTAAGCCCAGAGTTACCTCATTATAATCACAACCTGTTTCAATAGCTAAGCCCAGAGTTACCTCATTATAATCACAACCTGTTTCAATAGCTAAGCCCAGAGTTACCTCATTATAAGGGGTTATGGAGTTTTGACCCACCGCGCTGTACCAATGCGAGTAAAATTCCTGAATGACTGAGACTAATATAGTTCTCCATGGTATGGACGCCATCGCCAAACACTAAAAGAGCTATCGGTGGTACGGTGGTGTAACTCGCCGAAGCCTAAGAGAGTTCCCAGCGGGTTGGCATAGTCGCTGGTGTAACTACAAATATGCTTCTGGACATGTCGCTTAATACGTACACTTCAATCGGCCTAAGATAGTGATGGGAATTATGAACTCGTCGCTATTGCAAAGAGTTGCTCTGTTTTCAACGTATTATTGGCGGACCATCGGCTGGAACCAATTCCTGATCAATTATTTCTATAATATATAAACGAAAGCTAAAAACAAATACAAAACTGATCATAAAAAAGCTTTAGTCTTTTGTACTTTTAAACCTATGTGTTGTTCTGTAAAATAATAGCGCATGTAACTTAAATTACGCTGCGCCATAAAAATGGGATATAAATGTGACAAGCTGGCCATGCCACCAATGTTAATGGCTCTACAAAAATATAAAAGTATATTTCAAAAAATACATTGCGTCCCTCTTTTGTTTCTTTTATTAAGTCATTATTTGAAAGCATACGAGGATTAGGGACATTAGCCTTAATGTATATTTTAAGAGTCAAGACAAGCAAATCTTGTAATTACTGTAAATCTTCCCCTTGTTTAGTAGTTCTGATATGACCATTATCACTACTTTAATAACTAGAAGCTTAGACCATCACGCAGCTACTATACGGGTAGGTGGATTTAGAGTGACGGGTAACCATGAGATGTTATTGATAATGATCGGAACTCATGGCGTGTTTTCAATATTGAAATTATATCTAAGCTAGCTAATAATTAATTTAAATCTAAGCTCGGTTATAGATCATAAAGCTTACTTTTTGTGATCAAGTTTGTCACACACAGATGTACTCTGCTGTCAATAACTAGTTACTGTCTATAGTAAGTTGACATGTAAGGGTGATTGACTTAGGGAGCTAGGTAGGTGGCGTGGGGGATTACTAGATAAGGTTCTTTGAAATACAACCCTCAAAGGGATGAAACACAAAACCGAGTATAGGAAAAATGTCATAAAAGACCCCTTTTAATTGGGTTCGTCTACGGCTAATTATATTGTTTTATTACGTTTTAGCTTTGACTAAATCATATTTTGAACATAACGTTACACAGGCCTTTGTTGAAATGTTTAGGGTTTTTTGTAATAATCTATTTGTTGTAATAAAAATACGTAATATAAGTAACAGTATCTTAAGGCTGGTACATATCTGGCAATGTGCGGTATGCTTTTATAACTCTTTAACAGTTATTGGATAATGATAATGAATAAGGAAGCATTTTTATTAATTGACAAGCTAGCGCTCGAGTACGGTCTCCTGAGGGTAAGTAACGTTGCAGTCTAGTAGCACTCTAACATTGCATTCGGGTACAGTTTATTTAAGCAATAAACTATCCTTGGCCAGTTCTACGCGGTATTACACCGACAAGTTAAAATCTTAAGGTGAACTTTTCTGGTAGCAGAAGTAAAAAGAAGAAGAAGAAGAACAAATGACCCGACTTGGGAAATTAAGTCAGGACCTTAGGTTATAAATTGTGATAGCAGTAAAGGGCCATCTTGTAGTAGATAAAAACAAAAAAAGGACATTCTCATGTAAGCTAGAACTCATCGCGTGGGTAACCTTAAAAATTAAACCCAAAATTTTGTCGAAAAATTTTAAGCACAAATCGTCAAGACAAATAACCGCTTTTGTTGGAAACCGTTCAGTAATTTTTGATACTTATGTGGATTTTTCATTTTTATGTATTACATCCAAAGAGGAAAATCTCTACCTCCTAAGAGCCGAAAGGTTTCAAGAGCACCTCAATAAACATTTAGGCCGACTCAATGGTTCTCACCACAGCGTACGAATCATACAGATAAGTAAGAACACCATATTATGTATCGCAATTGTAAGAAATACAGTTCACGCAAAAATACTAGATAATATTACTACTACTACAACTAGTACTGGTTGATACGATTTAAAGGATAGATAAATAAAAACCGGCAATGTATTGGCGGCTCCTATGTTAATGTACTGTTGGCAGCATTGCGAACCATAGACTGTAGAGGTGCCGGTTTTGTGTCGTTGTGGTAGACTGCTAAAAGTAACGGTTACGGGCAGTTATATAAGCAAAGCCCTAATGGTGAAGTAATTATTATTTTGTGTGTTCTCTTTGTGTGCAGTTATGCTGCCAGTTAATTTTGTTAAAAGTTAAAGTGTAATAAAATGTAATGCTAGTTAAGTAAATTATGTGATTACCGTCATATTGTTTCATTTTGATTTGATTTAAGAAAGTTTGTAATTAAAATGTGTTAATATTTTGGTTAATGTTGTTTTCCTGCTCGTGCCTTTTAACCCCTTCTGATGATGTTTCTAATATCAGAAGTGGGATAAAGGACTTCACGCCTACAAAAAATTAACAGAAATCAAAATGAAACAACCTAAAAGTAGTGCTTCGCGAGTGAAGTGTAATTTTATGTACGTCTGGTTCAATATTGGCACGCCTCTGCGGGCCTAAGTTTGTAACCAACCAGCGCTAGCAGTACCTAACTGTTTGGCACTGTTCAGCACGATGCTGAAAGCATCATGGTTCGCTGCCGCTGACATGTCCAGGCGGAAAGTAACCAAGAGTAAAAGTATGTAACGCTGACTACGATGTCTGGTAAGAAAGAAATTCCATTCGACGATATTTTTGTGTACGATTTCATATTTTATTAAAAGTCGATCGCTATTAAGAGTAATCTAACTGTTTGAGTTATTGCAATAAGAAAAGTTAATTACGTTAAACTTTTTGCAAATGTCGGTAGTTAAAGAACAAAGAACACTTTCATGTTACTATGCCAGTAATTTTCAGTAGTAGTAGTCAGTGTCTGAAATAGTTGTGTGCAAATATTTCATTCAACGCAAAAATATTGACTAAGTACCTACCTTTGTTACTATGCTCAATCAGCAAAAACAAAGGACAGGTTTTGTGTACCTATCAAGTAGAAATGTTTTCCCGCTTGTTCTTACCGTCGTTGAAGTTTTTCCGTTGAGTAGTACTGTTTTTAAATAAAATCAAGTAACGATCTC
The DNA here is from genome assembly GCA_034621355.1 of Mycalesis mineus. NCBI lineage: Eukaryota > Metazoa > Arthropoda > Insecta > Lepidoptera > Nymphalidae > Mycalesis > Mycalesis mineus. The sequence goes on along the minus strand of CM067887.1, from coordinate 17,997,805 downwards.
AATGTCCATTATAGTCTGTCGGTTAAGAAGTACCTACCTACATCGCTGTGTAGTGTAATGGGAACATTTTCTAACATAGATTTTTAAAGGTTACAGAACTGTCACTTTGCCGCGTGTGTCTTGCGCGCCCTGTTCGGATGTGATGAGGAGACAAAGCCGTGTCACCTCTGTACATCTGAGTCACCTGTTCAACACAACCACCGTACTGTGAGAGGTGTTGCGAGTCTGTTGGACAATTTCGTCTTTCCGGTAAAGTTGAATTTGGAATTTAATTGTAAGAAAAATAGTTTTCTTATTAAATGAAAAGTAAAAAGTTATTAATAAAAGTACCCACAAATAACAGTTGTGAAGTAAAAATTAAAACCATAAGTTGAGGTCAGGGCTGACCGAGCTATAACGATCCGATTATCAATTAGAAAAGTACCTACATTTAAAAAAAAAATATATTGTGTCAATACGTAGTGTAATTAATATGATTAATTACAATGAATTGTTAGCGGAAGTCGGACATGACCGAACGGTAACGATTGAGTTATCAATTTGCAATGTACATGCTATGTATACTTTTTGTCGATACCTTGCTTCGCAGTTATTAACTTAAACTCATTGTTGTTAAATAGTTAACAAGTGTTTTCGTAGTACAAAACCGAGTCATGATTATCTTCACATAGTAGTACAAATATGATAATTATGTGCTTTGCCTAGACAAGATACCATTGAATCGAAACGTGTAAATTCTAATGCTATTTTGTCGATTGTTGCTATAATATGCGACAGTGGTAGTCGCGTTCATTTTTCTGTTAGCAGGCTCGTATGTAAAAGGCGTCCCAGGCTGCGGCGCAGTTCATAGTGCCGTAGTGAGGGGAGTGCGTGCTGGTGCATGCGCCACGCAAGAGTGCCTGAAGCGGCGTGCCCTGTGCATACGCCTATGCTGGCGCATTCGTCGCTTCTGTGCTGGTGCTTCAGCGTTCTTGCTGAAGAGCATCTAGTGCTCCCGCTAAAGCACACCTGGCACTCCTGCTGTGGTACATCTGCCACTCCTGCTGACGCATACGGCGCGCCTGTAAGAGCGTGTACTGCACGTCTTGTAGCGGCGTGAACTGCCGGCCAGTGGCCGCGCATGCTACGTGGTCTGCGCGCTTACGGCAGCGTGGTCTGCGTTCCTACGACAGCAAGCTGCGGCGGCACTAGTCGCGCACTTATTACCGAGATGTCTGCTTGGTGTGACGGTCTGCGCACTCCTGGCAGTGTTGCGTGCCTGAGGTGGCAGATGGTGCACCTTGGACGCAGCTGTGAGACGATAACGGCAGGCCTATTAGTGGCTGGTCGTACAGTACCTTGGTGAGAGTAAACGTTTAATTTTATTTGTGCTTAACCTTTAATACTGCCTATTCTGATTAAGTTGTTCCGTTACAACTCGCGTAGGATCAAAGGGATTGACAATAATAGTTACACCAAGAAATAAAGTTTGTCCTACAAAAAATATTTGAAAATTAGCTCGCATTACTATGAAAATTCATAAATAGTTTTGTCAAGATTTTAATTCGATGATATTTCCACTAATTGTTTTATTTTTGCTTTCTCTTCTGATACTCTGACGTACCACTAAGCAATTTAGCGTTTCGGTACGATGTCGTGTAAGAGACCGAAAGGGGTGTGGATTTCCATCCTCCTCCTAACAAGTTAGCCCGCTCCGATCTTAGATTGCATTATCACTTAACATAAATTGTGATAGTAGTCAAGAACCAACTTGTAGTCGAAAAAAAAAATTATAATAGTCGTGGCATATTATATCTATGAAAAAGTAACTGTTGAGTTATTTACAACTCTTCTAGTTTGAGTCTGCCTTCCAATACATTGATACTGCAGATCTCTTTTAAAGCCAAGTATGTCACTGCAATTTATAAGCACTTTTTAGAAGTCTATTTAAAAGAAATAAATTTGAATTTTGAGTGCGAGTTAGGACACTAAATAATTGTAGACGGAAAAAACTTTTATTCTATTAGTCTCTACCCTAACAATTCAGTTGTAAATTCATTAGTGGGTACACTTTGCTGAAAAGAGAGTAGTTTGACTAGTCAATGACTTAAGTTTGGTCCAAGCTTTACGTATAGTTCAAGAATAGGGCAAGAATTAGTAAAAAGGTCCTTGCAATATCGACAAACGCTTTGTACGCTTTGTAATTTTACATCTTGTAGATTACATTCCTGTTTAGATTACATATCGCCCATATGTTGTAACTGAATTTGTCAGTACAGATTGCTTTAACACAATAAGGCGTAAAGCTGACCCAGCTTTACAACGTGTAACGTGTTCGAGCTAGAGACGGTACTGATTAGTTAAAAACCTTATCGATTAACTTATTGTGCACCTAAAAACCTGCGAGGTCTTTAAGATTATTAGTTCGTTGTACAATAGTTAGTAGTCTAAAGGTATTTTCAACCAAATTAAAGAAACCTATAGTGGTTCCTTCGAATATTCGAATTTTTAAATTTAAAAATTAGAAACAGACGTTGGTTTTTAATTTTATTTTCGCACATAGCTTTTGCAGTAACTGTAATTTTTTATGATGACATCATGGTTGGTTGACAATTAGTTGCCTTCGTCTATTGTTAGAGATAGCTCACGTTGAGTACCTATAGGTAGAGCGAAAGTAACGTGCGGGTAGGTGTCTTGAGTACCTGCCCACTGTAACCAATTTGAATCCAGTCCCATGTATTTGGTGTCATCAGGATGATTAGAGCTGTAGTAGCGTAATGAATTTTATTCACTTGCAGATGGCAATGATTCACGCAGAGCACAGTCAACCGTGTCGTCGGCGGTGTCTGTCTGTAGACACAGTGACAGCCGAGTACATCGTCTCATAATGGTGATCAAGGACCCCTGACGTATGTGACTTATCTATTTTGGCGGGAGGCAGTTCATTGTTCCATCGGTTCAGTAGTTAGCTAGTTTGGATTGTGAAAATAACGTCCAGGGTTCAAGTCCCTGGTCAGACAAAATAAAAATCAGTTTGAATTTTTTTTGTTAAAATTTCAACATCACCTTTGTGCCTTAGAAGTTGTAGAGCACGTAGAGTCTTCAGTCCTGAGCCTGATCTTTTCTCAGTCGTATTATAAGCCGTCCCTCTCGACATAAAGATAATCTGCCGTGATCGGGTAGATATTCTGCGTTGAGACACTTACTTACTTAAAGATTCCAAACTGCTTTTACGAAACTTAACCTTGTTGCAATTGTTAGGAAACTCAATTTCCTAACAATAAAGGCTAAATTGAGGGAACTCTGTGCCTATAAGAATGCCATATGTAAATAAGTTGCGTTGACTTGGTGATAGAAGTCATTTCAGTTTTTAACAACTGATTCATAGGGGGAATGATCCCAGTGTTGACCTTGAGTTAGGCTAACCTTGCGCTCAACTTATGAGACATAAGACAATGGTTGAACGTGTGTTTCTTTGACCTATAATGTGTTTCTGTTTGTGTTGTACAGATGCCCGATAGCAGCCAGGCAGAGTGACGCTAGCAGAGGCGTGCTCGGTACTGCCTTGAAGGGGCTTGCTGTGACGGCAGCACCAGTGTCGGTGCGGGCGGCGGCGCACACATCGTCGTGGCGTGGCCGGCGGCGCGAAGTTTGGCGCTAGCTGACAGCGCATCCCAAGCAGTGGCGCGGTTGATGGGCGCGGTGTATGCTTCGGTGGGACGTGCTAGGCCTGAGGTTGTTTCCGGGCACTCAATCGTTGTTATGTCAATCACATTAAACCATGCTTGTTTCACTGTTTGTTGCCATAAGGTTTAGTAAAATGGTCAAGCTCTATTAGACTCTATTGAGCTCTATCAGGCTCTATTGCCCTCTGTTGAGCTCTATTGCACTTTATCGAGCTGTATTGCTCTTTACCTAGCTCTATGAACTCTATAAAGTTCTACTTCCCTTTATCAAGCTCTGTTGCTCTCTAATGAGCTCTATCAAGCTCTACTGCCCTTTATGAAGCTCTTTGGCTTTTTATCAGATTCTTGACCACTATCAGTCTTGGTTAGGCTCTATTAGGCAAATGGCAATCGATGGTGTTATAAGTTGTGATTGAAATAACAGGGATTGGTACACCCTTCGGGAGCATGGCTCTGTTGGGTTGGGCGATATGAAGGCTATCGCTGACAGGTAAACACATATTATTGCGTTGACCTTCAGTTCTGGTGTGAGCTGGTGTACCCTTGGCCGGGGAAACGCGTGGACTCGCGTGGGAAAAAGCCATTTTGGAGACACAAACGTAGTCGTGGGCGTCTGGTACAGACGCAGACGATGGCGTTTGCTTGCTGCTGATGGTTGGCCGGACTTCGAGAAGGAAAGAGTGATACGTATCAGGGCCCTATTTTTAATATTTTGAGACGTCTCAGAGGTGAAGCCTGTAAGATAGAGTATCTTAGATGACGTGTGTTGTGTGATGTATGAATTGATTGAGAGTTTTTTTAAAAGGAGGATGGCCGAGCAGTGTGGTGAAAACGTCTAGGATATTTAGTTCTCCTTCTAACATATTGTTATTCGCAGATCACGGTGACGATGACGAATGTGCATTGAACTCCCTCAATGCAGGTGTCACACACTTCGAGCTCTACTGGCCTCTATAGTAGAGGCTGATGGTGCGGCTCCTGGTGCAGTCGCCAGTGACTGGTGTCGCTGATCCCAGTCACGTCTCTGGAGATGCCTGGGTCGAGGACGCCCTACTGTCAGGAAGGCCGTGTTGGCAGCATTGCGAACCATAGACTGTAGAGGTGCCGGTTTTGTGTCGTTGTGGTAGACTGCTAAAAGTAACGGTTACGGGCAGTTATATAAGCAAAGCCCTAATGGTGAAGTAATTATTATTTTGTGTGTTCTCTTTGTGTGCAGTTATGCTGCCAGTTAATTTTGTTAAAAGTTAAAGTGTAATAAAATGTAATGCTAGTTAAGTAAATTATGTGATTACCGTCATATTGTTTCATTTTGATTTGATTTAAGAAAGTTTGTAATTAAAATGTGTTAATATTTTGGTTAATGTTGTTTTCCTGCTCGTGCCTTTTAACCCCTTCTGATGATGTTTCTAATAGTACATTATAGCGTTGTTGATGTTCATGGACTGTTGTTCATGGACTGTTGTTCATGGGCTGTTGTTCATGGACTGTTGTTCAATGACTGAGTTGTAATCACTTATTATTAGATAATCCAACTGCTTGCGATTGATATGTAAAATTAAATTACGACATTTAAATGACAATTTATCTGTTGACTATTTATGATAAAACTCAATACTCAACAGTGGGGTGGCATGCACAGACCAAATCATATCGTAATATGTCAAATTGTACTGTTTTTATATCAAAGTCACTATCACTACACTATCTTCCATTTTTATTCTTCTTTTTTATATATTTTCATAATTATAAGAATGATAATCACTAACTATATACTACAGATATATAAACTACAGATAGTATTTAATATGTTTCCTTTTCAAATAGCTTTCCACACTGTGTGTTAGCTAGCCCACGTTTTCTTCCCAATAAACCAGAACATAAAACCCTAAAGCTAGGCTTTGGGCAGTCCAGATGTTTTTGATAGTGTAACGGCCGCGCTTTCCCTTTGTTCCACCGATCTCGTGATAATAATCTCTGGACCGCACTTTTATGTGATCAGGGAATTTCAAACTTCATTAACTTTTAATCTATGAGTAACCGGCAAGTTGTTTTTAACTCAAATTTAATTTACGATTTATCTACCGGAAATTTAAATTACTTCCGGTCTGGTGTGAGGCTTTTACTTTCATAAATACCTATCATAAACTTTGATAGGATGTGATATAACTGTACCTATTAGATCTGGCCTGTACTTGTTCTGAAATATCGGGATTAAATGTAACTAAAAGCTTAGGTAAATTTAGGATTTTATGATTTCGGTCTGGTTTGTGGCAGAGTTTGACTTAATTACTATGCCACGGCAAAGACGTGGCGCCGTGCTGCTTTGCGTCCTGGTACGTATCCTGAAATCAGTGATAAGCGGAGATTTAGTACCACTTGAAAGTTAGCTTTCTAACATCTTTACTTCAAACCAACAATATTTGAGAGCAATGACGAAGTGGAGGCAAATTATCTCTGAGTAATGAAATTTGATGGCAAATAAATTTTAATTATCGGCATGTACCTATTTATTTAAGTTAAATTACTATTATTTATAACCGACGAAAAAAAACGGAGGAGGTTCTCAATTCGACACGTATATATTTTTTTTTATGTATGACCATGCATAACTTTTTACAGAGTAGTCCGATTTTAATAATCCTTATTTTTTAGAAAGGGCACACTTCCAGTATGGTTCCATAGTCACCATGTTAGGATCTGATGATGATATCCTGGGAAAATTGAAGGAACTCTTCAAATTTTATAGGCACACTTGCAGCGATTTCGGTTTTTGTATAACTATCGTTAGGTTTTTGGCTACTAGTGCCGTATAATATACTATGACAGTATAGTACGAGTAGGTTTACGTCTCGATAAATCACTTAAAAGTAAGAAATAAAATTTTTTAATAAAAAATAGAGCCAACTCGAAACGCACTAAAAAATAAAAAATAACTGCGTCATTTAGTTGCTTTACTTTACTTTAAGCATATCTATGAAGTCGGTGCAAGCCAAGGCATACCTTAAGGACGTTACCTAGAACCCACAAACTGCTTTACTACGCTATATAAATGTTCCTTAAACTTGGCTGGCACCGATGTCATAGATATGCTTAAGTAAATTAAAGCAACTAAATGATGCAGTTATTTTTTACTTTTTAGTGCTTTTTGAGTCGGTTCTATTTTTTATTAAAAACTTTAAACGTACGTTATAATATTTTTACATAAAATTGTTTTATAAGCCACGAATTTTTATCGGAATTGTTTTAGATACTCTCTAAGGGTTTCAAACGCCCCGTATACTGTAAACTACACAGGGGAAGTTTTGTTTCGAAGACCATTCGCCGCTCCCAAGAGTACAGTTTGAATTGGTGAACATTGATCAGAGCGGGAATTGATTGTTCGTACACTTGTAACTTTGTCTCGTATTTATACGATGTAGAGTAATGTTTGGTTTGTTTCATGTCGGACTTGTAGAGCAGGATCGCTAGACTTAACCTATTGCTTTATGAAGGAAATGTTTAAGTTAGTACATGCTTTGACTTATTTCTGTGAGGTTGATTTTGCCGTATGTTGAATATAAAATTGTTAAAAATAAATATTCAATATAGCCAGACAATTTTAGCAGGCGGTAACTTTTTGCAAACGCTTTAAAGCTCACAGAAAATAATGTACCTAACTCTATTTAGTTATAATATATTTTCAGTTTTATTTTATTGATAGTAATCAGTCAACGATAGGATTTAAGTATCTGCCTATTTTGTACGGAATCCTCGGCAGGCGGGTCGGACTCGCACTTATCCGATTCAACTTGTCAAGCTGTAGGATGTGTCAAAGAATTACAAATATTTATCGAAATTCGATATATTTCCAGTCAGGTTAAATTAAAATACCTAACCATAGCAACGCTCGGTTAGCCAGATATCTTAGAATATAAAGTTACAAAAATGAACACGGTAATAACATGATCGGATTAGAGGGAGTTAAACCACAGGAGCGTTCAGACAATCCCGGCTTTTATTGGCTGTTTAACTAAGAGCAGTAGTAATGTCCTATCCAATATGGCGGCGGAAATAAAACTCGGGATAAAAGTCGGAAATCACATCGAAGCGATTCGGAGAAAGGAGCCAGTCCTTAGGGATTAAGATGGGGCAACAAGCTGAATTAAAGTAATTTAGAAGCGATTTACAAATGGTATTGAACCCTATTAAGTGGGGGTTAAAGAGCAATTTCGATCGTGGGAAAGCTTTGTAATCGACTTCAGTAGAAAAAGGTATCCAATTGGATTTGAAGTTTGACCTGTAGATGAAATTTATATGATAAAAATACAAATAAAATGTTTTTTTGTGACTATATTGAATTTCGTTCGCACTACATTGAATTGGAAATTGAATTTTTCCTAAATATCAAAGCTTTTTTCTAGAAATTTGTTTTTGTCAATAATATATATTTTTTGGTTGAAAAGATAACGTAAGTTATATAAGTGATTTTAGATAAGATTAATTTAGATAGTCAAAGTGAAACCACATAAATATAAAAAAAAATACCTAATCTTAGTTTGCATTTCCCTGTGAGTACCAATATCAAACTTGTCGTTATCTTGTACTTGTACTTTTTGAAGATGTTTGACATTGCATTTAATACACCATTTTACAGACGACAACATAATTATTTACCAAAAGTTCACGACAAGTTGGCATTAATATAAAATAATTAAAAATTATTTACGTAGATGCAGCATTCATTAGTTCAAAGGTAAATATTTGTTATTATACAGAACTCTCAAAGCTGCATACACTTAAGTACTCATAAAATGGAGAAAAGAATTCCCAAGGAAATGTCTCCTTTATCACCAAGTCAGTATTTATGTCCCTCACTTCACTTCTAGGCAGTCTTTGATCTTTCATTTTTACTCTCTCCTCCCCCATATTTTGCTCAATTTCCATAGAACATTTTATTTCTCCGCTTTGAAGTTTTTTACTCTTTTTGGACGATATTTTATTTAATTTTACTAAGAATTTACTGAAGATCGTAGCATTAAATGATCTATCGTTAATACTTTACGATGTTCATTCATTCGTTTTAGTTCAATAGCGAACGCCCACGATTCTATTTTTAAAATTAATGAAAAATTATCTCGATGTGATCTCACCTAATGTTAAGTGACTGTATATTAGTCTACTGTAACGACCGTCTACAAAGTCAGCCCAGGTCATGCCCACTAACCCGCTTTGTGCAGCAGCGTGGTGGTTCTAAGCTATAAGCTGGGATATAGGAAGATATATCCCGTCTCCTACAAGGAGAGAGGCTTGGCCCTATAGTGGACCGTAAAATAAGTTGATAAAAAACAAAAATAAATAGATAATATAAATAATAATAACAAAATGAATAAGCTAGTAGAGGTAAAGCTTTTTTGGGGGTATGAAACTCAAACTTACCACGATGCTTCAACTTGTTTTTAATAGACGGACAATAACACTGGTCTAACGAGTTAATATTTACCATTCACATGAACTAATTTGTGTTGATACCAACTAGTTGCCGAGGCCTTACAAAAGAAATTTCTTATTAATTGTTATAATTCTCCTCGTTCCGCGGCCTAGGAATAAGAAAATTCACAACATTATCATAATTTATCATTAAAACTTCGCTACATTGCTGAAACTCCACAAATTTAATTAACATCGAGCAAATTTCAACAATTTCTTAACGAACTCAAGGAGTGGTGAATTAGATAATTTAACACGATTTCCGTATTTATTCCTTTGTATTTTTAATTCAACGACAGAAAGTTGAAATACAGCTAAATGTTTATTTTCATTAGAACACTGGCGGTACATCCCGGTATCCTACGTATAGTTCATATTCTTTGACTCAATCATCATCATTATACATGTTGGAGAATCACCGCTCTCCTTGTCATCATCTCTAGTAGTTCTTACTTTTGTTGGCGATCCGAAGTTATAATGCAAGCATAAAAGAAAGTATTTGTCTTCACGAACAAATTTATTGCAATTTTACACTGGTTTGATACATGGAGTACATTTCTATAATTCTTGAAGTATTATTAAGATTCAGAGCAGTAGGTTCACTCGACCAATCTTTACTTGTACAATCTACACTTGTTACAGCGCTTTCACAAAGGTCCACCTCGACCAACCCTCGTTAAACTACTTTTTTAAAAAACCAAACTAAACTGCCCACACCTCTGCTGTTTTCAAGTCAAGATGGCGTCGCGATCCCACTCTAGCACTTTCGCGCCCTGCTCTCCTATTGGATAAATTATTATAACAAACCAAAGAAGATACTTTCATCTCACATCAGATCATGTGACGAGATATTATGCATCATTTGAATGTTATAAATCAAATTGAATTAAACTAACTGGACAAAACGTTTTAACTAAGCACCTATCTCATATATCTCATGAAATGATTAACAATTAGTTCTATTTTGATTACTTTCATAGACAACATATCATAAACAATAATAGTTCCATAGGCAATAACGACATAGAAGATACCTATCACAATATTACAAGAATCTATTTTAAGTCTGTAGTCTAAGATCAATTCCTCCGACATATATATTTTAACGGCCTACTACAGGCCTATATGAAGAGAAAGGCCTGGTGCCTTTCTCTTCATATAGGACTTGGAATTTGCTTAGGCCCACCAGGGTTCTCCTATGCCAATCGGTGGGCATAGGTTGATAATGTTTGCGCTAACAATCCGATTTTATTAGTAATGACTATACTAAAGCCAAACTCGATTGAGAATGCTTGTCAACAAACAAATTAAAAATGAAGGTAGAAAATGCAACACATTTTATGCCTTATAAATTTAAATTTATGTTTTGTTTTTTTATTAAATCTTATTTAAAAGATATTGAATATATTAATTAGTTTTAAACTTACTAATCTAATTTATAGTCATGAATTCGTCATTAATAAATTAATTAAAAAAATTAGGTGTAAAATGAATAGTGATTTCTACCTTCATTTTTAATTTGTTTGTTGACAAGCATTCTCAATCGAGTTTGGCTTAAGTATAGTAAGACGTTCGCATTGGACAGATGCAACCAAATCGCCCGATAGCAACCAAATAGCAACCTTGAAAATATCGTCCTTTTTCCGTTGCATCAGGGCTGAAGATATAGGCCAGTAGCTATATTTCAGATTTTCACACTATTAGAGACTATTAATTATTGTTGTTTTTTTACACCAGAATTCTCATTCGCTCTTCGAGTGCATCTTAGGCCTACAGGATCGATGTTTTAGTTACATTTTTTTTTTCCCAATAACATACTAATACATGTACGTACGAGACATGTACATGAGTAAATCCTGTCGATATAACTGCGGTTTAATATCGACCTTCACTATCTACAATAGGCAATAGTTTTTATATATTATCTGTGTCATCCGTTGGACAGCCACTTCTATATTCGCCTGATGTCGTTAGTTATTCGCGAATGTTACGACAGTCTACAGATAATGTCGGACAATCCTAACGAACACATTATGTAGAAAATGTATTATCATTGAGACTATTTTAGGGATGGTAAAACCACGTTATTGTAATACGATGAACTGGTATCGACTATCGTAGATTTGTAGCTATGTTTGTATCACTATTATATCATATTCCCACTTTAGTTATTATGGTTAGATTTGTTTTTGCTAATTAATATTTTATTAGACCTTTTGTAAGGTTCTAAACAAAAAGATCCTGATAAGTAAATATTTTAATATTATTTAGTTATCATTTAAGTGATCTAAGAGCAATCATGAGATTAAAAGATAGAGAAGAAATTGAATTATATCAGATTTATTTTTCATACATTTGTCATCTTGGTTTAAACTTTAAAAGTGAGACAAATTCTGATAATAGTAACCTTCTTCGTGAATTATACCTAATATTATATTTGATTTTCATCCTAGTACAGCACATCCCTAGGACATTGGTATGAAAAGAACTTTACCCAATATTCTCCGTAAGATACCTCGGTGTTCCGTCTTGATCTTTCTTTCATTAGGCGTTTGTTTTTGGAAAGCTTTCCGTGAGTTGATTTTACCTGAAAGTATTTTTGGATAAAGTGAGAATAGGGAATTTTGCTTTTTTGTTATATTGAATGCATATTTTTTACATTTTTTTACCTATGTTGCGTATTTACAGTAGTTCTCAAACGTTATTTATTTTCAAAACTTGAAGTTGAGTATGTTGACAAGGACAAGGAAAAGCGTCTAACCATTGGCAGCTATAGTTCAATAATAGATTGTTTTTTATTAATTTTCAAAATAAAATTTACTATATTTTTCAAATTTGACCAATACCTCCTTTTCTCCCCTAAATAAACGCTGTATTAGCTAGTGTGGCTACGATAACACTGCATCAAGCACGGATCAAACCTGGAATCTTTCGCAGTTGTATCGCACTTCCTAAGCATTGACTTATGTGCGTTTAATTAACGTCCGAGCGTAGGAGAAAAGTTTCTATGACAAATAATGATTAACTGGTAAATTCTTTAACTTATTTATACATTTTGTGTCAGTAAACTAAGTATAAATGCTACCTTAAGGACAAGTGTCTGTTGAAGCCCATTTATGTAATTGGCTCTTTTATTAATTCTATATTTTTCTCTTAATAAGTCATTATCTTTTAAGCAATTCAATTTAAGCTGTAATTAAAATTGTTCTGTGGATAAATTACTTTGATGAACGTAATGAATTCAGAAGTGGGATTACAAGATTGTTGTTGCAGAGTTTTTCAGAAAATACTTATAAATATAGGATTTATAAGTATCCCTCACAACTCAGTTAGACTAACAGAAGCGTATGGATGCGTTCAAGTGTATGTTATTATTTTCACTTTAAATGTGATTCATCATCATTATCAACCTATTAATGGCCCACTACTGTTAGAATGTGTGAACAAAGCTTTATAGGCAATGTAATGTAATCTATATTTATGCTTGCATTGCATAAAGCGGCTTTATTATCTTTTAAATTAGTCTATGAACGTTATGGCCTTTACCTATATATAGTCTGCGCAAACTTATTACTTTCTCTTTTTCCGGCCAATTAATTGCAATATGGAGTTGTCCGTAGCCCGTACTGATCTAATATTGTATTGCTCCCAATCTTTCATTCTTCTTCTTCTAGTGTCATCTCCTATCTGAGGTCAGCTATCATTATTGCTATCTTAACTTTATTGGCTGCTGCTCGAAACAGTGACCTAGAGCTCATATCAATCTTTAATTTAACAAGTGTAAAGTGTCTCACCATAACTCTGTCAACTACTGGGCCAGGCCTCCTTCCATACAGGAGAGGAGATAGAAGGGGGAGGTGGATTTTCTGTGTGCTAACGTTTAACAAAAAAATTCCAGCGGTTCATACCAATCATTTCACTTAATAACATTGTAGTGTGCTTAACGCATACTCGTAGATCTCTTATTAAAAATACACAATCAGCGACTAAAAAACCTTCCTCACTAAATGAGCGCCAAGACCAGGTTTTAGGTGGACTTTGCAAGTATTCGCATTGCAATTTCAACCTTAAATGGATCTTCCTAGGATTTGTTCCTTGAATTTGTTGGAAATTATTATATTTAATTTTGAATTTTAAGCAAATGTATTAGATATAATTATTTTCTTTACGTAAAACTATCCAAACTAAATATTGGTCAGTTTCAAGTGAAATTTTCTACATGATTTTGCGTCGTCGTTTGGGTCTTTTTATAAATGGTTTTATTATTTAGTTATTTTTTATTTTTTTAATACGAGGAGGCTGAAGTATCGTTATTTGTATGAATAGCACCATCGAAACAGCCGTAAAAATATTAAATTATTATTCCTCATAAAACCCGCCATCTATCCGCAAGAAGTTCTTTATTCATAGTACGTTGCTAACCTTGTCTAACAAATGAGACAAGTCCTTTCTCTTTTAAACTTGTTTAAATCGTTCACAGCTTTTCCAGCTGGCATTAAATTTGTTCGATTCAGACGGGGCTTAATTAAATTTGTAAAGTTTTTAGTGTCGCGGCGAAGTTTCACCGTACAATTATGATCAGGTTATGGTTTTCAATATTCATGGTCTAATGTTTTACGACGGTACTAAAAATGATATGCGATAAAAAAAGATAATAAAAATTTTTGCTTCCTTAAGCTCGCTCTTATCATTGGGGTAGTATCTGTGAGACCACAATATTCTGTAAGAGGCGTCATATGGGGATATAAATGATTTTTTGAATATTTTATATACTTTATAGCCTCTATAGCTACACGGTCTAGGACTTTTTTTTTTATTGACTACAACTTGTAGTCAATAAAAAAAAAAGGCCCTTGACTGCTATCACACCTGAAGTTAAGTGATGATGCAATCTAAAATGGAAGCGGGCTAACTTGTTAGGAGTAGGATAAAATCCACACTCCTACCGGTTTCTACACGACATCGTACCGGAACGCTAAGTCGCTTGGCGGTACGTCTTTGTCGGTAGGGTGGTAACTAGCCACGGCGAAACCCTCCCACCAGCCAGACCAAGACAACTGCTCCACCGGAAATCGAACCCAGGACCTCCGTCCTATAAATCCACCGCGCATACCACTGCGCTACGGAGGTCGTCAACTTCAATGGTGGGGTTATGAGTGTGATCCTTAGCCATAGTTTTACTATTAATTTCTTACTACCTACTATAAACACAGACCTGTCCCTTAGAGAAGAAAATGAAATAAATAACAACCCATAATTTTTTTAATTAAAAAACAACAATATTAACAGCCTGTAATAATGGCCTCTTAACCCTACCATTTATCCAGCACAGCACTTACCGAAAAAGTCTGACAAATTGGCAAAAAATAACAAAATAAATTTCATTCATTACATCATAAATCACCAAACAACACTTCAATTTAATATTTATTGCTTACGGTAGACTGGACGGACTTTAATGGACTGACAGCCATATTATACAAACGATGGAAAGATAAGCGTACTCGTGTGACACGTGAAACTATAGCCTTGTACAAATATAGAAGAAAAAGTAAAATGATTCCTTCTCGTTTTATGCACAAAGAGGCGCCGGGGCCGATAGCACGCCGACCCTACAGACAGGATACCGTCCATATTTTAAACTATGACAAGGGTCTTTACGACCGTACACATAAATACTATAGTTTACTTCCGTGCACTGAATTTTCTTTCACACACAATAATAAATAGGAGGACTTGAAAGCCAATTTGGCTTTACATATTTTTTACCGTCCGCCCGGTCCTCGATACGCCGTAAATACGTAATCCGAACAAATTGGCCGGCCACAGGGCGCCGTAGATACGCCTGCTACAGCGGGCCGGGTTTTACACTTCATTTGTTTGATAGATAATACCTGATGCTGCTGTGGAGGATCTATTTATAAAGTGGCAAGAGATCCTTCACTACATTGGTGTGGTTTTGTATCCGAATACCGAAGCACGGTTAAGTTTTGTGAGCGTCTTTTTTCTGGTACGACAACAGAAATAGAGTTTTTCCGAATGCTTAAACAAGCATATAATTGAGGGCCTCGGATGTGCACAAACCATTTTATCTATGATGAGGTTTATTTATACCTCTAAAGATCTTATGTGAGGATAAACTCTTTCGGTACGAAATGAGGTACGGCGCCAGTCGTTCTGGCTTCCCTTTCGCTCACGCATACGGGAGCAGGCTCCTCTCTCACTCTAACCGACAGCGCTAGCCGTATTTAAGTTATCACTACATTCAGGAGTCCCCAACACGTTCACTTTTTTTTTTAACTAAGTGATACGTTACGGCAATAATAATAACCAATCCAAAGAGCAATCCAAGACCTTTTAGATTTGAGTTCGGCTTTACCCGAAAAGTTTTTAAGAGTTAAATTATGTAACGAAAACAGCATATTTCTGTTTACACCTAATTCATAGTTTATTATGATTACAATATTTATTATTCTAGTACAGGCTACTGTATAAGAATAATATTGAAAGTCTCAAATAAACGAAGACCGTTGAGCGTTTCAAGAGGAGCATGAATAAAAGATACCACGATTGCTTATTTGGAGTTTGATTCTGATAAAATATTGAATCGGGGTATTGCAAGGCAGATCCAACCTTAACTATTCATAGCTTCGAGGGAATAAACCTTTTTTTGCTTTTATTTATTGGATACTATTATAAAGATATTAGGCTAGTCTGCACACAAAAAAATACTGAAAGAGAAATTTAAAATTTTATTCTGTTTTTATCGACTACAAGTTGACCCTTGACTGCTATCACACTTGATGTTAAGTGATGATACAATCTAAGATGGAAGCGGGCTAACTTGTTAGGAGTAGGCTGAAAATCCACACCCTTACTTAAAGAGTTTTTGTTTTAGTTATTTGCACAAAAAGGAAGTTTTATCTCGAAAGCTTTTAAAGTATGGTAAATCTTGATTAGACGTGCTATTTTTGACTTTCAACTTTGCGATGTACCTACTGCAAACAGCGAAATGTTCTCACATGCACGTTTAACCCATTACTTCCCAAGGTGAGAAATAAATGCATATTTAATGGTTTTATTGTTTATTACGTTTATAAGTACATCAAAAAAGAATAAAATAAAGACAAAAAAAATATTGATGAATTAGTTTACATTCCGTGAAATGTTGCGTCTACGCAACGTTGGGATTACTGAACTTCAATTTTACCAACAGTCTAATGACACTAGAGTAGTAGCGTGAGTGAAAAATTTTAAAACAATCAGCATGAAGATGCACTTGACATTTTTTACACATAAATTGTTGTACTTCTACATTGTCGACATCTTCTTCGACGTTTATTTTCGTGCTCCTCTATGACATGACCAATATTATCGAAGCGAATATTGGATAGTAACGCGGTTTTGGATGGTCACCCTAAATTTGTATTACCAGTACAATTTCGTAGCAGACATTAATAATATACCAATAAATCTTTTTAGTTCTACCACCGCGAGAGTAAATAAATGACGGTTATGGTCACGAGCATACTTTTCCGAAAAACTTACAATCTGTTTCCAAACTTCATCGCTAAAAAATAGGGAAAATACTTCAAAAGGTGTTTTTCCACTTACACGTTCTTCAATATTTTGTGTCATTGCTATTTCGTCACTTGTTGGAAAATTTGTATTAGTTGGGCGTTCTTTTTTCCAAACTGGAACACATTTTGGTGACTTCTTTGACAGTCTTGGCTTCGTAGAAGTAGAAGGTCCGGGCTCATCTTGCGTATTTTCAGGTTCTGCGGGTATATCGGTGTGAATTTCATACGTTCCAGCGATATCAGTAGAAACAATATTGTCGTAATCACCTAGCGCGTCATCATCTAGGCCTTCCTCGTCTGTAACATTGTCAACCATCGGGGACATACCATATACACGGCATCGATTTGATTGGCATCTTCTAAATCCTCTTTCTCTTCTAATATACTCAAAGATAGTACTTGTTTCTAATTTCTTGAGAAGATAGTACTTGTTTCCAAGACATAATGTTTTGACTTTTCACTTTTTATTTACTAATTTTAGTACACTTACTTATCGTTTTTTTAGTAAATACTATGAGTATAAGACACTGTTAGCTTGACGTTCTATGATCGACTAACTAAACTAAAAAAAGAGCTTCTACTCTTTGAATAACGAGAACTGATTGTTTATAATAAATTTCTAACATCATTTGCAAAGTGTGTAACAAGAACCACTTACTATGGTTTGTCCCAACGTTGCGTATACGCAACGCTTCCTGGAACTCTAAAATAAACAATGTGTGTAAGTAGTTTGGTCCAACTAAGTGATTTATATTATAAATAATATATCACTTAAGCTTTATACAGTGTAAAAAGTTTAGTTTTCATTTAATTAATATTTTTTATGATTAGATGATTATATCGATCTCTAGGTGACTGGATTAGCAGTTTTTGAAAAATAAAAATTAAATGTATATTTGTTTAAAAAACCATTTAAAAAAAATTAATTCATCTCTTAGTTCTTGTTCTTGAAACTGACTTACATTTCGTGGATGTATTTCCTTGTTGTTAAAACAAAAAAAAATCCAGTATAAAATGTTGCGTTTGCGCAACGTTGGGTAAAGATGGGTTAACTTGATCGCTGAATAATTCGTTTTATACATTGTACCCTGAATAGGCATAGAGAGACAAAATAGAAAGAAATGCTTATCTACTTTTGCATTTAAAATACAGATATATGTATATTATTAAAGTAGTGTAATAGTAAGCGTACGAGTGTATAAAAGCGCGCTGAACTTTTGCAAAGTAACGCCTGTTTTCATTCGATCGTAAAGCAATTGCTAAGTTCTTTTCCGGTACATTTAAGAGGCACCGATATAAAAGTCTCTCAGAAGCGCTACCCTGAGTTAATAACAATTCTGAGAAGCATGAGACAATTATCGGCAGTTCAAAGGAGTTTTAAATATAAAATGGCAACGACACATGTTACGGAGACGCAGATTCGTCAACGATATCGCTGTCCTTTTTTGTTTCATGTGATTTATGTGTGCGTCTCTATCGGCGCAAAATGGGTTTCAAGGAATTACTTAAATATTTTATTGCTTAAATTGCTTTTTATGAAACGTTTCTTTCGTTTTAGGCAATTTGGGATCGTTTTCAAGTTGCCCGTTATACTCTGACGAATGGCTCGCTTTATTAGGAAAATAATTTTACGTTCTAAAGAACATAGTAATTATTTTTCGTATTATGGCGAAATAGTGTTTTTCCATACTAATACTTGACGAGAAGCTCTACCTTATCTTGGTGAAAACCATCACTTAAAAAGAAAATCATGCAGGGTCATTTTATAGACTTCATATTGTTCGCAGAACCACATATTTTATTAATAAACCGTCATAGAATGTACTACACTGCGCATCATTATGCGGCAAAGGTACTAAGCCTCCTGTGCATAGACACTGTACCCCTAAATCTATCTACTGAAACTATAGAGTTTCAGTAGATAGATTTAGGGGTACAGTTATGTTAGGCAAAAGAAATAAACATGCCCATAGCAACTTTCCGCACGAGCTCTGTTTTTACTACTTGTTACTTCTATTAGGTATAATTTACTTGCCTCGTTGGTCTATTGGCTTGCCTGTGTAACTCTGGATCAGGAGGTCTTGAGTTCGGCAATAAAATATTGAAATTGCCCCTCGTCATCGGAGTGTAAATTAATCCGTCTGTCCCGGTCCTTTTACATCCGATCTCGATCGTAAGTGAACCAATTAGTATTGTAAGCCCATTAACACAGGAAAGTTTGGCTTTTGGAAGGCTTAAGAAAGAAAAAGAAGCTTATAAAATTGTGTAAAATTTTTAAACAACAATCAAATTATAGTTGTTCCATCTTTCTTCTTTTATTTTACTACTGTCCGTTAAAGTGAGATTGCAATAGCTTACTCTAAATTTGTACAAGTAAATATCAAATGTAATAAAAATAAGTGGAAGCCTCGTGCAAACACAGCAGTCTGCCAAGTTATTATTGGAGTAACAGATGTGATTTATCATCTTAATGCGCGAACGGGACATCCGAGGATGAAAGAAATGAATGAATATATCTCAAATCAGCACTCAACACATGTAGTGTACACGTAGTCTTAATACAATGTAGGATTTATTTTTTATATTTTAATAAATTTCTGTACGACTGTGGAATCTACCATTTAAGCTTTATATTTCGCACGAACTCGATCAAAATTTACCTGATGAATAACCAAGCTATTGGTTCTTCAACTTCGTTCTAGTCTAAATTGCAGAACCGGCAGGAATCGAACCCGCGTCTCTCTGGCAATCCGAGCACTTAGAGCGCCTTACCGCTAGGTCACGGTCCCGATGACGTCGTTGCCGAAATTGTGCTTTTGATATTATGTTTTCGATATTCAGGTGGTGTCACGTTTTTTCGTTACGGAATTTTTGGATTCGGTCTCCACGCTCAAGGCCCGCGATAGAAGCTATGCAATAGCTTAATATATTGTGACAGCACATAAATAGTAAATCACTGTATCTATCAAATCAGAGACTTTGCTCCTTTTCCAGTATATCTTCTCACGTTCGCTTCTCTTGTTACGCCCTTTCTCACTCTGCCACCCACCTTTGCTCTACTCGTACATAAATAATTAAGTTTCATACAAAATTAGATTATACGAAAATTCACAGTTTGTCCTCAGACCGGTGTGTTTAAAGTTTTAGTGTTAATCAAGTATTTAATGCAGCGTTGATCAAGTTGTTTCAAAGGTTTGTTGTAAGGTTTATAGTATATGCAACGGTTTAGTTTACACGCAAGACTTTGCTTGGAGTTGTGACTTCATACTTCAGTTGTTGCCTTCAGGGAAACTTTATCAAACATCAAATTTGAATTAGTTCCATTCAGACCGGATTCAGGTGCGGTTCTTGTGACGCAAGTTTATGCAAGTTCCAACAAGTCGATATATTCTTGTGTGACGCGAATTGCTTTGACGTCGCCGTACTTTGCTCTCTGTGGTCCGAACTTGTACGCAATAAACTTGCAAGTTAATACAAGTCTCACAACTCATACTCTACATATTGAAATTATTTCATTTGTAGGTCGTTTGAATGGTGAACGGTTAAAACTCGATTAATCCAAGCAGCAACATTATTCAAAATTCCGGGCTCGACAAAATCCCATCCATCCATTCCGCATACTTTTTTAAATCCCAAAAAAAAGTAAAAATGTTTGTCTGTGACTTACTGTTAACTATGTTCTATCTGACGATAAGTGTAGATGAAATCCAAAATGAATGCGCTTGTCTAACATATAGATATTCACTCTTGTGTTAGGAATCCTCAGGCCACTTTATAATGTTCAATTGTAGAGTCGTTAGTTAACAATTCCTCGAAAAACTTTACCGATACACTAAAGAAAGTTAAATACACTGAAGAACGTAACAGGTTCAAGTTAAGCCCAAATCGTGCTTTACAATTATGCTACTGTGTACCAGAGCTAAATATCTTGAATCTAGGTTAGCGTAATATTCCAAAAGCAGTAGGTACTTACAAACGCAAAATATTTAAAGAGCGTTCTCTGAAATAAATACTCTTTTAAAGCAAGTTTGTTCAGGTAGCAAAGTTTTGGAGATACACTTACAGTTTCGCTCACTTTTAAAGTACCTACTGTTTTACTGAGTCCACAGAAATGAAACTTTACTCCCCCTACCGGTTTTATATTATTCAACTTGTGTAGTACTTGAATTTAAACTCGTGAAATATATTTTACGTACGTACGAGTGGTGCAGCTAAATACAAATCTGTGTAAATGAAAAGTAATGAGGAAATGAATTCAAATAAATGTAAAATAAATTATTTATGAAATCTTTTTCAGTGGATATCTGCTTTAAAGATCTACTAAAACTTGGACCCATAAGGTAGCGCTTTGGTCGGATTTTTCGATTTTTCGCACATCAGAAATTATAATTAATTCCAACAAATCGTTTTACTTCATTAATTATCATCAATATCAGTCGATATATACCTACCATAAGCCTCTTGTGTTAGTAATGCCAAACACCACGATCTTAAGCCGCTTGCGTCCAGCGTATAAATTCACAACAAAAATAGAACCAAAAAATAAAAAAGGTAAAAAATAACTGTATAGTTATTATATTAGTTCCTTTAATTATTTAAGCATATCTATGAAGTCGGTGCCAGCCAAGTTGAAGGAACAATTATTTTACGTAGTAAAGCAGTTTGTGGGTTCTAGGTAATGTCCTTAAAGTAGAAACCTTAGCTGGCACCGATTCCTAGATATGCTTAAATAAATTAAAAGAACTAAATGACACAGTTATTTTTTACTTTTTAGTGCGTTTGGGGTCGGTTCTATTTTTTTATAAAAATTTTTATTTCTTACTTTTTAGTGATTTATCGCCACTTAAAGTAGTCGTACTATACTGTCATAGTATATTATACGGAACTAGTGGCCAAAAAGCTATCGATACCGAGACAAAAACGGAAATCGCTGTAAGCGTGCCTCCAAAATTTGAAGAGTTCCTTCCATTTTCCCAGGATACCATCATCAGATCCTAACATGATGACAATGGAACCACCTTGGATGTATGCCCTTTCTAATAAAAAAAGAATTATCAAAATCGGACAACTCTGTAAAAAGTTATGCGTGGTCATACATAAAAAAAAATATACGTGTATAAAATTTTTCGTTGAAGTAGAATTTAATTTTGCTCGTTAAAGACTCAGAATAGATAAAATATTTAGGAATGTAGATACATTTCTTGAATTGTTTAAATCTTTAGACTGCACGGCACGTAGTGGAAACTATACAAGAGGTCTATCAACATGATGTAAAGTTGTAAAATCGATTTACCCACGCGAACCCAAACCCTTTTGACATCTTTATTACAAGCATGATTCTATCAAACTGAATATTGGCTTAACTAATGCGCATTATCTAAAGTAATGGGCCATCAAAGGAGATCGCTACGCACATCTTAAATACGCTCAATTGATACGATGGGGGTCAATTGTTGGGATACTCCTGAAATCCCTCTCAAAGCGTCAAACTTAAATCGCCTTTATCTTTATGCTCTTTATGACTAATTTTGCTTGCTTCAGTTTTAGTAATTTTTTGACATTTCACTCCATCACTAATCGTCAACGCTGTTGCACTTGTCGTAAAAGATTCTTGCTAAATTGTAACTTATGACCAAAGCTATAAAGGTTATTATTGCGTGATATATCTGAGTGTAGTGACATATATTTTTGCGGGGTACTTGTTATTAAATATGGCTATTACAGTAATTTGTGGCGGTATAACTTTATTAGGCTTTTTATTACGTCGACTACATCTCACTGATGGAAGGGTGCTATTGTAATGATTTTGATGTTTATGAATGGGGGAATCTTTTTTATGTTCTATTTGAACTCCCCTTCTTTTTTACTAATATATATGATTAACTCATTAATTCATTACACATTATTGTAATGTAATTTTCTAATACTATTAAGAACTTGATTTTTTGAAGAATCGATCGACCAGTTGACATTTAATTCAATATTAGTCACTTAGCTTCTTTCTTTGTAATTTTTCGATCAAATTTTAATTGGGTTGGTTAAAATGAAATGCTCAAATCATTCACTAGGCATCAGTATTCAAGGCTTTACCAACCAATGATTCCTAAAAAACACTATTAAATATTTTTAAAGTGTTTTCAAAGCATCTAACCACTATTGTAGGGGTAAATTTATTAAAGCAGTTAAACAGTTGCACTTTCTTAATAATTTAGGAAAGTGAAGTGTTTTTTTCGCATTTGGCGAGCGCACCGTACATTTGTGCCAGGGCCGCGACCTACTTGCACAACTGAAACTACTGGTGGCTCTTTTGGTAACACTTTGGTGAGATGAACCGACTGTGGAAAAGAACAACAAACGAAATATTTCAAACAAATGAACGCCACAATAGCCTAACCTGTAAAGAGCTGACTGAAATTAAAATGGTACCAAGATGTCCGCACGTTGCTCTACTCTCATACTTATTCATAGCAAGCTTTTTACCTGAAGAGAGACGAATGTTAATTGTGTCAAATTAAAACATTTTACAAAAAAGGAATATTAATACTTTAAAGTAATTTGCCGTTGGTTCAGTCGGTCGGGCTGAAAAATATTGAGCATTTCTTTCTTGCACAAAATTCTAGCCCAGAGTAGAGATGGACCCGTTGTCTCCGAGCGCACTGAATGTCCTCTCCAGGTAATTGTCATTAATATCAGCTGATAGTGATTATTAGTAGCAGCAGCGTAGTGGGTGGTATACATTGCCTTACCGAAAAAGAAGCCTGGTTATAATCCTGAGGCCCAGTAGGGGTACGTCTTATAATAAATTACCAGTTCGCCATACGAATGCATTTATAGAGATTTCATATTGATTTTTATAGACTTTATTCATTTATTTCATAATCACTGTATTATATACATACTGTATATAGTATTGTATTCACTGTGAATTAGCGTAATTGTCTACAATTAGAATAGAAGAACCCCCATACAAGGCAATAAACCCGAGCTCATGACGTACACAACAAAAACGGAATTTTCTAAAAAAAACTGCACCACTTATTAATGTAAAATGTTTCTTTTCAACGATCATTACCGGCCACTTAAGGCGGCGCTCGGGTTTGCAACGCGTATGCAGTTTTAGAGCCAACTAGGATTAAACGAGGTAGAGCGTGTTGCGAAAACGTTTTAATTGTTTTTAGTGTTCATCTTATTACACTTACCTCATGTAATTGCATTAATACTGGTGCTTATACCTCTCGTGACCAACTTCGTCCTTGATGGAAACCCTGATGTAACCATTAAGAGTACGTTTTATTATGAGCAGCTACAATGTAGTTTTCTAAACAATCCAATCGGAAATATTAGTTCGTCTTCAGCTTCATCCACTCAAAATGTTATACTTCCAAAAAAATCAAAATCTATTACAGGACGTAGCTCAGAAAATAACTTATCACTAGTTTGCGGTATGGAGGGCTTAGGGTGCTAATATATGACCCTATATCTATTGTCTAACTGTCAGATGTTAATGATGACGTCCAAGACCGGCAGCTGAAGATACTCGCTTACGCAGGGAAGCTTTAACACCACCAATAAACCAATCCGGGCATCTACTGAGAATTATCGGAAGAAGACTAGTTCATAGTCTGAAATAGAACTCGGACCCCAGGCATTAGGATACGAAGCCACGTTGATTAATCGCTGGGATAACGGGGCAACTATTTTACTAGATAGCACTGATCGATTCCCAATCGAACTAATTGGTTTACCATATCGTATTCCAGCCAATATCAAAATTACGTCACAAATTCGTTTATATTTGCACAAGCACTTTTGAAAAGTCATTTTTGCCAGTGTATACTGACGTTACCACTAGTTGAAGAGATTTTGCCACCAGAAGAATTCGATAGTTGTAACAATTTGTAATTTACAAACTATGCTATTCTTATTAACTATGTTAGTTTACTTTTAGTTGTGTGTAGAGTAAAGGTAGAGCAAATGCTTCAAAAATCTTTATTGTTAAATAAGTCATCAATTCTAGAGTAAAATTTACTTTAAAGCTTCAGTCCATAGGAAGTGATGATTACTCACTATAATGTAATTCCCAAAAGTCAATATCACTAAAACTGTAGGCAACTTTACGAGCGGTCTCACCCTAACCCCATCCGTGTCTATCAGCGCATCTATTTTCGTCGACCATCTGACACCATCACTCCGTAATTTAATTATCCCTCCTTCTAGCGCCCTCCCACCGTGACGAGTATTTCGGTACGATTTTACGTCAAACTTGCGGTTGGCGTGAAATCATTCTGATCAGGCTTATAACCTTTTAACGGCATTCGGAAAGCGTTTACTGCTCGATGACAGTTCCATTTTCTTCGAGAAAGTGATAAGAAATTACTTATCATTAGCTTTTTTGATAAATAATTTTTAGATGTCATTTTTCTAGAATAGTGGATACGACAATTACCCAATATGGAGACAATAATACCCAAAAATGGAATTTTAGTCATTTCGAATTGAAGTCATTTGAATTCGACAACGGAATTGTCTTTTTATTACTGACTGCATGTTAGTACTTGACTGCAATCTCCCCTGGTGATAAGTGATGAGTAAGTGATGATGCAACCTAAGATTGAAACGGGTTAGCTTGTTAGGAGTAGGATAAGATCCCCACGTCTTTCGCTTTCTAGACGACATCGTACCAAAACGCTAAATCTTTTTAAGCTTTCCACTTGGAGTAAGCCTGGACTTGTGTTTTAAGAAAATCTACAGCCGCTAGCTGCAGTCTCACCTGGAAAAAATACTTGCTTACTAATCCAACAAAGGGGTTCGATTAGTAGCAAGTATTGTTTTAGCACCTAAGTAGTTAGTAGTTCCAACTACCACTATGAAATCTTATCTGTAGTCTCAAGTGTGTGGCGGCACTAAGTATGCAACTTGTTTACTTCCTTAATAGATTCGTGCTTAAGTATTACTTTCCAGGCATGAGGCATTCTAGACAGCGTTTATATTAGCTTGACCTAATTAATCGGATCGCTGACATCAACTGACGACACATAGGCATTGCAAACTAACGTCCTATTTTATTATATCAACGTCATTATGATCATTCATCCTCATCATTACGGTTTTATTATTATTTTTGAAGGTCACCGTAGAGCTGTGGCATGCGCAGTGGATTTATAAGACGACGGTCCTAGGTTCGACTCCTGGGTGGGTCAATTAAGATTTTTTAAATTGGTCCAGTTCTGACTGATGGGAGGATCCGACCGTGGCTAGTTACCACCCTACCGACAACCGCCAAGCGATTTAGCGTTCCGGTGCAAGGTGTAGAAATCTAAAGGGGTGTAGATATCATCTTACCCCTAACAAATTAGCCCGCTACCGTCTTAAGTTAAATAAATAAATATTATAGGACAATTACACACATCGCTATATAAGCCCCAAAGTAAGCGTACTCGTAAGTAGCTTGTGTTATGGCTGCTATGATACATAAATACTTATAATATATAGATAAACACCCAGACACTGGAAAACATCCACGCTCATCACACAAACATTTTTCCAGATTTGGGAAACGAACCCACAGCCTAGGACGCAGAAGCAGGGTCACTACCCACTGCGTCACTCGGCCGTCAAAGTTGCATCATCACTTACCATTACTTATGTTTAAAGTCAAGTCTAACTTGTAATGAATACAAAAAGTATCAGGCTCGTTCTATCTCTCCTCTTCTATGCGAACCATAAACTCGTCGTTTTAAACCACTTACAGCCCAATGATAACTTCTAAACATGGTTCCCTTTTCCATACGCTTCTTGAGAATCAGATACGTAGGTACCTACTCGTCTGCTAAACACCTAATCGTAAAGACACTATTGTCCAAAGATACGAATAAATGGCGTTGTTGGCGTATCTCATAAATAAATAAATAAATAAAATAAATATGACATACTTAGGTACTTGCTTGGTTAACAAAAATAAAAATCCTGTTAATAGAGCATCATCTATATATGATTATGTGAACTTAGGACGGCCTAAGTAAATACGAATAGTTATTTTTTGTGACTTTATCCTAGACATTTTTACTACACGAAATCATTTTCACCATGTCCCTAATAAATTAGCCCCAACTGAATTGTGGAAACATTCCATAGCTGCGCGAAATTATCATAAAAATATAAGATGTGCCTCTTAGAGGACAATATGATGGCGCTATTACTTAGATGTTATCAGTTTTATTGCGACCTATAAATGTCCGTTTGGAGCCAGGCGTGTTTGGTGCGAATAAATTGCTCTCCGCTCATAGAATTTTAATGTTTCCTCGTTTTTCCGCAATGAAAATGTAGCCTTATTATTCTTTTATTGAATGATTGAGATAACTATATTCAGATTTCTGTATATTTTTATATTATAAGTTAAAATTTTTGTATGTGGTAAATTTAGTTTGAAGAACGACTTCTAGAAAATACTTCCCATTATAGGAGAATAACGTTGGTATATTATGGCTAAGAAACATATCAATCAAGTCTATTTCCAAAAAAAACTGCACAACTGGCTTAGAAATAAAGATACTACCGACATATAGCCCATATTTTAATAATAATTATTTTGTCATTAATTGTTTTGTAGGGGGCTAAAACTACATTTCATTACCTTGACATAATATAGTATTTTGTGTGTAACACTTTGATAAGCGTAATAAATTATGCAACTATTAATACT
This sequence comes from Mycalesis mineus, assembly GCA_034621355.1. Lineage (NCBI taxonomy): Eukaryota > Metazoa > Arthropoda > Insecta > Lepidoptera > Nymphalidae > Mycalesis > Mycalesis mineus. Next base: position 17,970,392 of record CM067887.1, on the reverse strand, counting down.
AAACGAGCTATTTGTATGCTAATATTGACCACACTTTCACATATAACTTAAAATTATTTATTAATAACATAGTAATAGAACGTGGTTTAAAATGATAAACTTAACTGAATACTTGATAGATGGAGAATAGTTTGGAGACCATCCTTATTATATTCTAACAATAAATTAGAAAATATGGTTGTTTTTAAGAAATTTCTTCCAAATCTGCGCGCTGAAGTCAAAATAACACAGATCTTTTTTTTTTATCGACTACAAGTTGGCCCTTGACTGCTATCACACCTGATGTTAAGTGATGATGCAATCTAAGATGGAAGCGGGCTAACTTGTTAGGGGCAGGATGAAATCCACACCCCTATCGGTTTCTACACGACATCGCACCGGAACGCTAAATCGCTTGGCGGTACGTCTTTGTCGGTAGGGTGGTAACTAACCACGGCGAAAGCCTCCCACTAGCCAGACCAAGACAAATTAAGAAAAATCTTAATCTGCCCTGCCGGGAATCGAACCCAGGACCTCCGTCTTATAAATCCACCGCGCATACCACTGCGCCATGGAGGTCGTCGATGATGCTCTATTAACAGGATTTTTATTTTTGTTAACAAAGCAAGTACCTAAGTATTTCATATTTATCCGTATCTTTGGACAATAGTGTCTTTACGATTAGGTGTTTAGCAGACGAGTAGGTACGTGTCTGATTCTGAAGACGTATGTAAAAGGGAACCATGTTTAGAAGTTATCATTAGGCTGTAAGTGGTTTAAAACGCAGATTTGTCAGGTTTTCATACATAAATCTAAATTATATAATTTACACAAAGGCTTGTAAGTAGATACGCATTGGAAATTGAAATATAAGCTCCATAGTTTCCTTTACGTGGAGGTAGACCTGTCGCTATACTCGTAGTTGAACGTTGCAATAATCTGCTAATGATGGTTTTAAATCCAGTCTCGTTGTTCACAGCAGCATAAACAACATAAAAGGCATTAGTCCAGCTCATTAATACTATAATAATAGCACCAATATCAAAGTTTGCTTGTTCGATCTAATTAATGCCTGACCATCTTTATGGTAATTATATCTCGGGCGACATTAACGAGGAGCGAGCGCGCATCCTGTCTGTCACTAACGGCCACTTTTCTCTAAATAACTGCAAACCCTGTTATAGTACGAGATCCCACGGCTCGTTTCTGCAGGTAAACATTTTCGATAAAAATTATTGCAATGAATTAGCAATAGGTCGCATATCACAAATTGGCCGCAATTATCTTTTAAAAATTATTTTTTCAATTATTTTGAATGATTTCAATCATAATCATAATTGAAAAAAACCGTTCGCTGTAAATACATAGTGTACCTATACAGTTGACGACAGCTATATTTATTTATTTACACTTTATTTTGACACCGTATAAGATAAAAAAAAACAAACTGAAATAATGCATGCAGTAAAATAAAAGGCGGCCCTGTCGCCTATTAGCGATTATCTATTTTCATCTAACTTCGCGTCTAACTAGTGTTGGCAACCCTGTATTTGATAATTATTTACGTTATTCCCTTATAGATTGCGTATTTAAAAAAAAAACATATAACTTTAATAAATATAAGCAAAATAATTATAAAAGCATGTAATTGCGGCTAATTTTTGAGAGACAACCTGATGTTTATCATTCATATTCCTGATTCCTGCAGAATTGATCAGTGGGATCTCGTACTATAGCGGGCACTTTTCTCTAAATAACTGCAAACTCTGTTATTAGAGAGGCTTAAGTTTCATTGACACACATGATTCACGGCGGCTGGCGCGCTGCCAGTGGCTAGTGTGTAATCAAATGCGATAGATAACTCGCTCCTACAAATTATATTATAATATGCGACGTCTTGTGTGTCAGAGTACGTGAGGAGGTTTGTAGAAGTAACTTCTGGCTTCTAGTCACTACGTTGTCACAAACGGCTGTTAATTTGATATCACACAATGCGATTAGCGACACTTTTTTACAATTTTTTACCTAGCCCCCTAAAAGTGGTTACTATACACCCCCATATTCAGTTTTTGACTATTAACGGTACATTTCTGAGTTTAGGTTACAAAAATTGATATGTATTTCAAATTTGAATTTAATTGGTCAAGTAGTTTCAAGGAAACTGACTGTCAAAGACGGATAGACGGACAAACGAGTGACACATATGTGTATTATGGTTCTATTTTTGACGTGACAACGTCTTATAATTCGATAGAGCCGGCTGCACGCACTAAAAAACATGACTCATGCGGCGTTACCTCGCTTTGAGGCGTTCCATGTAATGTAAGGCTTGAAGTGCAAGCGAGAGCGCAGAACGAGCGACAAAGAAGCACAATCGGCCTTTGCGTTCGGCAGCGTTCGACATCCGTCTATTAAATATAATTTTTAAATATATTAATTTTAAATTAAAAATTAATATATTTATAAATTAATATATTTATTATAAATTTAAAATATAAATTTATAAAATCAAAATCAATTATTTTATTAATTTAAATTAATATTTATAAAAATATACTTAAATTAAAAATTTTAATAACCAATTAAATGCTACCATTCCATCAGTATTTTCTTCAGACGTCACGTTCAACTATCGTCAGTAAACCGACTTTACAGACAACCAATTTTTTTGCTTTGGAAGTGTCCTGAACTTCCAAAGTAAAAAATTGAATTTAAAGCGAATAAAGCCCCAATTATCTTCATTTTACTGATTTATCCGGATCCAGAACCTCCATATCCCCAGCTGGACATAAAAGTCACCACTGAACCACCGTAACAGTTATTAATAGAATATAGTTTTGATTTTGTAGTAGGTATTTATTCAAATAAGTATTTTAGGATTCTAATGCATGCATTGTTCAGATTATTTTATGAAACGCATTGGCGTCGATCCAGACATGAAACATGTTGAACAAGACACTTAGTAACAATTAAGTTAACACGACTTCCGTATGACAGTTCTTACTGTAGCACTGCAGTGCTTGTACGTGTTTATTACGTTTGCCACAGTACTAAATCCAAACAAGGAATTGTTACTAACTTACAAATAAAATTTAGCAGCTTTAAGTAATTTTACCCCGGCTTTTAATCTGCGTAGATTATATTTCAGTGGTAATATTAAGATGAAAATAAATTTACAATAATTAAATCTGTACCAAACTTTGTTCTGATTATATTGTAGGTAGAGCCGTACAGTTAGGATTATAGTTAGGTTATTTAGACCGACTTTGTTTTGTACCTATGTATGAACGCAGATGTACATCTATAATAACTCGTTGACATTAGATAATAATGACAGTTCTTACGCTCAGCATCCGTTCCGAATCCAAGAAAATACGTATAAAAATAATCGAAAAACTATTTGTATGGATTCGATCCGGCGTGTGCGTAAATGCACTGACACAATACTTAATTTTTCTTCACGGACACAAAAATGACAACTAAAAATGTCATTCGTGTGTACATAACATAAAAAAATAGCCCAACAATTTTCACATCTATTTATTCGTTTTTGAAACAAATAGAAACGTCTTCCTTGTTTCTATAAAGAAAGAATGGACCTTACTAAGAATGACGCAACAAGTTTCATAATGTACCTACTTCACGTTATTTGACATGATTATCTTAAACTTAACTCACAAGAGGTCACGGCTATAGGCCACGAGTATAGTTTAGAAGCTATGCTCGTAGCTGATGTGCCGGTTTGTACGAAACGGGAGCGGTTGCTAAGCAACTAAAATTACTCTCTAAGCCGTAACGAGATAGCTAGCTTAATTGATTAGCCCCAGGTTATTAGTGTTACTAGACACCTCTAAGAAAAGATCAAAATTTGCAGTATTTTCTATATAAGTACATAATTTTATAGGTTTGCTCGTTTGCTCGCCCTACGTATTGGTTTCTAAGGCTCTTTCTGTATCTTGCTTAGGTATTCATATTTTATATGACCAACTTCCCATCTCCAAACTACTGCTATGAATTACTCAGACTTAAACCTAGGATCCAGATGTTTTGTCGCAAATGCCAGCCACTAGATCATGTCAACCAAAAAAAGAAAATCTCAATCGGCCCCGCCGGGAATCGAATGTAGGACCTCCGATTTATAAAACCACTCCGCCACGGAGGCCGTCGAAATAAAGACATGACTAATACTCTCAGAAAACAATTATTCTTTCACAATTATAAGATTCATAAGGCAATCATTTGATTGATTGCACATAAAACGATTCATCGTAAAGGGGACACTTAGCATCTGGGCATTGTTTCCACGGCGCGTGACGTCCGTCGTACGAGCCATTGGGCCGTGACGGACGGATATTGCACATTACGTTACATGTTGCGTTATTTTTGTACCGTCTTTTTATGTTCGCCTGGTACATCGTAAAATAGGTACCTACGTATCAGTTTTACGGTCTCCTTGTAGCCCACACCTTAGTTCGGGCATTTTAAACTGAGACGTCGTGTTGGTCAGTCTTAGTGATAAATAACATTGCTTAACAACTTGTCCAGGATTCACAGTCAATCGTATCCAAAGGTCACTACCACGCGTTTTAATTTCATTAAAAATAATATTCGAAACTGCATATAGCGTAAAATGAACTATGTTCGGTTAGTTACATTTATTGCCCTACGACTCATTTTAAAATGCATCGACTATATTTTATTTTATTTTATTTTGGCAAAAACAGTCATTACAAATAAAAAGTTTTACATTAAAGAAAAAAATACATGTGTAACAATAGACAATGCATTGCCGAAGATTTGTACATAAAAAAAGGAAAAGATATGTTATTTATGTGATAACAGCATAGCATGTCATAATCTAAATGTCTCATAGGTCCCTATTCCACTAGCGTTTTGCGAGCGCCAACGTTCCTTTAACGTCAGCGCTGCGTGTCTACGTTGCAGTTCCGCGTACAATCACAGAAAAAATAGGCTCCGTCAAGAAACACTCGACGAAAATAACGTTAAAAAAAATAAGAAATTATCATCGTCACTTCTGGGAAAATCATATATGGCCTAACCGATTACAAGAATGTAAATATTTCGCACTGTAGGTACTCAGTTAGTAATAAAAATAACGAATCTGAATTTTATAAATATTTGCGAATGTCGGAAACTACATATGGAAGAGAGGATTGTTATAACTTTGAGGTAAGAAAAAGAATAGATACATTTAAATTTGTCATACAAGTTTTTAAAATTGTCGTTAACGCAACGTCGAAGCTGTGCTGCGAAAAAGTTGAAGGAACGCTGACGCTCGTAAAACGCTAGTGGAATAGGGGCCTTATTATTATTCTCAACACACAACAGAAAGAGCCGTAAAAATTTTCACTGTTGAATTTCAATAAATACTTATTTTCGTTTTTATTTATAATTGGCGGCAATATCGTAATGGCTCCGGATTAAAAATAATAATTACAACAGAAAGCTACGTTTTAGCGCAATTAAAATTCACATAGTCATTTTCGTTGGAAAAACTAAACGGTGATACTTTTTAGTTTTTCCATCTATCGATAAATATCAGAACTTTTAATGACTTTTTGAAATATCACGCTTGTAAAAAAATGACTTTTAGAAATATCACGCTTAAAAAAATGCGGATCCGACGGGATTCAAACCCGCATCTCTCTGGCAATCCGGGCACTTAGAGCGCCTTACCGCTAGGCCACGGTCCCGATAACGTGGGTAGGTAAACATAAGTTGGTAAAAAATGCTATGCAATAGCTTTACCGCGGCAGTCTCCGAGTGCCACACGTCTTTTTTTTTGTAAGAGTTGGAATCTTTAAAAGATATTACTTATATGTAGGAATGTAGGATGACGACCTCCGTGGCGCAGTGGTATGCGCGGTGGATTTATAAGACAGAGGTCCTGGGTTCGATTCCCGGCGGGGCTGTTTGAGATTTTTCTAAATTTGTCTTGGTCTAGCTGGTCGGAGGCTTTCGCCGTGGCTAGTTACCACCCTACCGCCAAAAACGTACTGCCAAGTGGTTTAGCGTTCCGGTACGATGTCGTGTAGAAACCTAGTTAACATCAGGTGTGATAGCAGTCAGCGGCCTACATGTAGTCGTTAAAAAAGAAACAAAAATTCAGAAAAAGGAATATCGTTTTGTTATTTGTAAACATTCATTGATCCTTATTTGAACATTAGATAATTACAAAAAGAAAACAACTATTCGACATGATTCAATAGATACCAACAATATTTCCTTGTAAAGTAGTACAAAAGCTGATTCATACTGAACCGCCCTACTCAGTCATGCTCTGAATAAAAACAATCTACTTATCTGTAACCACCCCGTTGGTCTAGTGGTTAGCTTGTGTCTTAAGATCATTGGGTCTAGGTCGGGTCGAGTATGGGTCGGGCTATAGAGTCCACGATTATTGTTCCTATAGTCGTTTCAGTTAATGGTCTTATTGCAAAAAGCTTCGACCGACATCTCAAAAAGCTTTCGTTTCGGTTCGGATCAAGGGTTGTACGGCAAAAGTAAAATTAAAATTTGTCGAAGATATCCAAAGTTGGAAGCGGGTTATCTGTAAATTAGTACGGAGCTGCTATCGCGTTACAAGCTATGACGTCATAGCTTGTAACGCCACTGTCTCTGTCTAATTAATTATTAATATTTTATTAAGTTTTAAAAACTTTTCTGTTACTTAGTTTTTTCCTAATGATTTATTTATTATTAAACGCGGTTTTGAAAAAGAATATAAGACATTTCAATATCAGTCATCTTCCCAATTCTTCAGTTTTCACTGACAAAACAAATGAGCAATATGAAAAAAATGTTCTAATCATCCTCTGTTAATTTTAAGCATGTTGAGCAATGTTCCATTAAAAAAATTTTAGTTCCTCCACGGTTCAGCTCTTTATAACATTTAGCAAATTGTATTTCCCACTGTTCCTTAGGTATTCAACACCTTAACGGTTGCTGAAATCACATTAACAATCTCGCGGCGACCGCAGTCCACAGTCCGCCTGAACTGAACGAATACTTGCTACCGAAATAAAATTCCTCTCAAGCTGCTATTGTTGGGAGCAGATGGAGTATTCTAGTTATTTTTCAATTTATATTTTCGTGGGCAGATACCATTTTTCCTAAAAATGAAAGCACTATGTTAGTTGCAACAGGTTATAGTAGCAGCTTTAGCTTTATTATTATAGGTTTATTATGTACATATAACATGTAGTTAGGTATTATAGAAAAACCCAACAAAATCACATTGTTTTGACTCTTACCACAGTTTTAGTGACAGTTAATTGCAGATTTAAAAACATTATTAGGCTATTTTAACGGCCTACTAAAGGGCTAGACTTTTAGGAGCTAGATTTTTTTTATCGACTATAAATTGGCCCTTGACTTCTATCACAGCTGATGTTAGGTGATGATGCAGCCCGCTTCCATCTTAGGAAGCGGGCTAACTTGTTAGGAGTGGGACGAAAATCCCCCTTTCGGTTTCTACACGACATCGTACCGGAACGCTGAATCTCTTGGCGATACGTCTCTGTCGGTAGGGTGGTAACTAGCCACGGCGAAAGCCTCTCACCAGCCTGACCAAGATAAATTAAAAAAATCTCAATCTGCCCCGGAAATCGATCCCAAGACCTCCGTCTTATAAATTCACCGCGCATACCACTGTGCCACGGTACCAAGATCGTCAAATCAAGCGGCTCCAATGTAGGTTGCTGGGTTTAGGGTGGTAATATTTGATTTAGTAACGATCACTAATAGATTAAATGATGGCTAAATGTATGACTAAGAAGAAGATGAAGAGTGTTTAACGTGATATCCGGATTTAGAAATTTTACTGAAAATGTCTGACATAAAATGGAAAAGATCAATATTTAGTATACTTATTTATTACTCGACCCTAGGAACTCGTCATCCGTATAGTTATAATCACCATAAGCCGGCCAGCCCGCCAGCCCGCATCGGAGCAGTTTACTGGGTCAAGAGTCAATGAACAGATTCTGATGAACTTTCCATAACTTAGAATATTCCGTTCAATAATCCGAAGTATTTATAATGCCTTTAAAAAGTTTTTGACAATATCCATGTCGCAGTGATATGCGCAGTGGATTTATAACACGGCGTTCCTGGGTTTGATTTCCAGCTAAGCAAATTAAGATTTTCTGAATTGGTGCAAAAGTGCTATTCTGTAACGAACCTTGACAGAGTGAGTCTTGTCGTCGTCTTTATCTAACACAATATTATAGAAAGAGAGATATAGAAACGAAGTCGAGATTCGTTCTGTCAACTTTCGTTACAAAATCGACGCCTGCATGTCGAACAAATTGGCTGGTTGGCTGCGGCTAGTTACTACTCCGTCAACATAGACGTACCGTCAAGGGATTAAGCGTTTTTGTACAATGTCGCGTAGAAGCCGAAAGACGTGTGGCTTTCATTCTAAACCAACAATTTAGCCCGTCCGCCCGTCCGCCCGTCTGCCCATCCGCCCGTCCGCCCGTCCGCCCGTCCGCCCGTCCGCCCGTCCGCCCGTCCGCCCGTCCGCCCGTCCGCCCATCCACCCGTCCGCCCGTAATCACTTACTATCAGGTGTGATCGCAGTAAAGGATGACTTGTAACGAGGACTAGATTTCAGTCACAGGCTAACTTGTAGATAAAAAAAGGATTTTAATTAAAATTTGAAGTGAAGTCAACGGCTAAAACTAGTTATATTTTATTATTACCATTACAGTGGTTAGTTAGCACTTACGACTACACAGCGCCAGCTTCCACGTCGTCTAATTTGCAATTCCCTTTCCGGTGCGAATAGTTTCGCGTTAAATAATCTGCGCTCCATGAAAAGTTTGCACTTTATTTGATTATGGAAATTTCAACGTGTATTATAATTTTACGATGAGGTGTTATTACGTATAGAGCTACATATCTCCGATACAACTCTACGTATAGGATTTTTAATAAAGCGACTGAGAGCGGGGGCACACGAGCGGTGCGGCGCCGCAACGTTGTTATGTCGCAGCGGCGCCGTAGCAGCGTTGGACAGTCCGCTTTTGCGTGTCATTGCTCACTTCCTTGTGACGCATAAACAACTACGTATTCACCCTTCCCCGCCTCATCTCGGTGAATGCACGTCCAATGCGCAATGGGCGCCGGAGCGCATCTTGTGACATGCCACAGATATTTCTAAGAAACATCTTCTAAGACACCGCTCCAGCGCCGCACCGTCGCCGCAACGCATTGTGTGCCCCTGCCCTGAAAATCATCAATATAGGTACCTTACTACGTAATACATTGACTGAATACTGAATAGTTACTATATTATCTGTTATTTTAAATAAGCTTTATTTTATTTTCCGCAGCGGGTAAAGCTGCAGGAAATAACTATTATATATGATTTTAAAAATATGTTACGAAAAAAAAGGACACATCATTAGTTGTACACCATCGAAAATACTTACTTTCCTTATAAACAAAACAAAACCTTTTCAAAATATAAAATTTGTTTCAATTTAGTCGTCCGCTTCAGAGATCAGATATAAGAAGAATAACTAATTATACACGTAATATAAAACCATGTTATATTACTTAAATAAATAAAGTAAAAATTATGATAAAAAAACATAACCTTTTAAAACCAAATTGAACTATTTTGTTAGTCAGTAGAGCCCTTTTGTTTCGATGCTATTATTTCCGGATCTCGTATCTGTGTCTAGATTTTTACTGAGGCAAGTTCTTAAAGAAAATGCAGTGTTTAGTATTCTGCAGCTGAATGCTGGAGAAATCGCATTAGCCATTTCGCTACACTGGTCCAAGCTACTCTACTGATCGAAGAGTTTGCACCAAATTAAATTCTACTCAAGTATCCCTTTCAGCCAGCTACGGCTAAACAAAAAGCGGTGAAGTGTTTACGTAACAATCGATGTGTTATTCCATTGCAGAAAAATAGAGGTAATTTTGCTCATTTAGCACAAACCTTAAATAAAACTGATGAACTTTCGAAAATTTCCTTAAATATTACTCTATTTACAATTCATATGCTTAAGTTTACGTCATTATTTATACAACTAAACTTAAATCCTTATCAAAATAAATTATTTAATAATCGCAAGGATATTATAGAGAAAAGATTTGCCTTTTACAGTAGGTTAATTAGTTATATAGTTTCAGAGATATTACAAAATTTCTAAAAAACAACAATGCAAATTAAGTTGAACTCCTCCGTGTTATGTTATACGTATTGAATAGGGGTCAACATTTAGGTACTGATATTTTTTGAGAATTCGATCTTTGATCTTTTCTTTCAATTTATTTGGCATCATATTTATATAATATACGAAAAAGTTTGTAAATTATTTTGTTTATTATGAAAGCTAGACTCAAAAGAGAAATTGACTATTTAATACAAGCTATACACATCAGCTTGCCATAAATATATATTGTTAATGTTAATGTACTGTAATATCGAATAATGTTTAACAAAAATGTAGATCTTTAGTACACGGGACTTGACGGGGAACTATAAAAAAACTAAATTGAGAGGGGCAGCGGGGAAAGAGCACATTTTATATGAAAGTCTGTCTTTAAAATTAAAAGGATAACTAAGAGGTTTTCACGCGGACGAAGTCGCGGGCGACTGCCAGTGATTTATAAAGAGAGCAAACATTCAGCTAATAATGAAAATGATGTCATTCGTGGACCTAGCCATCATATAAAAAAAGTAGATTCACATATTAGCTAGAACAAACGGATAGACAGAAAGACAGAAATTTTAAAAATTGATTTTTCAGTATAGGTGCCGTACAAACAAGTATATACTTTCACATGCATTTAGAAAAAAGCTTTTGATTAGAAATAACAAACAGACACTTCAATTTTATTTATTTATATAGATAGAGAATAGCTCAGGGGTTACACGCATTAAAACTTTTAAAATTAATAATTGTCTCGTTGTTACAGATCGCGTCGCAGTGAGGCAGTGCAGTGTTGCGTGGTGATGGAGTCGAGTGACGTGTAAATATGTGCGCAAGATGAAGCTGTGGAAGAGCCTCAAGATATCGATCGGCAAACCTGATCCCAAGGGCTATCCGCAGGGGCTCCCGCAGTGGGGGCAGGGCTACGAACTAGATGGTAAGAATTTATACCATCATATCTATTAAAGAACGAATAAACTGACGTCACTATTTTAGGAGAATGTCCGACTATTATGTTTCATCAGCTTATTAGAGGGCCAGACTTTTTTTGACATGGCAGCTTCTCGTGAAAATAGGACAACATAAATGGTATGGAGTAGGTAGCTTAGAAGTTTTTTTGGCATCTTTAACCTTATATTATATTCACAGCAAACTTTAAATGTATCAGTGACCTCCGTATGCTGGGATAAATCTAGTACCAACCAATATATTTTTTTACTACAATGACGTTGACGTTAGGTCACTGTTTTAAATAACTGTTCCAAATTTCATGTAGATGATTCTTATACTTATCAAAATAATCGAGTGTGAAGGACGGACCAACGGCCGAACGGACGGAAGGGTTCATTTTACCATTATGGTAAAACTTTTTTGATTAATATTCAAAAATTAATTTAATATTAAAAAATAGTTTATTAATTAATAATATAAATTATTTTCAATTCAAAAATGAATTAAAGGAATTAAAAAATTCAAATATTTGTAGGTGTATACTTACCAATACCTACCTACCTACCTAAATACTTACGACTAAATAGCTCCACACACGTCCCGTGACGTCACGCGCCGTTTCGCCTGCCCGTCGTGACGATATGGGACAAAGGAATACAGGACGGGATCAAAGAAAACACAAGAAGAAAATTTATTTTTGAGACCTACCTGCCTACACGCACATTTATGCCTACGTGACAGATTTGATGGATACCTAGCAAGTTACTATTATATAGTCATGGCACTTGATGGTTACATGGTTACAGAGCACTACTATATAATAATGGCATGATGTGGTCACAAAAGCGTTTACACTATATATATATATATAATTTTGGCACGGATGGTACACAACACTGCACACGCACAGACGACTCCCTTGGCGATTCACAGACGTCAGCTGAAGATTCTCCAAGCACCAGATACAGAAGTCAGGAAGACGAACATCCAGCGTTGACGGTGTCCCCTTTCGCGCCGCGCGTGGAGTGTGGCGGCCGGTGCGGGTCACGCGTGCGACGGACGTCTGTATTCCTCGGCGAACGACGACTGAATGGCGCGCGGTTTTTTTTTTTTTTTCTGTTTGAGTAAGTGCCGTAGGCTCCATACGGGACCACAGCGGCGTCACCGGGGGGGTTGGGCGAGCGCAGAAGCATCGCCGGAGAGTGCCCGAAGGCGAAGAAAAAGTAAGAGGGCGTAACGACTCTCTAAGGGCGTCTCCTGTGAGACTCGGGCCTCGGCTTAGAGGGACGTTTGGAATGGGCATGTGGTTTTGGCGTGACTGTTAAGTCAGGCCAAAGCGTCCCCTTAATGGACGTGGGTGAGTTCCACGTCCGGGTGACGTTAGGAAACGGGGACCTCGTCTTCGCCGGCGAAGACGCTGTGTTTGTTGTGTGTGTGTATCTTGGGAGGCGTTGTCCGTTGTTATGTCGTCGTCAGGGTCGTAAAGGACGTTTTTGGGGCGTCTGCGTGTGCAGTCGGCGTCTGTTTCGGGAGTGTAAGAACAAGTTTCAACCACGAGTGGATTGGGATGTGTGGCGGCTTTCGAAAAGTAGTTTTTCGATAGCTGCTTCATGTGTTGTGTAATGGTTGGTAGATCCAGGTCTCTGTGGAGGTCGTTATTACGAACGAACCACGGGGAGCCCGTGGCAAGGCGCATAAACTTATTTTGAACCGATTGTAAGCGCTTGATTGCGCTCTTGGGTCGGTGGGCGAACACTACGCTAGCGTAGGTCATAATGGGGCGGATGCACACCTTGTAAAGGGTGACTTTCAGTCTAAGTGACAGTTTGCTTGAAGAGCAAAGGAGTGGGTAGAAACGACCTAACACCCATCTGGCTCTTTTTGAGACCTTCCGGATGTGTGACGAGAAGCTCATGCGGGAGTCAAAGGTTACTCCGAGATATTTGGTCTCGGATTGCCAGGGAATGGGTTTTCCGTAGAGGGAAACCTCTTGATAGATTCTGTTTCTGCGCTTAGGTTTACCCGTGAATAGTACGGCAGCACTTTTCTCGGGGTTCACCTCGATGCGCCAGAGACGGAACCATTGTCCTAGGAGCTTGACCGCTTTTTGAAGCCTCGGTATTACTACTCGGTAGCTTCTATGTGTGGAGAACAGTGCGGTGTCATCCGCGAACTGAGCGACGTGTACATCAGGGGGAATATCAACTGGAATGTCACTCGTGTAGAGTGCGTAGAGGAGCGGTGCTAGGACTGAGCCTTGGGGGACTCCCGCTCGGATAGGCCTGCGAGAGGAGAGAGTGCCATCTAGGCGGTACCTGAAGGTACGGCCTGTGAGATAGCTGTGTAGCAAACGGATCAGTTTGTTTGGCACGTCGAAGGTGTGGAGCTTGAATAGCAACCCTTCGTGCCAGACCCTGTCAAACGCTTTGGCTACGTCGAAGAAGAGGGCCCCAGTGGGAATTGGATTTCTAAATCTGGTGAAGCCAGCTAGAATGTGTTCCGTTAAGCGGTGAGCTTGTTGGACACAAGAGTGTTTGGCTCGGAAGCCGAATTGTGGGTCATTGAGAAGTTTCTTCTCGGAGACTACAGCCTTGAGTCTGTTTTGAATCAGAATCTCATACACCTTGGCGAGGGTGTTGAGAAGACTGATGGGGCGATAGCTAGTTGGGAGGTTGCGGGGCTTACCCGGCTTTGGAATGCCTATAACGGTGGCTTCCTTCCACTCTGGAGGGAAGGAGCAGTGGGCTAAAAACATGTTGAAGATTATAACTAATAGATTAATTAGTTGAACAGGGAGGAGCTTTAATGCTTTGTTGCTGATTTCGTCTGGACCTGGGGCCTTCTTATTTTTTAACCCTTTGATAATCTTTGAGACTTCGTCGTAGGTCGTGGGGGGGATCTCATCTCCGTCGGGAGGGAGCGAGAGGATGGAGGCAAGTTCAGAGTGAACTTGGTGCACGTGAGTTGGATCTACGGAAGTGGTGCTTGGAGAGCATTGTGCTTCCAGACTATCTGCTAAGCACTCGGCCTTATCGATATCCTCGAACGCGGGCGGGAGGTCGGGGCGAATTAAGGGTGGAGTGGCCGAGACGGGGTCGGCTTTGAGAGAACGAGCCAATTGGAAATGCGCTAGGTGCGATGGCTCGATCTGTCTCAGCTTGTCGTCCCATTGTCCGTCACGGAGTTGTCTTAAGCGGCGCTTAAAACGTCTCTGGAGGGTCCAGAGTAGGCTCCGATTTTGTCTGGTCGGTACTGAGTCACGGAGTCTGTGTTGGGCATCTCTTTGTGCTTTTAAAGCACGCAATTCGGGAGGTAGAGTGTTCGTGCTGAGGGCAGGAACCTCTTTTGTGCATTCAGTGATTGCACCGCGTAAATGATAACTGAGATTCTGTGAAGCTGCGAGTGCTTCTTCTACGGTCCCTATCTCGTCAGGAATTTGGGACAGAAAATTTGAATCAAGTGACTTGAGACGCTCTGAGAGCATCCCATAGTCAATGATAGATTTGGTCGGGGGGGCCGCGGAGGGAGGAGGAGGTCCTAGCTGGAATAGGACTGGGCGATGGTCTGAGTCTAGCTCGGGTAGCACTTCCGAAGGACTCGCTTGAAGTGCGATGTTCTTGAAGAGTGCTATGTCGAGTACACTCCGAGTGTCGGTTCGTAGTCTGTCGCCGTTCGGAATTCGGGTCGGTTTGTCGGGGGCGTGGATTTGGAAATTAAGATCCTCACGGTCTGTCAGTCTGTGTAGTACGAGTCCTCTGGCGTTGTTTCTTGAGCTATTCCAGCTAGTGTGATGACTGTTAAAATCTCCGGCCAGAATTACGGAGTCTCCTAGGGATAAGAGTGTCTTAAGGTCGCTCTCGAGAAGGTCTTTGGTCGGGGAGAGATAGACTGATGCTAGTATGATCGACTGATGGCCGGTCATACTCACCTGACATACGGATGCTTCCATATTGGTTAAATTGGGAGGATCAAGAGGGGTACAGTGAAGAGCCCTTCTATAGTATATTGCAGTACCGCCTAAACGGGCGGCGGTCCTGTCGTTTCTTATCATTATGTAGTTCCCTATTTTGGGATCGCGTCTACTAGGTTTTAAGAAGGTCTCTTGCACTAGAAGGATATCTACTTTGTGTGCGCGCACAAATTCGCGCACCTCGAGTATTTGATCGGTAAGGCCGTTTGCATTGAAGTGTACTATGGTAAGGGAGTGTGGTTTCAACCTGCCCTTAGACGCCATTTAAATAATCCCTAAATTTTTGAGCGGAGATGCAGAGGGCTCTGTGCTCTTTGTAAGCCCTAATTGGGTCAATCTTACATTTTTCAATGTAGATATCATACTCCCTATAATCAAAGGACTCCATGTAGGCGGAGTGGCCTTGAGAGGGAGATTGTTGGGCCTGAGGGGCCTTGGGTTGGGAGGGGGGGGCGGCGGGGGCGGCCCGCGGTGGTGCCGAAGTGGCGGGTGCCGGTGTGGCGGGTGCCGCACCGTAAAGGGGTTTGCCCCATGCGTTGGTACTAGGTACCGGCGCGGGGACAAACTTTTCGGCGGGCTTCTTGGGGGCGGCAGGCTTCCGACCCGCCGCTTTTCCCCTTCGCTTGCCGGGCTGTGGGGCCTTGGAACATCCGCGATAATTCGCAGGATGGCCCTGGAGGCCACACAGCACGCAGCTTGGGGGCACAGCGGCGACTGGCTCCTTGCGGGGACAGTCTATGGTGCCGTGGTCACCTAGGCACTTTACGCACCTGGGACGGGCGAAACAATTTTTCTGGGAATGCCCGTACATTTGACAGCGGTGACACTGTCCTATACGGCCTCTATTGTAAGGGGCCTCAAACTTGAGCCCCGTTAGGTGGCAGATTGCCCTCAAATCGTAAATGCGTTTGCAATCTTTCGAGAGCTCCGCAATGACAAGCACTAAGTCCATGGGGGCCTTAGTGCGGGTGTTGTGCATTCGGTGAACCTCCTGCACTGGGATGTTTTGTCTGACTAGGTCAGACTTGATTTGCTCAGTTGTGAGCTCTTTTGGTAAACCGCGTACTACTACGCGGAGGACACGCTCCTCTTGGAGGGCGTACGTGTGATAACCTACTGAGTTGGACCTCAGTAGGGTGGTGATGCGGCGGTGATCGTCGCTGGACGGACATTGCACCCTAATGCCTATGGCCGTTAGGCGGGCTGTCGGGACTTCTATCTGGTGGGAGGCTAGCAACGGCACCAGCCTCATCCACGCGTCCTTATCCCTTATGAATAAGGGAGGGACCTTTTCTTTAGGAGGCTCCTCCATATGGGAGTCCTCCATTTCCGAATCTGAGTCGGATGATTGGGCGTCGGCGGTGCGTGGTGCGTCGGTGACGGTCACCTTGCGGGCCGGTTGGGTTTGAGCCTTGAGGGCTCGAAGCTTACGCTTCTTGTTTTGGACGACGGTGAAGCCGTCGCCCCTGTCTTCCGGCAAAGCGGGTGACGCGGGAGAGTCGTAGTTGGGGTTGACAGGGCTAGTGTCCATGGCGGAAGGCCTGTGGACCGAGTCGCCCTGTGTCGCGGTGGGTCGGGGCTGCGGTCCTGTCAGCGGACGCGCAGAGGTCGGGGGCTGGGCTGAGGGCCCGGGTTGGGGCTGCGGTCCTTTAGTAGGACGCGCAGCGGTCGGGGGCTGGGCTGAGGGCCCGGGTTGGGGCTGCGGTCCTTTAGGAGGACGCGCAGCGGTCGGGGGCTGGGCTGAAGGCCCGGCATGGGTCGGCGGCGTCTGAGGGACACTCGCGGCGATTGGGAACTTAGCCAGTAGGTTCTCTATGAACCCTGGCTGGGTACTTTGGAGCACCTTGATGAGGTGCTCCAGTACAATTCGGTCGTAGGTTTTTGGGTCCATGTTGGACCCGGGCGCTAACTTGGGCCTCCCCGCCGAGGCAGGGAGGTGTGTGCCTAAGGTGAGACCCTAATGAGTCCTCGCCTTTAGGTGACGAGGGTGTACTTAATTTAATCTACACTATGTGTGTGTTACTCACGCTACCGGACCCTGGAACTACACTATCCTAACACAACGCAGAACACTTCACTGACACAGACACTGTCACAGCACACACAGCACTGGGATCGGGGATGAGAAGGAGCAATCGGGCATCCGTCCGAGCGGGCGTCGACATCCGACGATTGCCGGGAACCGGGGCAAGCCGCTGGTGGCAGACCGGTACGGCGATCGGAGCGTATCGGGCAGACGTCCGCGCGGGGCGGATGGCAGCGAGCGAGTAAAGAATGGCGCGCGGGGCGTACGCGCAGTATATATATTGAAATGTAAGCTTTCGGAGACACGGCTCGGAAATCATCGCGACCGGCAGCAGCAGGGCACGGAAACGAATTCGATGTTTAGTTTTAAGTTTAATATTATTGGTAATAAAGTAGACGTAATTAGTGGTTAAGATTTATCGTAATTGTGATTGGTTGTAAATATTAGTATAAATATAGGTTAAGGTCTGAAATAAACATTCACTGATACACCACGATACAAGTGATCTTTTATTTTCAACAAACAAGCAGCGAGCCCTGCAAGTAGGGAAACCTAGGACCCCTACAGGCCTAGAAACCCCTACATATTAAACAACAAAATAACTCTATGCAGTCGTTGTTCTATAACATTATTGACGTGTATTCTCTCAGAAAGCTAAGATATGACTAAATGCGATTTGGAATCTTTTTTGCGTTTTGGTTTTGGTTCGGACGCTTTTTAGCGCTGACCCGAAGTCCATAGTATTAATATGTCAATTATTGGCGGGCTTAGGTTGATAATGTTAGATAATTTAACAATTATTACCTATGAAATGATCGTAATAAGGAAAAGACGAACGGCTTAACATGTTATACCAAAATCCGACACAACCAAGGATTTGAAGCGAGGACCTCGTGATCGAAGTCACATATGCCAACTACTAGACGAATGGGGCATTCAACAAGACCGCATGATCCATCATGTAAATCTAATCATAATGTGACCACTGACATATTATATATTTTTACTAAGTTGTTTTTCATTCGTTTCACTAGGTACATGTTGTGACTGTAGGTGATATTGTAGTTCCTCTAAGTCTAATCTATGTTACAAGTATGTTACTCTGCCTTAAACCTCTATCTAACTCTGAACTTAATTAAACTGAAACAAAGCGCAACTAAAAGAGAGAAGTTAAGCTACGCAATCAGGCTCTACATCTAAAAGCTTTCAAATTAAGGTGGATACAACTAGAACTACTTCTAGAAAAAATAACTCTTAATGCACTTTGCTCACTTGTTGTAAATTTGGTATAGTGTTACTAAAAAGCTTTTAAATGGAATAACTTTTTAGTTAGTTACGTATTTCAGCTCCACACCTGGGTAGCAGATAAAGGCTTAACTAACTGTGATTTATGTCTCTTTGTTTTTAACCAAGGTAAACGAGGGCTAACTTGTTTGTTCTTTAAACAATGTGTAAACAAAACAAACAGCCTACATACCACTAAGTATAATTTAAAATTAACTCTATCTCTGTATCGTGAAGACTTTTTAAAATTATTTTATTCCTCAAGGCTAAGACTACGAAGTAATTGTTGCTGTAAAGAAGCCCAAGCTAAATTATTATTGGCATTAAGTAGGGTAAGGTTTCTCTTAAAGAAATAATGGTGTAATACTACCGGGGTATGAGTAACGCCGTGCTTAGATATTAGGCCTCCTTAGCTTACATCTTTCATGTCCATATTATAAACTGTTTGAGGGCTACCAAAGACGGATTAAATGCGTAAATAAATGCGACATTTTACGCGTATTTGTGTCTCTAACTACCTAGAGGTCTTGGTTATGGTCATACTTACATACATTTTGTATTGGGGTTCCTTTTCTGATTAAGAAAAATTGTTTCTTGCAGATATCTTTAAATAGACTGCCTCGTTAGTCTAGTGGTTTACCTATGTGGCTTAGATTACGAGGGCCTGGGTTCGAATCCTGGGTCGGGTCATTGCATCATCACTTAACATCAGGTGTGATAGCAGTCAAGGGCCAACTTGTAGTCGATAAAAAAAAATGGAATAATTCGGACTTTTTCATTCTTCTATGAAATTTTCAGTACTTTCCAGCCCAGAGACGGTACGTTGGCGGCATTACACGCCCGTGCCTCGGAGAGCACGTTAAGCTGTGGGTCCCGATCACTTTCATCAATATCTGATAGTAATCGTTAATAAATGAAAAATTATCACCCTAAGCCCGCCAACCTGTTTTGGAGCAGTGTGTTGGGTCTTCGCTCCATATCTCCTCTCCTATAAGGAGGGGGGCTTGTAGTGGGCCGTTATTAGGCTGATATAAATATTTCTAAACCTAACGCGCTGCTCTATTTTGGCAGCTTCTCGTAACATTTACTTAGTTTTTCGTTTAGTTGAAGAGAACAGAATTAATTAGCTATGTTCATTAAAATAATTTATTCTTTAAAAATAATATAGATAGCGCAACGCAGCTGCCCTAGAACTACAGAATAGACCGGAGCAAAAATAAAACCTAGCCAACTTACCTATATTATAATTTAAGTAGACAAAAAAATTCGACCAAACGCAACATAAAATGTTAATTTCAGCATATTTTAGTAAAGTAAACAGTTGAAAAGGAAGCGGTTACGAAGATTTATGAAAATGGCCGCCATTTTTCCCGACTCCGTGAGAGCGCCGCTTAATGGCGAGCGCGCGGATTTCATAATTGCTCGTAGGATAAAACTAAGGCGCTTTAAAATATCTAGACTTTACACTGCGTCTATTGTATTGATGTATAAACTATTAAGTTACTATTATTCTTCGATGGTTGCTAAGTAAACTAAATTTACAACAAAACAACATCATTTTGACGACATCCGTAGCGCAGTGGTATGCGCGGAGGTCCTGGGTTCGATTCCCGGCGGGGCAGATTGAGATTTTTCTTAATTTGTCTCGGTCTAGCTGATGGAAGGCTTTCGCCGTGGCTAATAACCACTCTACCGACAAAGACGTACCGCCAAGCGATTTAGCGTTCCGGTACGATGTCGTGTAGAAACCGAAAGGTGTGTGAATTTCATCCTACTCCTAACAAATTAGCCCGCTCCCATCTTAGATTGCATCATCACTTAACATCAGGTGTGATAGCAGTCAAGGGCTAATTTGTAGTTGATAAAAAAAAAATACTCTCTTCTTCCATAATCAATTCGTTAAGACCAAATAATAGATCGTAGTTATGAGGAGCTAAGTAGCACACCGAGAATCTCTTTCACAGCAGTTAATATGAATTCTTGCTCCAGTTATTTTTTTTACAATTGAACACTGTAGAGTCCACATCTGTGTATACTCGATTGAAACGTGTGTAGAGGTTTTTGTAGGCTCTGCGTGGCATTTCCGCTTCGATTTCCCGGGTTTTCCTCTCGCAAAGTAACGTCTGTTATTAAAAGTTTAGAAGTAGTTGTTATTTACCTCAGTCTGTCTATGATTTAGCCTTCGGGTATTATGTCGTGTAGAAAAAAAGAAATTTAACTTATCGTTAAACAAAGAAACGCTAGACGGCTGTATATAAGATGAGTCGGACTTCCGAGCTGGTGGTAGTCACTACAAGTCAACCTTGATGTGTCAAAACTGCGTGTAAACAAAGCCTACTTAAAATTAACGAATTTTGAATGAATTAGACAAGATACATTCACCTTATTGTTTGTACGGTTATAATACGTTCATTAAAATACTTAAATTGTAAACCTAATACCTAGATCTCGTATAATAAGTAACGTTTTGTTATATAATTCCATCCTTTCCCGCCATACCATTAGTTTCCCAACACAAAAACTTAACAACCCAAAAAACAAAAACAAAAGTGCTAAATGTTATCCTTTTGAAACGAAAATTTTCGAATAAGTGAAACGGTCGATTTAATTCAATGTATCCAACGAGGGATCCTTTCAGGAATTCCACAGTTTTTAACAAAAAGCCCGCCCAAAAACAAAACACCCTTTATTCTTCGCTTTTGTTATTTCGTCCTCTACTATTGTTTCGCTAAGTCCCAATTATGCTCAGTTTACACCGAACGAATTGCTTGGACGAGGGACTGTTGAGGTTTGTACTACTTCAACACTTTCGTCATGTTCGCGTTTATTATTTGAACATCTTTTAATGCAATCTTCACTGATAGTGATAGTGCAATCTGAGATGGAAGCTGGTTTATTTGTTACGAGTAGGAAGTTATCGCTAAATAGCTTGGCGGTACGTCATTGCCGGGACGGGAATTAAGAAAATCTCAATCGGCCCAGTCGGGAATCAAACCCAGGACCCCCGTATTATAAATCAGTCTAAAATCCCTCTAAAAAAATATAAAAAAAGTATGTATGTAAGTATTTAATGCATAAGACAATATGTAATATAAGCAGAAATAATTTAAAAGTCAGTTATGTTTAATTTATTAACCGACAAAAAAAGCGGAGGAGGTTCTCAATTCGACACGTATATATATTTTTTTTTATGTATGATCACGCATAACTTTTTACAGAGTTGTCCGATTTTGATAATTCTTTTTTATTAGAAAGGGCATACTTCCAAGGTGGTTCCATTGTCATCATGTTAGGATCGAATGATGATATCCTGGGGAAAATTAAGGAACTCTTCAAATATTGGAGGCACGCTTACATCGATTTCGGTTTTTGTCTCGGTATCGGTAGCCTTTGGCTACTAGTGCCGTATAATATACTATGACAGTATAGTACGAGTACGTTACGTGGCGATAAATTACTAAAAAGTAAGAAATAAAAATTGTTAAACAAAAAAATAGAACCGACTCAAAACGCACTAAAAAGTAAAAAATAACTGTGTCATTTAGTTGCTTTAATTTACTTAAGCATATCTAGGAGACGGTGCCAGCAAAAGTTTCTACTTTAAGGACGTTACCTAGAACCCACAAACTGCTTTACTACGTAAAATAAATGTTCCTTAAACTTGGCTGGCACCGACTTCATAGATATGCTTAAGTAAATTAAAGCAACTAAATGACACAGTTATTTTTTACTTTTTAGTGCGTTTTGAGTCGGTTCTATTTTTTGTTAAAATTTTTTTTTTAGTTTTAGGTCCCAAAGTGCACTTAGTTTAAATTATCTTTAACTATCATAGTCATTCAGTTTTAGATTAGATAGTCTTGTTCTTTTTCTTCTCTTTTATTTTACTCATGTAAGTTGTTGTTTAGCTTTTCATGGCAGGTAACTATGTATGCTAATTTTATTTTGATGACGGTTTAGATTGTGTAGTTGTTTCTTTTAGTTTGGCTGCGTTCGTGGTGGTACCTGAGCATGGATCCAGCTGATAATCAGCGCTGCATTGTCTTTTGGATTATGTAGCAAATGCTAAGATGGGTCCGTTTTCTAGGTTATGCTACACATTGCAGGGGTATACCGGAAAAATTGTGATGTGTGGCATATTTTATAAAAAAATATATTTTTGTTTCTTCGTCTTGTATAAAGATATTTAAATTTTGAGTTATTCGGACATCGTACGAGGCTTAACACAACACACACGATGCACTACTAAGCAAAAGCTAAAGTGCTATAAAGAGTAATAGAAACAATAGGCAGGAATCAAACTGACGATCTCTCTTATCTGAATAAAGACTAGAATTTACTGTGGTTTATACTCCTAGTTATACATACAATATATCTATCTATCCATCAAATGAGCCGGCCACTTTCGTGAATAAATTAACTGAAATGAATAGCTTGTTAGCTCAACTACGCTATCAGGTGTATGATCAGAGCATTACCGTTCGGCGCCTACCCGTATAATGAACATCTATTTCACTGCTATGAATGTGCGGTTAAGCTTGGAGGTAAGTTAAAGTTTACTAACTCATGTAACCATACAGGTTTGTGAAAGTAGAAAGCTAAAATTCCTATTTATTTTAGGTTAGGACCCTCTTAAATAACAGTACTAGTACGTTAATGAACGGTAATGCAACAGGGTTTTATAATACTGTCATGAAGGTTTTTTCTTATTTTTACAAGTTAGCCCTTGCATCACACCTGATGGTAAGTGACGATGCAGTCTAAGATGAAAGCGTGCTAATATCAACACATCCCTCCGCCCAACCCTTTCGGTTTCATCACGATATCGTCCCGGAAACAAATCGCTTGGCGGTACGTCTTTGTCGGACCTGGACTAGTAAAATCATGTCCGGCCCTGCCAGGAATGGAACCCAACATCCAGGACCGTCTTCCGAATCCACTGCGCACAACGGGAGAATTGATTTTAGAATTTAAACTATCGTGGATGTTTTCTATAATATTTAAATCATCACAAAACAAAACTTACGTGTTTCTACGATGTCAAATATTTTCAAGCCCCGTCGCATGAACTAGTAGGGACTGGGCCCTTAGGGGTTTAAAAATAGTTAAGCATACCCCGACAACATGGATGATAATCATAATAATATGAATTTAGCCATTTATTATTTCAATATAAAAAAACGGCAAGGCCCTCACGGGGCCGGATGTAGATCAAATAAGATCTGTATCTTGGTTGCAATTCGGTGACCTCTTTGGGGAAACCGAGAAACTACCGGAGATGGCACTCTAGACATATGTCGAGCGTGTCATCAGCCTGGGGAATCCGTCAGACATATAGTTTCCGGGTGTTCTCATCTTGCTAATGGCGAATACTTGCACAGACATAATCAAGTAGCCAAGATAATCCACCAACAACTTGCTCTTCAGTATGGCCTTGTCGATTTTGAGGTGCCTTACTATAGGTACGACCCAGCGTCAGTTCTTGAAAATAGCAGTGCGTTGCTCTACTGGGATCGAACAATTATCACTGATAGGTATATTGTAGTCAATAGACCTGATATAGTAATAATTGATCGATTAACGCGCCGTGCAATCATTGTTGATATTACTGTTCCACACGACGATAATCTGGTGAAAGCTAAAAAGGAAAAAGTATCAAAATACTTGGACCTTGCTTATGAGATTACCGTCATGTGGAATGTTGATTCGACAATGATTGTTCCTATAGCCGTTTCAGTCAACGGTCTTATAGCGAAAAGCTTTGACGAACATCTTAAAAAGCTTTCGCTTAATTGTTGGATCGAGGGTCGGATACAGAAAGCATTCATCATTCTGGAGCCCTGACCACCGGTTGCTTGGACCCCCGGGCTTCGCAGCAGGCGGTATCAATTTTTTTATAAATTTTTAATAGTGTTTTTTTTTATAATTTTATAAGCATTGTTAAAAATTTTAAAAATAATTGTAAATAAATAAATGAGTGAATTTAGCCGTTCATTATTTCAATATAATGTATTAAGTGATATAAAATGAATAACGATCGAATTTCAACAAAAAATGCGAAAAGAAGTTAGTGAAAGCTACGGGAGTAAGAGAAATATTTTTTGCTTATATCCTAGTCAAATATTTTCCAGATTCGGCGACATGTTGGCAATGAATATTTTTTTTCGGTACCACTCTGGAATCCAATATCGTGCCAACCCACGAAACAATGTCTGAGATTGCAATGATTCGGCAATTTCGCACCGCCGGCCTTCTTTGTATTCTGTACGCAGACAAACTAAAGTTTATTTTAAAGTAAAACTGGTTTTTTAATATTAAATAAACTTGCACTTAACTAGGTACTACTATTTCTGGTAGAAAGTTCATCGTTGCTTTAGGATGGCTTTTAAGGTTTTACACGCCTGCTTGAGGACACCTCTTAGTTTTAGTCTTGAAGGTGCGATCATGCGTGTCAGGCACGGTTTATCATGTACATGATTTTTAATATTTTTTGCATTCATCTTCAGCCTATTTTAGTGGCCCACGACAAGATTAACCCATTCTTCTTTTTTAGAAGAGGTGGGCATAAACCCACCATGCTGCTAAAATTCGGGTTTACGAACATATCATCTAATGCAAATCATGCAACTATCACAATGGTAGAAACCAGGAGCGACAGCTTAACCTTAACGCCTTGTTCTCTAAAGGGAATTAAAATCATCAAGTTCCTTACAGTTGCTATATTAATTGGCATTCAAGTTGTTTATCTAAATGAAACAAATGCAAGAAAAACATAACCTCATCAAATAAATAAACATCGAAATCAATAGACCAATTAACAGATTCTTATAACAATATATTTTTGTTTTTAAAATTTGTTCCAATAAGTAATACATTTCAAACAACTTTCTATCGTGCAATTATAAAATCCGCGGCTTTCCCGTCTCCATTAAGAGTTCTCTGAAGGAGAGTCTGGAAAAATAGCATCATTTACATAAATCTTCGTAGCCGCTTCCTGTTCCACTGTTTGTTTTGTAAAATATGCGAGTTTTATGCTAAAATTCATATTAAATTTAATTCACCGTTGTATCAGTTTTAAATAAACATGATGTTTTAATATCTTTTCATTACTTTTTATATCATAAACTTCAAGTTATAAATGTAAAAAGATATAACACTGGCACCGAATTCTAATAACAAAAGCAATTCAGGTGACTATCGTGTCTATCTAATTGTCATACTTTTTATAACAAGTTGTAATAGTAGAACTTTTTAATGTTGTACTTTGGAGAATTTAATTTCCTCTGTATTTAATGCTTATAACTAAATTTGAACACATTCAATTTTAGTTTTTAGTAATTTTTCCTACAGTAATGAGACTAACGACATTTATGTCAGAAATTGTAACCGTCATAACAGAAAAAGACCGATATCTCCGGATTAGCTATTCAGATCTTTATCAAATATTTTTAAAACCAACTTTATCACGTCTTCGTCACGTTCTTCGCTTTCAAACAAAAATACTCATCATAAGCGAATTTAACTATCGTTGGAAAACTAAACAGGCCAAAGACAGACAGACTGACATGTCAAACTTATAATAAGACTAACACTCGAAATTTTTACATCGATTATATGGTTGTATAATTCTGTAAGTTGTTTAATACTAGCGACCCGTCCCGGCTTCGCACGGGTGCAATGCTGGTACTAAAGTATGTTCCTGCATTTTGAATCTTATTACCTTGAAATATACTTATTTAAATGACATGCTGCAAAGAGCAAAAGTGATCCATATTGAATGCACAAAGTATTTAAGATACTTAAATAGATAAGGATTAATGCAGTATTTCTCAAATCATTTCGTAAATAAGCCATTATTTTTGGTTGCAACTAAAAGATAAAAAATGGTTATCGTGGGTTATACCTAAGAAATAGATATATACCATCGCGGACATTTTTGTTGACCTTTTTAAGGTGTGCAATACTGTAGTACATTATTTTGATATATCACGTAGGGTTTAGCCAGCGTTTGCAATTTGCGACACCACATCAGAAACCTCTAAAATTATCAGTGTTTCACTTAAAACCTTCCTCTTGAACCACTCTATCTAATAAAAAAAACCGCATGAAAATCGGATGCGTAGTTGTAAAGATTTAAGCATACATAGGGACAAATATAAAAAAGCGACTTTTTTAATGCTATGTAGTGATTACGGTTTTAATTGAGGTTTTCAGGGATGTTAATCGTTTAAGCGATTGGTGTTTTGTGTTTCTCTCCTGATCGAAAGTTAGGAAATCTCTTGAGGGTTTTATAGTTTGATTTATTGCGCGGTGTAATGTATAGCTTTTTGAAAGTTTTAGCAAATATTTTTTTAATAATAGTCGGCAGTATTAGCAGATATCCCACTTGATGGTAAGTCGAAAATTATCGCCTAGCATGTAATACCTCGTAAACACTCTACGAGGAGCAATATTTTCTAGGACAGTGACCGCATACCCGACTGCCTGACGTGTCCTCCCGTCTACTTGTTGTTTCTTCGCCAACATGCTAACTCCACTAACTTGCAACGTATGCGTGACGGTTCTAAGTTCCGTATTCCCTGTCTAGGTGTAATCCTGTAGTGGGACGTTACAATAGGCTATTATAATGCTGAATCGATGTTTTTTTTTTTATCGACTACAAGTTGGCCCTTGACTGCTATCACACCTGATGTTAAGTGATGATGCAGTCTAAGATGGAAGCGCGCTAACTTGTTAGGAGTGGGACGAAAATCACACCTCTTTCGGTTTCTACACGACATCGTACCGGAACGCTAAATCGCTTGGCGATGCGTCTTTGTCGGTAGGGTGGTAACTAGCCACGGCGAAAGCCTTTCACCAGCCAGACCAAGACAAATTAAGAAAAATCTCAATCTGCCCCGCCGGGAATCGAATCCAGGACCTCCGTCTTATAAATCCACCGCGCATACCACTGCGCCACCTCCGTGTTATGTTATACGTACTGAATAGGGGTCAACATTTTGGTACTGATATTTTTTGAGAATTCGATCTTTGATCTTTTCTTTCAATTTATTTATTGGGCTTATCTCTAGATCTGCATGTCGGATTGTAAATTATTTTGTTTATTATGAAAGCTAGACTCAAAAGCTTGCCATAAATATATATTCTTAATGTTAATGTACTGTAATATGGTACAATGTTTTACAAAAATGTAGATCTTTAGTACACGGAACGGACGGAGGATATTGCGGAAAACTATAAAAAAATTAAATTGAGAGGGGTAGCGGGGAAAGAGCACACTTTATATGAAAGTCTGTCTTTAAAATAAAATTTTTTAACAAAAAATAGAACCGACTCAAAACGCACTAAAAAGTAAAAAATAACTGTGTCATTTAGTTGCTTTAATTTACTTAAGCATATCTATGAAGTCGGTGCCAGCCAAGTTTAAGGAACATTTATTTTACGTAGTAAAGCAGTTTGTGGGTTCTAGGTAACGGCCTTGAAAGTAGAAACCTTGGCTGGCACCGACTCCTAGATATGCTTAAGTAAATTAAAGCAACTAAATGACACAGTTATTTTTTACTTTTTAGTGCGTTTTGAGTCGGTTCTATTTTTTGTTAAAAAAATTTATTTCTTACTTTTTAGTGATTTATCGTCACGTACCGTACTCGTACTATACTGTCATAGTATATTATACGGCACTAGTAGCCAAAAAGCTACCGATACCGAGTCAAAAACCGAAATCGCTGTAAGCGTGCCTCCAAAATTTGAAGAGTTCCTTCAATTTCCCCAGGATATCATCAGCAGATCCTAACATGAGGACAATGGGACCACCTTGGATGTATGCCCTTTCTAATAAAAAAAGAATTATCAAAATCGGACAACACTGTAAAAAGTTATGCGTGGTCATACATAAAAATAAAAAAAAAAAAAAAAAAACAAATATACGTGTCGAATTGAGAACCTCCTCCGTTTTTTTTCGTCGGTTAATTAATAGGGTAACCAAGAGGTTTTCACGCGGACGAAGTCGCGGGCGACTGCTAGTATATAGATATAGTGATTGTTTTTCTTTTTTCAGTTAATTACTTCTAAGCAGTCGGGTTTTTTGTTTTTATAATAATATTTAGGCATAATTTTCAAGAAAGATCTTGGATAACTTGGTTATGAAAGTCGATGCGCATACTTATATAAATAAAGTAATCACGTAGTATTATTATTGCGGACGCAGTCACAGGCGACCACTAGTCCCTAATTACAGGGATACCCTGCTTATCGTAACGGTTAACTACGATCGTGTTGCGTCAGCCGTGGGTCAAACAACATACATTTTTCAATCAGTACACGAGCTCATAAAGTCGCAGGCTTCATTTTATAGCTTACGTGAGGGACTGAGCCTTTACTCTTTAATTAAATGTATCGAAGGTACCGGCCTTCTGGCGAAGTACCTATCGTATAAACTTGGGACATGCTTTAGTTTCAAAAATTGTTGCTTGTTTTCGCACGACTAAAATAGGGCCTAAATTTATTACACACAAATTAATACTTTTTAAACATTTCGAGGCTTAACTTTAAAATAATAATAGGTTAGATTTCATTTTTTTAAACACAATGTGTTCCAAATAAATGTAGCTTCGTGGATTTAATTTTGTTTCAAGAGTATTATACTTTTATACATATTTTTTACTCGCCCTGGTATATCAGTAATCCTTTTTTTTCATATATTGTCGAATTTGAAGTTTTTTTAATAAAGTAATTGAAGCTGTAATGTACTTGACATTCCGTCTCATCACTTCTTACACTTAAGAATAAACAAAATTGTATTAGAAAGTACAAAATCTGAAAGAACTGTACAAGTAAAAAGAACTTCTCGATCTTATTTTAGGGATGAACTTTCCACCATGCTTTTTCTTAAATAGGATTCGAATTCTAACAATTTGTTGAATGTTGGATAAATATTCAAGGCTCAGAGACGATGTGATCCAACAAAGAAAGAAAATAATATGTTACTCGCCGCTTTAAAATATTATAAAATATTACTAGTAACCCAGAATTTAGGAAGACATGCGACATTTTCCGAGACAGTCTTTTTGTATTTTATCTTTTGTGGTGAACAAACGGAAACTTTTGCATGCCCGTTGTACAAAAGAAAATATCTTTTTAAGAGTGTTGCCTATTTTACATTTTAGTAAAATGTACATTTAAGTGAAAACTCCATCTGACTTTTCAATGTGCACAGCATAGGTATAGTATAATATATCAACTTGGTCGGCAAAATTACAGTTATTAAGGACTAGCGGACGCCCGCGACTCCGTCCGCGAGAAATTTCGTTTTGTGATAATTCGACAAAAAGTAGCCTAAGATGTCCTTTGTCATGCTCGAGACTATCTCTGTACCAAATTTAATTGAAATCAGTTCAGTAATTTGAATGTGAAAGCGAGATAGACAGACGAAGCTACTGCTTGTAAATCAACAATAGGACAATGATTTTCTTTTAGTTCATTTATCTTTTAATTATATCATTTTATTATTATGAACAGTTATATAAGACACATAAAGCTCAATTATTACCCATCCTCTGGCACAGGGCATGTAAGTTACAAGTCCTATTATACACTTATTATAGGACTTGTAATATTAAGTACCTAGCTTACATTCTTGGTACCTTTTGTATTGCCAATAGTTTTCCATTTTTTGCTGCTCTATCGACTATAATTATTAAAATAAAAGCAAACCAAATTATCAACAACATATCTTACTCACATTTGTAGAATAAGCATAAGTTATAATTTATCATAGTTTAATAAAATGGTTCTTCTGACCAAAATACACTTTTTGATCCATGTAAATATCATGTATTTATCAATTACAATTGAATACACACACAACATATATATCCGAAAGTTCACACAACCTCCGCAAAATCTAATATATTCAACTGCTTAACCTTTAGATGATTTCCCTCAAAGCTTTTCCCTTTAGTTGGGTAATAACTTGTTTGAACTTGAGTGCTAGAATAAAGGTAACGCTTATTAATTCTTTTCTTAGATATCCGCTGAGTAGGGGGCTTGTGGAATATTCGAAATTGGTTTTCCCTTAACTTCCCTTTCATCTTTTCACGGGCTAACAGCACCAAATTAGATGCGGTCCAACTTACGATCATCGCAGATATTAATGGTTGGCTTTTTATCTTTGACAGGCTATCGCTTGAACGAGATCTCGCTTGATTGAATTATTATGCAAATTAAAGTGTACGAAATTAACATGATTCTCGTTCGCTAAAATGTTATTAATATAAAAGAACAGCTGTATTTTTTTCAAACAATTCAATAATTTTTATGTCCCTTTTTAGTGACTCACTACTTAAATTGAACGTACACACGATAAACTAACCCAGCTTTGAATGTTTGACGAAATTTATTACTTTCTACAAAACAATAGCATGTTCGCGCTAATACATTAGTGTGCTCTCTATAAAGAGTACCACAATGTATTGACGAATCGAATGTGAATGAAAATTGTGCTTTGCAAAGAGCACTGGTATCGTGCCGGAAGCAATGTTGCCAATTAATAAGATAGCTAAATGTGCAATTTGTTTAATTTTATTTTCTATTCAACCGTATTAAGCGTGTATATCACATAGCCAGCGAATATTTTATTTATTTTGCCAATTATTACTACCGACTCTACCATGTCCGCAATTGAACATTGTAGACTCAACATCTGAGGATGCCCTGATATTGCTGTGAAAAGTAGGCGCGTACTTATTACTTATAACATAAAGAAAAAAAAGAAGGTGGACAAGGAAACAATTATCTCTTTAAAAGATCTCTACTAGTACATTAGAGAAGATTTTTGTAGGATAACTGAATTGTACATTGTTTAAAAATGAACTTCCACAAACTAACGCCTGCTTCTATTCAATACCAAACAATCAATCCAAAAACACCCATTCGTCCAAAGTCATATAACGTAAGCCGCGGTTTAGTTTCACCAGACACATGTTCCAGTTATAACAAACGCCTGTAAACTCCACAAAGGGTTTGTGTGACGTTTTTATGACTTTTATAAATCTTCAACGCGTAATTTCAATTTCCAACACTTAATGCCGCCGACGTGACTGAATTTTACAGCTTTAAAAACAAATTTAGAATAGCAAAAAGATTATGGGGAAATGCAAATGGCTTCCGGTGTTCGCAACAATATTTTTTCACCGAAAGTCATAAATAATAGCTTTAGATTCTTTATCTCTTGTTATAAACCGTTTTGTATAACACCAGAAACGCGAGGTATGACTGCAATGCTGCTGTAACAAACCGGCCCAAGGACTTCAAGAGATGTCGTCATATGGATGATAATTATAATAATTAATTAACAAGGCACCCTTAAGTAAAATTTAATTAAGCAGAATTGATAAGATTTCAATGAATTGAGAACCTCCTTTTCGGGTGATAAAAATGTACAAAAGCCTATAGATCCTAAAACTTGTAAAATTGTTATAAAATTCTCCACACAGTCTTGAACATTTAATGGTATAACCAACAAATTTTGAAAATATCCTGCCCGAAGCAATTTCCCGGTAAAGTGGGGCATTAAAACTCCGCAGTGGTTTAGTAGAGAATTATCCTGCGAGTGGCTTGAGTGGGAAGTTGCGAGGAAGTTTTTTGAAAATATTATGCGGAGTAAATTAAAACCGAATGTTGAAAATTTTGAGTTTGATAGCACAGGATGGTCATAGGAATTGTTGTTCGTAATTACGTAAAGTTAACTTTGTCGTGCATTCTCCACAAACTTAGATAAATTTATCTGTTGTTATTAGGCTCAAGTATCCTTACCTACATGTTATACAACATAGTCCCCTGCCATCAATATTTGTAAAAGTATAGGTAGGTAAGTACTGTGCCGCTGGGCTTTTGAATGTAAGTAACATATCAATTTTTAAATTTACTAAGAGAATTTTTGTGAGTTTTTATTGTTTAATAAGCTCTGGGTTTTGTTTTTTTTACATTGGATCTAGGAATTTTTATAACCATAACCGAATTCCACGAACGAGTCACCAACGGTCTTTACTCTCACTTGAAAAACTAAGAGGTATTTCTTGCTAGGAGTGTTCTTAGCTAAATTTAAAGTTGAAACAACTTCAGTGTGAAAATCTAATTTAAAGTCAGCGCTGTGGTCCTGTTTCATGCCCTAATAAACAGACTGTAGTAGAACAACTTTTGCTTTTAGTTTAAGCTACCCTTAAATAGTCCATAGTAAAATTCCTTTTGATTATATACAGAATTATTTAAGAGTAGTAGAGCGTTTTATAAAAGAATTGGTTCAGGAATGTACTACCACCATGTTTATTTCTGCCTACAACCAGCATTGACATATTACTGCCTAAAGGGCATAGTTGCCGGTGTAGATATAGGCATATAACACATAACATAGGCTTAACGCTACGCCTCAGGTATGTGGGCACTCCGTAGGGCGTATTTTTTACATAGCCTGAGAAGTGTTTCTGTGTTTACAGACAATGGTTTTTCACTTACTATCGTGTGCGCCATCTGCTTGGTCTGTCAATTATTCGTATAAAAAAAAAACATAAGATTCCTCAGTTCCTTTTTTATAAGAGGAGATTTGGGGTTAAGATCCACCACGTTGCTCCAATGTGAGTGGACTTCCTTCGAGATAATATTTTACTAAGTAACAATCACCTTCCAATACTTATTCCTTACTAAAAAAAAAAAAAAAATTGAGAGGTGTCAAGGGACACCCGGATGGAACGAAGTTCCTTTCGATTAATTAGTGAAGGAATTATAATAAAATTTTATTTTTTTTAAGTAATAATAATATATGTTGTTGTACACCGAATCACCAGAGGGCGCCACGAGAGCGCGAGACAGCATACAGCGCGGGCGCCCCCCGCCGCTCACGCGCACACACATCAAAGGCGGCGGCAAGATCCTTTGATCAAAAAGTGTCGTGACAACTTTTCGTACGAATTTTTTCCGTCTAGCCCCCTTTCACAACGCGCGATAAGGAACTTCGTTCCAAAAACTATGTTATTGACATTGACCAAAAGCATAACGTGTTATCCAAGGCACGACAGTCATTAACTTCCACCACTAACTTCCCAGGGTTGCGTTTAATATGTCCGACTTAGGATTTGAACTAAGGATTCATAATCCAAAGCCACATAGACTGATCACTGGACTGTAAGGGCAAGTCACTGACATAGATAGATAAAAAAAGCACGAGGTTTACTGGGTATACACAAAAAAGTCGTTTTCCTCTCGACTCGTATAATAATATTATATTCAATCCATCTTCATTTCGCTTTCAAGATTGGCTGTCAACGCTTTTAAATCCGATCGGATTTTGTATTTAGCCCATTATTCGGTTAACAGTAAAAAAGGAAAGTAACATCGAGAAAATATAAATGTTCTTCATTTTTATGTTTTTTACGATTACAATTTTATTTCTTAAGCATTTCTTTTAGATATAAGAAAATATAAAATGTTCGGTTACCTAAAGATATGACAGCGTAAGTAATATTACAGTATTCTTAAAGGGGTACTTCAAACCTTACCTTAGATAATATTATATTGACATTGTTAAGTATTCATTTTGTGATGTAAACGTTCTCTAAGAACGTTTCTCGATACTTTCACGGGAACGGGGTGTACGCGGCTGAATCCGCGAGCACAGTATTTAATATTGTTTGTTTGTTATTACAACTTTTGAGTTCGATGAGCCTTCACAACACGTATAAAGGCAAAAATACGAAAACCATTTACCACACCAACCACATTACAGAACCCTCAGTACGTGAGTCCGACTCGAACTAGGCCGGTTTTTTTATTGCTATTCCCCACCAAAATTATGCAAGCACAAACAACTCGTGTTGTTTTGTTCGCAACACCAAACTCTGCAAGGTACGTGACATCGAAAACTTGCATTTTTTATTTAGTAGAGCAGACCAAGACAGCGGAAAAGCCATCCCCTTTTGTTCTTCCAATCTTTGTATTATATTTGTGGTGACAGCTGAGACATTGCATACTTTATTGTAAGTTTTTTCTTAGGGTTGGTGTGTTTTGTTATACAATACTAGATGCTGCTTTGAATGTTTGTCATCTAGGTCACTGCCTTGACATTCTTTTCTACTATGACGTAACATCTGTATCAAATATTATATTTGCGACATGAAATTATTATGTCAAGTGGTAAACTACACGGGTATAACAGTATGAAAAATACACGAAGCTCAATAACATCCGGTATATCGTTTAATGTTTCAATTTACTAAGATTTGAGAATAATTGAAAGAAAGATAAGTTCTATATTTTAAAGTCTGACCTAACTAAGACTCCGATATAGTACTTTGTGATCCGACCAGATCATTGTACCGCGGCTGTTTGTTCGAAAATGATGCATTTACATGAGAGATCTATAGACCTATCTGATCGAACAGGATTCAAACTCAAGACCTGTTTTTGTACATTAATACTTACATAACCTCTGTAACGTAACTTTGTATATAAAGATATAGAACATACTTTAAGTATCCATTTGTATTGTTTCACAAAATATATTATGAACAATATAAAAAAATAATATATTAGAGTAAGGGAGCAGGATACCGATACAATATTGGTCCAATAGCCATGAGGTCACGTAATACATTACCATGAGACACGTGACTCTTTGAGATCGGCTCGTGCTGTTTTATTTACGCTGAAAAAATATATACGAAAATACTTTCTATTCTCGTACGTATATTGAATGATATTTTCAATACATTTAACGAAGAATTGAATTTCGGAAAGTGGGCTTTCACTACGTTATTAGCTACACGAGATTCTGCGTAGGTACTCATATAAAAAGTTCAAACCTTTTGTGAACCGCGGCGACCATAAAGTAGAATCCTAATACAATGTAAGGGATTTAAAAAATTGAGAGCAAAATGCTGTAGTTTATTACAGAGTAATTAATTAAAAAAAAAATTTTTAGTAAAAAAATTGAACCGACTCAAAACGCACTAAAAAGTAAAAAAATAACTGCGTCATTTAGTTGCTCTAATTTACTTACTACCAGCTATGGTTTCTACTTTAAGGACGTTACCTAGAACCTACAAACTGCTTTACTACGTAGTAAGCAGTTGCTTTGCCATAGCTGACACCGACTTCATAGATATGCTTAAGTAAATTAAATCAACTAAATGACGCACTTATATTTTACTATTTAGTGCGTTTTGAGTTGGTTCAACTTTTTTACTAAAAAATTTTCATTTCTTACTTTTTAGTGATTAATCAACATGCAGCCTACTCTTATTATTAGAGTATCCAAAAAGCTACTGACATTACACAAAAATCGAAATCGCTGCTAGTGTATAAAATTTGAAGAGTTCCTTCGATTTTCCCAGGATATCGTCATGAGATCCTAACATGATGACTATGGGACCATTTTGGAAGTGTGGCCTTTCTAATAAAAAAGAAATTATTAAAACACGGACGACTCTGTAAAAATTTAAGCGTGGTCATACATACAAAAAAAAACAAAAATGTACGCATCGAATTGAGAACCTCCTCCGTTTCTTTTTCGTCGGGTAATAATGGATTTTAAAAAACCATCTAACCCTTGTAACCTTAATTTCAAGTTTGTGACTTTTAATTATCACTATCTAATAATACAAAAAACTATACCAAGGATCTAAAATCGTCTCGAACGAAAGTCAAATTCTCAACCAGTCAGGTTATAGCTACTTCTAATTAAACAGATTTTTATCAAGAACTGAACACCCTCAGAAATTACTTCTAATAATAGAGAAATATTCCAATATTCTCCAGAATTAACGTCGAATTCTCAATCCTATCACCACTCCTATTAATATCTATTTATATCAACAATCGAACATTCCCGAACGAAAATCAAATTCTCAACGCGTCAGGCTATCACATAATACGATCCATGTTATGTTATACTACAATAATAATATATTACTTTGTTTTTCATTCAGCAAAGTGCGTTTCGGTGTACTCCGTCTTCAATCCGAGTAAATAATTGACGTATAAATAAACAGCGGAAACGTAAAATGCTTGTTTTACTGTAACGGCCCTGAATTCCGTCCCGACGAATAGCTTGCTTCTTGTGCTTTTTGCTGAAACTGTGGCTCTAGTTCTAGCGGAAATGTGAGGATCTGAAATGCCTGTTACACTCTTAGTATGTTATTATACATAGTGTTTATTAAAGAATTTTAATTTCTTAGCTCATATCCGGCAATGCATGCCTTGCTCTTCTGAAGAAGTGTTTTTTTATGTACCTATTTCTAGATTCCTCTTCACCTAAATATTAAGTAGGCTTAGTGCATAAGTACTTTTAATAAATGTCATTGTAGTTGACTCTACCACCGTTTCAGTACAAACGAGGCAGATACATAACCCCGTCCCTCAGTGTAAAGTTATCATTAATTTTACTTTATTATTATTTGGAAGACGGTTTGGCTTAACATATACAATTGACTGATTTGATTAGATTTCTCAGTATAGTCTCACGGGAAAGGAATCGATGCGGGTGAAACTCGCTCGCTCCATTACACGCTGCGCTTATAAACCCGCTCGCAGTGGGATCAAAAATCACAGCAACAACGAGGTCTCGCGATTCACTCGTGTACTTCTTGTTTCCCGGCTTGATAAATGATTCGTCGAGGAATGTCGGCTAATTTCTGTCTGCGAGTCAAAGGAACGGTTTCAGAATCATTATTTTGTACTTGTTATGAATTATTTCGTTGAATATTCTTACAAATTTGTTCAAAATGTTATGAATTTACGTTTGATAAAATATGTCCATGTTTCGCAAATATTATGTATGAAAGTGTTAATTTTTAAGTTATATTTGTGTTTTTGAACTGGTCATGTTGTAATGAAACTTTTATTTAACACAAAATCTTTTCTTTATTCATAAAGTTAGCCCTTGATTGCAATCACACTTAATGGTAAGTAATGAAGCGGTTTAATTTTCTTTTTTAACCAGCCGGCTAAAACTAGTTGACGTAATACCTATGCTAAAGAAATAAACCAAAGAATTTTTTAACTGCCTAAGAGGGAAATTGTCAGTTTGGCCTGAAATATCATGATATATTTATGATTTCATCGTTAATTAAAAAATAATTCTTGGTTAAATCGCATTATAATAGAATATTCACGAGAGTAACTGCAAATTATATTTCTGACCACCGTTTTTCAGTTCAGGTAGGTGCTTGATAGGAATCGATTTAATGTGATAATAGATAATTAATTGGACCGATTCGGTTGGAAATTAAATTGTATGCTTTATTACCCATGAACAAAATTTATGCTTGTAAAATATAAATTATTGGCAAAGTGTTATATCAATTAGGGTACTTCATTATAAATTAAAATCTAAATAGCTATAATAAACTAATATTATGTACCTTTTTGGACTTGGATCGATCATGAGGTCCTGGGTTTGAGTCTTGGGCAGGGCTTCAAAATGTTTAGCAATTATTTTTTCCAAGCGACCTGGTATAATTGATGGTGTAACACCACAGTACCCTGTGCGCACGTTACGTTATATGTGGGCTATTTCACTACTCTAACTATGATCATTATAGCTGATTATCTTAATGAGAAGCTAAGCGAAAGGAGTCTTTTTTATTTACAAAAACTTGAATATTTTTAAAGTTCGCTGACTGTCGTATTAGTGTTTTCGACTATGATCTTCCTTGATTTATATTCAATATTTATAGGATTATTCGCCGACCCGTCTGTCAGTCTAGATATCATTACTCTCGCGGGAAGACCTGAGTTCGAGTTCCAATTTTACAAGAATTTGTAATTTTTGAAATTGCTTTCAAAATTTCGAACACGTAGCGCCAGTCGATTTATCGTTCCGGTACGATGCGCAAAAACTGGTCTAGGGATTTCTTGATTAACCCGCCAACGTTGATACTCATTTAACTTGTAACATTGTTAACGCCGGTCTCACGCACCGCGTTATCGTTGAATACATAAACTTTTAGCAAAAAAATTAAACCGACTCAAAACGCACAAAAAAGTAAAAAATAACTGCGTCAAAAATAGTTGCTTTAATTTATTAAAGCCTATCTATGAAGTCGGTGCCAGCCAAGTTTAAGGAACACTTTTATAACGTAGTTAAGCATTTTGTGAGTTCTAGGTAACGTCTTTAAAGGAGAAACCTCGACTGGTACCGACTTCATAGATATGCTTAAGTAAATGAAAGCAACTAAATGACGCAGTTATTTTTTACTTTTTAGTGCGTTTTGAGTCGGTTCTATTTTTTATTAAAAAATTTTATTTCTTAATTTTTAGTGATTTATCGACACTTAACCTACTCGTACTATACTGTCATAGTATATTATACGACACTAGTAGCCAAAAAGCTACCGATACTTATACAAAAACCGAAATCGCTGCAAGTGTGCCTATAAAATTTGAAGAGTTCCTTAAATTTTCCCAGGATATCATCATCAGATCCAAACATGATGACTATGGGACCATTTTGGAAGTGGGCCCTTTCTAATAAAATGATTATCAAAATCGGACTACTCTGTAAAAAGTCATGCGTGGTCATACATAAAAAAAAAGATACGTGTTGAATTGAGAACCTCCTTCACATTTTTTTCGTCGATTAAAAATAACTTTTTGTTGAAGATCTAAATCAGAAATATATTTTAATAAATAAATGAAGTAACATACATAGAAAGACAAAGAGATAATTAAAGTAACTACCTACCATTAAAAAAGCTCAAATGATTTTTATTTAATTTAAAAATGGCAATAAAACGCGAAAAATACGCAAAAGCTAAGAGACGTTCCAAACTGAAAAACGATAATAACATAACAAATATAATTAATCATTCTGGAAATAGGCATTCAAATAATAAAGGAAAAGCAATTTGCTGTAACAACATGGTAGTCGAGTTGCGTTTAATATTGAAAGAAGACAATATTTATTTAATTTTTTTACACCGTCTGTCTAGAGCCTTTACCCGGTGAAGGTCCTTATCTTACTTACTCGATTTTTGACTGTCTCTGACCGTGGATTTCACCGTTTAGGGTTAGGTCATTGTTCAGGGTGGTCAAATGATCCTATACTCGTATAGCTTACAGTCTCCACCAATCACAATTAAGACGTACCTTGAAACCGAGATCCGATTCTCATAGAATTAGAAAGATGTTTCTCGACCCAACGTTCTTTTAGCTCTACGGTATGTAGTTAGTTAAAGGAGCCGATGCTGCAGTCTTAATATCTAGTCTGTAGACAAAACACAATGGGAGAAAATAGCACTAAAGTTTAACGTATGCAAATATAACACAAAGTTAGGCTGAAATAGATCCCACGTAGGCGTACTAATACAAAAACATCTGCCAGCTAAATTGATAAAAAATAGTTGTTTATTTGGAAGTCGGTTGAATTCTTTGGGATTGAACGAGTGACAGCCAAAGCGATGTCTGTTTTTCCCAGGCAAGGTTGTTATTTCAAACGAGTATTCTGCTTTACAACGACCGGCTCGACCAGCGACGGTCTATTATTTCAGAAGTTATTATGCCATATAACATTGTGTTGTTTCAGCGAAATTACAAAGCAAACTGGCCAGTTTAATTTGCTTAGTTTATTACGACAGGAAATAAACTAATTATGCTGTGAATTGCTGGTATAATTTTAGTTCAGATGTGTGTGATTAACATGAATTATCAAACAGAATGGGGCTGCAGAATATGTTTATAGTCGTAAAGTTTAGAACAATTATTATTTATTTATTTATTTATGTTCTATAATCACACTAGAAATATTTTATAATTTATTAGAATATCATTAATAATGTAACTTATTTACTTACTTGTATCCCTTTTCACATGAATTACTGTGTGGTAAAGTTTTAATTAATTACCGATCAATATTAGATGTTGATGACGGTGACTGGAACCGCCGGCTTATCATGTTCTCTGACACGGGGGTGTTACACCGCCAACTTACCGACACCGAGCTTGGAATATTGCCGTAAATTCCTTAGAAGAACGTAAAACAAATTAAGTATTATTCCATAGATTATCACAGGATTGAAACGCTCGTGATCTGAAACCACATAGATAGATCAACATGGCAATAATGAAGTCCTTAGTATACGACTAATTTATTTTTACTCACATCTGACTATTTATATACAAGTAACTTTAAATTTCACCATAAACTGTTGAAATAATAGCACAATTCGGCAATATGGCTGCGGCTTTTTCACGTTGTGCGGTGTTTGGGACTAATGGACTAGGCTGTACAGGAATCGGTTTAAAACAGTTCGTTTTTGGGAATGTTTAATGCCATTTTTTAAAGCCTTTTACTGTTAGAAATTTTATGTTTTGGTATTTTATTTTATCACTACATTTTATAAAATACGCTTGAACTTTAAAGCTAAATTTCAATCCCCATGCGTTTGGAATTATGTGTACTAATTAATAACAATAAATACCTAGTAATATAAATATTATAAGCCTGCCTCGTTGGTCTAGTGGTTAGCCTATGTGGCTTCGATCACGAGGTCCTGGGTTCGATTCCTGGGTCGGAATAATTCTAAGCTTTTTCATTCTTTTATGAAATGTTTAGTACATTCCAAGCCCGGAGTCTGGAAGTTGGCGGTGTTACACCCCCGTGCCTCGGAGAGCACTCTAAGCCGTTGGTCCCGGTCACTATCATCAACATCTTATAGTGATCGTTAATAAATGAAACATTATCACCCTAAGCCCGTCAACCCGCATTGGAGCAGCGTGGTGGGTGTACGCTCCATATCCCATGTCCTATAAAGGAGGGAGGCCTGGCTCTGTAGTGAGCCTTTAATAGGCTGATAATGATGATGATGATGATTATGAATATTATAAGTATATATTATTATTCGATTTGTACCGATAAATTATTGCCACTTATGATACTCGTAACTATTAGTTTTAACCCTTTGCATATCTGATAGGGTCTGGCGAACCCATTCCAGGTTGTAGCTCATTCAAATTATGTTGTTTATTTAATTTTACAAGCAACTGTCCTAAGTAGCTGGTTGTTCTAAAACTCTCAACGTCTTCTAGTTACTTCTTCTGCATCCAACGAGTTACTAACA
This sequence comes from Mycalesis mineus, assembly GCA_034621355.1. NCBI lineage: Eukaryota > Metazoa > Arthropoda > Insecta > Lepidoptera > Nymphalidae > Mycalesis > Mycalesis mineus. The sequence goes on along the minus strand of CM067887.1, from coordinate 17,928,887 downwards.
TAAAAAAACCAAAGCCTAAGGGAATGCCGGTCTTGTAAGGATAAACGATTTCTTTTTATGGTAACGTAGAAGCGGACGCCCGTGGTCTCACTCGCGTAGTTTCCGATCCTGTGGAAATATTAATATTCATATATAATTAGCCCATGTCACTGCTCATGAGGCTGGCTACAATATACAACAACAATTTTTATGATCCAGCTGACAGTTTCAAAGATTATCCAGAATAAACAGACATACAGAAAGAAAGTCAGCAGAAATATAGTATTGTGTATCATATATATCGGATAAGTATATGACGGCGCCTGCGTCATCGTACGCGACTAGAAAGAAGTCTGTGAACTGCACCTGCACCAGCTACGCCCTCTTGCGGCTGCGTATCGTTCGATACCACCACTCACCCCACTACTTGAGTCATTCTAAGTTGTATGTAAGCGGGTCTACAACTGGTGGGCAGTCTAGGCTCTGGCGTGGCGCGGTGCAGACGTTGTACTTTGCTTATCGCTTAACCTAGACAACTCGGATAATTAATTTGTGCAAACGAATTAATTATTACTCTCAGCTTGAGTCGCGGTATCTTGGGGTTACATTAATTAACACGAGGCGTTACGCATCATTGTAATACCATAATTTTCCAGTAGTAATTCACTGTTAATTATTCTTTCAGTTATCTATTTGTGGTTTAGTTATAATAATGCTAAATACAAAGGATTACCCTATTATTTATTCACTATGTCTGACCCTCTTTCGACATATACATATTATAGCATATAACGTAGCATAGTGGGACATGTGATTTCACCGCAAAGCTGTGTGGATTTTAGTAGCAGAGCGTAAACTTTTAAAATAATATCGCCACGCGGACAATTCAGCGTGTGGATTTAAATTAATGGAGTGCGGAAAAATGCAGTTGTAACGTGAAACAAATGCAAATAACAATGTGGTGGCGCAGTTTTTGATTTAGAAATTATCGGTTTTCCGTTACCGTTACCGGCGCGTGTTGCACGTACTCCATTTACGGGTTATAAAGAACGCTTCCATTCATTTAGCCAGCCGTTTCGTACGTTTCACTTTATTGATTCGGGGGTCTTTGTCAATATTAATGTTTTGATTAAAATTCGGAATTTATAGACTATAGCGGAAATAAAAAAAATAGAGTAGGAGATTTTTTTGTGACAGCAAAAGAGCAGTGTTTCGGTCTGAAGGACATGGTTGCACAGTATAGATCCTATAATTATTCATATGAATTAGTAGCAGTACAGCTATTATTGTAATAAAGCCCGAAGAAGTACAACTGCAATGCATTTTCTTTTTATTCAGGGCCTTTGCTGCCTTGGCAAAGGTTCTCACTAGCTCATTCCAGACAGCCGAAGTACTGAAGAACAGCATAGGCCCCATGTCGCTATGGAAGCAACGTTGGCTGTAGGTTATTTGCAGAGATAGCAATATAGCAGGCTCTCACTAATCTACGTATATATACCGAAAATACCACTGATTGACTCGTCACGAATACTCTAAAACTATACACTCAATTGAATTAAAATTTAGCATATTCGCGATGTAGACGATTTCTCCATACTCTTATAGAAACATAATTTACGTGGCTGCAACCGCAACTAAGTATATTATAGTAACCCAAAAATCTTTTGTTTCAGTATTCAAATCTCAGACCTCACTGTCGACGGACTCAGGCCTTTGCACTGAGAGAGGCCTCAGGAGGACTCACATCGAGTTGCTTAAGCCGCCAGGGAAGCGCATCGGCCTTAAGCTGGCAGGTAAAAAGACCTCACTAGTTTACAATTCAGTTGATGCCTGGAAACTCTAACTTTCCCAATGTTAAGTGCATGCTGCACTGCTACTGTGGGTACACCCTCACTGTACTTTTACTTACTGTCCTTCTTTATCTTTGGGTGCCCATTCGACAACGGGAAGTTGGCATCACGATATCAATATTTCAAAACCATTACATAAGCGTCACATGGCAAGATAAGGACAGCACAGGATTATAATTATCTCATAATACTCTCGCACATTACATAGCATTATAACATCAAAGCATGTGCCCATAAATCGCTCTGAGCCATAAATTGCTTGACCGCGACATTCCTCTGAGGGCAGAGGTTTATATGTCGGTTACTGCGACCAAAGAGTATAGAGAATACTATAGTTGTATTGTATAGCGGCCATTAATTTTTTACGCTTGCAAAGTTGTGAAATAAAAAGCGTTTTAGATCTTATCTGACTCCAACTTTTCGGTGTATATCTGTACCGATTGCTGACAGTTTGGAGCCAAAGTTAACTATGTCATCCAAAGTTAACTTTAAACAATACATTGAGTCCAAAGCAAAAAAAAAATGGCATTCTCAATACAATATGGGTATCTTCAAGTCGAGAGTGAAAATGCATCTTCTAGGCAAACGCTTTCCTCCGAAGCCTGCATCTTCGCTAAAAAGTACAACGCTTGCAAAATTATAAAATAAAATCTCATATGCGGTTCACAGAATACATCTACTTAAGTACCAAGTTTCAACAATAATGTTCTAATAGTTTCGGATAAAAGTGGACATACGGACGGACAGACAGTCAACTATGACAAATCTATAAGAGATCCGTTTTTTGCCATTTGGCTACGTAACCCTAAAATATAATTCGCCCTGTGCGCTTTTTTACTTGTTACAAGTTAGCTCTTGACAGCAATCTGTCTGTCTGCAATAAAACAAATGTAACGTGTGAGTTTTGAATCTCTATCTCTCTCCATCTTTAATATTGCGTTACAGAGAAAGAGACTAATTCGAAACTCGAGTTTCGTTACGGAATAGTGCCACTGGTCGATAAATAAAAAAACATTTTATAAAAAGATCCTGAACATGCAGGATATTCGCCTAAACACTTCCCGCCACTAAAGGATACTTTATTTATAACATCCGACCAACTACTTGACTGATTGAGGTACTTCCTTGAAACATCCGCGGTAATATTTGTTTAATATATTCGGCTTCGCTTTAAATGGGTGGTCTTTTATTACCGGCACATATTATATTGCTAGACACAACTTCACTTTCAATCTAGGATGGTCATTCTAGCAATAACCAATAAGTAAAAAAATGTTTGGCATGTATTAATATAAATAGACTTAATATTCCTATTTTGCTTGTGTTTGGAACGAAACCACCTATTTTCCCTTAGTTTTCTGACTCTAAAAACAAATCTTATCAAAATTAAACTTCAGAATACAAAATAAATTTAATTTGGTTTTCTAGATATAAATTTGTTCCGAAGTATAAACGAAACATATATTGTATAGGTAAACTTGTAACCATAGAGATAAATTTTTTAACGTGGAAGATATATTGACACGACCAAATAGATTTAAAAATAAGCTTGTAATACCAAGACAAATAATCAACATCTATAAAAATAACATTTATTGTATGGCCATACGTATTTATAACCATATACCGGAGAGTTTAAAAAAGTTAAATGCGGCGCAATTCAAAAGAAGAATGTACAAAATACTTTTGGATAAAGGATATTATTCTGTTGACGAGTTCCTTAAGGATAAATATTTTATTATTGACATAATGTAATTTATCAACTGACATTTATATAATAACAATGTAATTCGGCCACCACGGACTCGCCTGCTCATCGGGCGCCGGCCGCTTTTCCCGCCATTCCGCACTTAATGACATCCTGAGAAGGGCACTCGTCAGTGCTAATGTTCCCGCCGTTCTGGAGCCCCAGATAGTGCGTGACGATGGGATGTCATTGATTCCCTGGAGTATGGGGCGTGCGCTGGTATGGGACGCGACATGTGCCGATACCTTAGCGGCGTCCTATGTCCATTCGACCTCTGGACGAGCCGGAGCGGCGGCGGACGCCCGAGAGCATCAAAAGACATTAAAATACAGTTGTCTCGCGCAACGAATATCTATCGCAATTCAGCGCGGAAATGCTGCCTGCGTGATGAGCACCCTATCAAAAGGGCAAAATTTAGAATTATGCTTATAGTTAAGTTAATTAGTTAGTTATTATAATTATTCTGTTTTTTTTTATATAATTTTCTTTATTTAAACATTATGCTCCACATATTCATGTAAATGTAGCTCTCATTATAAATCCTAAATAAAATAATGTAATTAAATTATTGTAACATTTTTATAAAATAATGATAATTGTAATATAATAATTGTTTGCAAGCCTCTTTAATTGTATTAACAACTTTGTATTACCATATTCTAGCCACCACATTTGCAAAATAAAAAATTTGAATTTGAATTACCTATACAGCATATTTCGCTTATAGGAGAATTGATTGTTTTATTTTAGAGAAAAGGTATTTCCATTGTAAGTTACAATGTTCACAATAATAAGGCCACTTACGTGGTTGTAAGTACACAATGTTGTAAATAGGTCACGCGCTCCATGTGTAATGAATTGTAGGTAATACAGCAATTTAGCATTAAGTGATAATTCTCGGTATTATTGAGTAATTATATTAACTAATCGTAATTTACCAATAATAATATGTTTGACATTCTCTGAGGCGGAGTTGTTAAACTGTAAGGTTCTGAGTTTTATATCAAAAAAAATAATAGCCATTATTTTACTATGACCAAGCTCTCCTTTTTTTCTCAAATTAGTCGTAAAGACGATCATAGGAGTAGATACAACAATACTTCTACGGACAAGGATCGAACCTTTGACATTTTCAGCTTCGAAAGAGGAATTTCTTTATAGGCTATATAAGTTAGTACACTCAAGTCATTCTACTGGCACATAATGATATAAACCAACAACCCTATGGTCTAAATTGGAGTCACAATTAATTTAAATAATTTAAATTAGTATTTTTTCAACTATGTCTGTTTTGAATAAAAGTCTAGCTATTTGCGTCTAGTGCCTCTATGTAAACATTTAGTAATGTGATCATTTTCTTTTAAAGTGCAAGTGCGTAGCCTACCGCAAACGGCAACGGGAGATGGCGTGTCGCAACGACACTACTGATTTCTATGTAGGTATTTAAATGGGAACGATATGTCGCTCACCACGAATACTATTTCATAAAAATACAAACACACCTGTGTCGTTGAGAAATGTCGTCTGCAGTCGCACCTTTAATTTATTCCATTGATTTTTTCTCGTTTGATTTCCCATTGCACATACTGAAATAGCCTCCTAGTATCACAATACACAAAGCAAATTACGCGCTGTACCCCGATAGTTCATATTTGCAATTAAACTGATGATTATGTCATTCGAGGCTTTGAACGGAGCGTAAATCAGCCGAGCCAACCGCAGGCTTAACAGCGCTACTGACTTCTGAAATGCTCATTCTAAACACACTGATTCAACATTCTGCATCTGCATAAACAATTCATTTGAATTGAACTTTACAATAGATATTAACTATACAATATTATAATCAAACTTTTCTCTTGTATTATTGATTTTGAATGTTTGTTTAGTATACTACTAGTAGTAGTTTAGTATATTACTAGTAGTATATAGTAGTGTATAACTACTTCATTGGTCCAGGCATTAGCTTATGTGATTTCCCATCGCAAGTCTTGGATTCAAGTCCTGGTTCGCGTAATGAAGTAAGCTATTCTTACTTCCATGAAATTCATAGTAGTAACTTTGGAGTTGGTACGTTGTACAGTAGTAATAGTACAGTATGATTACTTTTGTAGAGTGGGCAATGCTGTCGCTGTCGTCACATCAGAAGTGGTGGCAAGCTTCACAACTCGTTCTAGTGCATTCACGCCTTCACGAATGCACTAACAGGCAAAACAATACTGCATTGGAAATTTGAGTCAACTATTAGTATACCTGAGCAAATTCATTTATTTACTTTACTTAGATGTGTTACTAATACTATAAAGAACTTTAATCACAAGCGGAATATTAAGTTAAAGGATTGCAACTCTTCTGGAAACAAAAAACTTTCTAAATTCGAAAATCGAAAATAACTTTGTCCCATTTTTAACCGACGAAAAAAAACGGAGGAGGTTCTCAATTCGTCACGTATATTTGTTTTTTTTTTTTTTTTTTTTTTTTTATGTATGACCACGCATAACTTTTTACAGTGTTGTCCGATTTTGATAATTCTTTTTTTTTTACAAAGGGCATACATCCAAGGTGGTCTCATTGTCCTCATGTTAGGATCTGCTGATAATATCCTGGGGAAATTGAAGGAACTCTTCAAATTTTGGAGGCACGCTTACAGCGATTTCGGTTTTTGACTCGGTATCGGTAGCTTTTTGGCTACTTGTGCCATATAATATACTATGACAGTATAGTACGAGTACGGTACATGGCGATAAATCACTAAAAAGTAAGAAATAACTGTCATTTAGTTGCTTTAATTTACTTAAGCTTATCTAGGAGTCGGTGCCAGCCAAGGTTTCTACTTTCAAGGACGTTAACTAGAACCCACAAACTGCTTTACTACGTAAAATAAATGTTTCTTAAACTTGGCTGGCACCGACTTCATAGATATGCTTAAGTAAATTAAAGCAACTAAATGACAGTTATTTTTTACTTTTTAGTGCGTTTTGAGTCGGTTCTATTTTTTGTTAAAAAATTTTATCAGTTTAACTACGAAGGCTACTTTGATTGCCTTTATTTATTTGCCCCCGACATAAAAAATAAGTTTGACATGTTTGTGACATCGCAACTGAAATTCCATTTCAGTTGTGCCTCATAGATGGCGTATTTTCATTTGACAGCCTAATTTCCAGGATAATTATTATTAATAACAAGCCCTGACCCTAGGTGACAGAAATGCATGCGAACCGAATATACAAATTCCATTTTTGACATTTATTAAAAGCTCTAGTGTGGTTCGCGTCTGGCAGAATGTTTACTTGCTCCCAAATCTAAGTCAAAGGCGAATTTAATATTGATAAAAAGTCCCGCCCCCAGTTTACACGGGGCGCAGATTCTTCCCCTGCCCGGTTAATCCGGCCCCAATTTACATATTTATTGGATACCGAGGACAGATGCGGTGCTAATCGATATCCAACTTTTAGGTGCGATCACGCGTACCAAATGTTTATTGCATACACAGGCTGGTGTAAGAAGAATCAATAGCTTCACTGGTAGGAGACCGGACTAAAATCAGAGAGAAATAAGCTCGAGTCGGAGAATGGCTTCCAGCCGTCCTCACTCCTGCATTTCTGCTACGCCCGATATTGAGCCCAGTGCTATACTTTACTTTGCTTTTTCTTGCGGATTAAAATTTGAACCGGAAGTGCATATTCCAAACAATTGTATATATATATTTTTTTTTATGACTACCAGTTGGCCCTTGACCACTATCACACCTGATGTTAAGTGATGATGCAATCTGAGATGGAAGCGGGCTTACTTGTTAGGAGTAGGATGAAAATCCACATCCTTATCGGTTTCTCGACACGACATCGTACCGGAACGCTAAATCGCTTGGCGGTACGTCTTTGTCGGTAGGGTGGTAACTAGCCTCGGCGAAAGCCTCCCACAAGCCAGACCAAGACAAATTAAGAAAAATCTCAATCTTCCCCGCCGGGAATCGAACCCAGGACCTCCACCTTATATATCCACCGCGCATACCTCTGCGCCACGGAGGTTGTCAACATTTTCGTTTCAACAATGCTATCAAAAATATACATTGTTAGACACTACACTTACGGACTACGGTTGGTCTAGGTCAACTAGAGTAGCTAAGAACACTCCTCAGACTTGTTCCTATAAGAATATATTGTCATCATATCGGGGATCGGCCAAGCCGTTTGGAAGTTGTAGGGGAACACAGTGCGAACAGACAAACAGACAGACAGCAAAAATTGAGAGCATTCCGCAGAAATGCAATTATTCTATACCAGGCCCTTGGACTATTTGTTGTATTTACTGTTCACTGAATGAGAACATTCTTTAAACATTAACAAAAAATAAAAAAACGGTGAAAACTCCGCGTAAAATTATTTTTAGATACCTTTTTCATCCGTTTTTGATGAAAATATCTATAACTATAATTGCTTCATTTACTTATTCTAAAGGTAAAAACTGCATTTATCTTACTAAAATATCTACGTCTAATTTTAATTTAACTTTAAATTTAAAACAAAATTGTTTGCATTTAGCCTCAGATTGATGAATACAGAGCGGCCCTTTGTAGATCATATTTCTTTTTTTAACGGCCATTAAAAGCTAGCAAATGAACATGCGGGTCACCTGATGTTAGGTTATTCCCTTCGTCATACATTTGCAACACCAGACGCACTGCTTAGGCGTTGCCTACCTTTGAGGAATTGGTTTATTCGCCCCTTAAATACCCCCATTTAAAAATTGGCAACAAAAATCAATAAATTTGTTAATAAGAGGTTTCCACTTACCAACAAGTGTGTCATCTGCTCGGTCCATAAATTATTATTATAAAATATACGCTCCTTCTGACCCACTTAGAAACCAAACCAGAACCAGTTAGATGACTAAACCAGATCACATAGAAAACACCACCAACCAATTTAATAAAAGCAATATTCGTGCACACACATACTCGCACATCTTACGAGTAGGCTTCATACATCAAAGAACCAGTATCAAAGCGAATTAAGTTCACCTGCCTTTGCAGGCAAATGTTCCGTCTGTATCTATTGCTCGAACTTCGCCGAATGCCTCGAGCGTATAGACCCATTTAGATCAACGAAGATAATATTGTGTTATTGCAATTGTTCTCGAAGTTTCCAATCGAGAATTACATTCGAATAACGAGCGATGGGCGAACATAGCTCTATTAGCATGCAAGATTTATTTGCGTTTTATTGTGTATTCGTATTTGGCTTTCAATCTTGTATAACGAATTTTATAAGTGTTTTTTATAAGTAATGGTATTGTACTCTATCTTAAAGACTACATAGTAAATAACCATAAGGTACAATGCTAAAGCAAACCCAATCAAAAATTACAAAAGTAAAGTTCCTAAACCCATTAACCTGCATAGGAAGAATGCATTGAACCACATCCACTCTCCTATACGTAGGGAGGTCTAGAGCCGCTGAAATAGGCTGATAAAATAAAAAGTTTTTTAATGTAGACTTTTTGGAATACGTAAGATTTTCTAAACGAGTCCAGGCCGGTGGGACTCTTAGCCCGTGGCTAGTTACCACTTTACCGACAAAGACATAGCTACCGCTAAGCGATTTAGCGTACGATGCCGTGTAGAAACTAAAAAGGGTGTGGATTTCATCCAACTTCTAGTAAGTCAGCCCACCTTCGATCGTAGATTGCACCATCACTTCCCATCAGATGTGATTGCAGTCATGGCTAACTTGTAATTAATAAAAAAAAGACTACTGAAATTCTCAAGACACGTACTTTTGTTGATAACCAACTCTCGCGAACGCGTATTTGATTTGATGAAGTTTACGAAACACCCTGAAGGGAGATTTCAGATTTCAGTTGATATTGGATGTTATTACGACTGTATTTAACAGTGTTGCTTACTCTACAAGTTGTATTAATTAGAAAAGTTTTCGTCACCGCCTTTAAGTCAAACATTTGAAGTCATAAAATGCTCGGGGCTTGTTACAAGTAAATAGGGGTCAAATACTACACGCGGCTTTAAGGGAACTGGTATACGTAGGCCTTTATTTAACTAGCTCTTTATTGTTTAGGTCTACAGAGTCTTGAAAGTTAAAGTAGAACAGCTACTATCTGACATTTGGTTGAACTCAAATTCAGTATACATTGCGTATTGATGAAAAAAGACGTCATACGTACTAGGTTCTGATGAAGCAGTAGAAAGCTGGCCATGAGAACTTGAACACTTTGAGACAAAGCTAGGAGAAGTGCCGACATGTTTATTTCTGCATGCTTTGCTGTATTCCCATCTGACGGATAGGCTTTCCAGCGTAAAGGAAAATCGTGCTAACGTCTAAGCTTTAAGCCGATAAGCAATGGACAACATTACATAAAACGTATTCCTTATATGTGATTAAAAAAAATATTTACATAACTAAATTTGGAGTCTGTTTTTCGAATTTATTTCTAAATGCAAAATGTGATATCAAAATCTAGGGAGGAGTAAAATTTGGCAATTTGTGTGATGTAATATATAAAGACGGCATGTCATTGATGCCATGGAAGATGGGAAGGCCTTTGGTGTGGGACGCAACTTGCGTGGACACCCTTGCGCCTTCACATCTTCCTAGCACGATGGGCTATGCGGGCGCTGCTGCTGCATCAGCGGAGACTCTCAAACGGCGCAAGTACAGTAACCTCGTCGGTGATTATGTATTTGAGCCGTTTGGAGTTGAAACGCTGGGACCGTGGGGTCCGAGTACTCGCTTTTTTTATAGAGAAATCTCAACGCGTTTAATCGACGCCTCCCGTGACTAGAAGGCTGGTCCCTTTTTAGGACAGAGGATCAGCATTGCCATTCAATGTGACAATGCTGCCAGCCTTCTGGGCACTTTACCGCTCGACACCGATTCGGAGGAATATTATGACGCCCAAGTTTTTTAAAGTTTTTTTTTATTGTTTAATATATTATATATAGTTTAGCATATTGTAGTGTTTAAGCTTTTACTTTTTTATTTATTTAATTGTAAATATTTAATTCAATGTATATATAAACGATCTCATATATGAATAAAAGAGCTTTTTGTAAAAAGTTCCATCTGTATGACTATCCCACAAGCCCTTACAAAAGCCCGCCTCAGTCAAAGACACAGAACTATTTTTGTCCCGGTATAAAATTAGCCTCCCCTCGCCGGTAGGGTACTAATTGACGTTGTAAATCCGTCGTCGAGTTTCCCTCATAGCGTGTTAATAATTTTATTCCTTGTGACTTATTCTCAAGTATAACATGTATGTATACAGATGTTAGATACTTATTCCAATGTATAGGCACGGATTTCATAATCTGCGTTATCAGCCTATTCCGGCCAACGACCAGGTATTTCTTTTTGTAAGAGAGGGGATATGGAGCTCGTCTACGTAGATCTATCGAGGTACTTCAAAATGGGCTGACGGGCTTAGGGTGATAATGTTTGATTTTGTTACGGTCACTATCAGATTATAAGTAAACTAGCAGTCGCCCGCGACTTCGCCCGCGTGAAAACCTATTAGTTACCCTTTTAATTTTAAAGACAGACTTTCATATACAGTGAGCTTATTCCCTGCTACCCCTCTCAATTAATTTTTTATAGTTTCCCGTGAAGCAATATCCTCCGTCCCGTCCCGTGTACTAAAGATCTACATTTTTCTTAAACATTGTACGACATTACAGTACATTAACATTGACAATGTATATTAATGGCAAGCTGATATTGTGTATAGCTTGAAATAAATTTTGTAAGCTAAACTCACGAGTGTAATAGACTATCTATTACACTCTTGAGTCTAGCTTACAAAATAAACAGAAATAATTTTACAATCCGACACGCTGATCTAGAGATTAGCCCGTTTAAAATTTAAACAAACGAAAAAACTTCTGCTTTTTATTAATAGTATACATATGGTCTGCCATGCCAAATAAATTAAAAAAGATCAATTTAATTTGGACTTAATAGCGGCAGTATCGCGCTTTTTATCCTAAACTATGTATGTAATTAACATACTGTAAAAGGCATATCTTATCTCTATAATATTCTTGTGATTATGAAATAATTTATTTTGATAAGGATTTAAGTTTAGTTATATAAATAATGATGTAAACTTAAGCATATGTATTAAATTTTTTTAAACACCAAAAGTTCTATATGTGCCAAAATATAAAAGATATGCTATCACGGACGTTTTGTAGAACTTTTAAAGATATGTATAGTTAAATCCAATAGTTAAGGCAGCGCACGCGCATAAAGCCAATTTAATAAATTTCACAGTCTGACTCGCGCGACAAAAACTGTGATAACTGGGCTAATATATATAATACAAATATAAAATATAGCCTATAACACTCACCGATAACGTAGCATTCTTCTGGTGAAAGATTTTTTTAAATCGGTTCAGTAGTTCCGAAGATTAGCCCCAACAGATCTTTAATTACAAAGTTAAAAACTTTACCTCTTTATAATATTAGTATAGATAATAATGGCCGGGACCGACATCTTACCGTGCTCTCCAAAGGAAGTATTATACCACTTACTTACGGACTTACCAACTTCGGTCTAAGATTAAATATCTGTCAGTTGGGCAATAAGTAAAAAAATTCAATAAAGAAAACTTAAATCGTAAAAAGGCATTGTAAAATATTCTTTTTCTTTGTTATTAACAGGTTCAAGTTTTGTATAAGTCTCGTGTTAATATTTCCCACTAAACTGAGCTTACATTCATAAAGAAATAGGTTCTAAAGATAAAACCAAAATAACACGTTAGTGGTACAGGATTTAGCGGCGGTTGCTTTGACGTGACCAACGGTAAATCTTGTAAAGAATTAACTTGCCTTTTGCATCGCCCCAGCTATTAGTCATTCCGTTTTTGTTTTGTATAATTCTTTGAGGAAAATGGTTTTTCTGTACTAAATGTAGCAAAGTTCAGTGTTAAGTCCAATGGTGAACCTATTTGACGGCCGAGTGGCGCAGTGGGTAGTGACCCGGCTACTGCGTCCTAGGCTATGGGTTCGATTCCCACGTCTGGAAAATGTTTGTGTGTTGAGCATGGATGTTTTCCAGTGTCTGGGTGTATATCTATATATTATAAGTATTTATGTATAATATGTATAAAAATATTCACAGTTATCATAGTACCCATAACACAAGCTACCTAAGCTTACTTTGGGGCTATATAGCGATGTGTGTAATTGTCCTATAATATTTATTTATTTATTTATTAGCTTCACTCCTGAGTTCGAGTTCTTGGTCGGAATATATATACATATAAACATCACGCCTTGTTCCCATAGGGGTAGGCAGAGACCACATCCCTCCATTTGCCACGGTCCTTGCATACTTCCTTAGCTTCTTCCACTCTCATTAATCCTTTCATGCAAGTTCGTCGGTTTAGGGTACTCTTGACCTGGCCATTATTTAAAATGTCCTGAATTTGGTCCAGGAACATTCGCCTAGGCCTTCCCCTTCCAACATTTCCATTCACCCTCGCCTTGTAAATCTCTTTTGTTAATCTTCTTTCATCCATTCTCTCTACATGTCCAAACCATCTAAGCATCCCTTTCTCAATTTTAGTCACTACATCCTCTTTTACACCACACTTTTCTCTTATCACACTATTTTTAACTCTGTCACACAATTTAAACCCGCACATACTCCTCAATGCTCTCATCTCTACTGCATTTATTTTACTTTTGTGCTTCTTCTGCCATACCCAACTTTCACTACCATACATAAGTGTGGGCACCAACACACCTCTATGCACAGCCAGCCTTGCCTTTTGGGACACTTTCTGGCTGTTCATAAATGCATACAGAGCACCATTCACCAAGTTCCCAGCATTTACTCTTCTTTCAATATCACTCTCACACGTTCCATCTTTCGTAAATTTACTACCCAGGTATACAAACTCTTTTACTTCTTCCACTTTTTCTCCATCTATTACAATATTACAATCTGTCACATATTCATCTCTTTCAAAAACCATTATTTTCGTTTTGCTAACATTCACTTTCATTCCTTTCCTTTTCAGAGCTACATTCATAATAGTTACCATTTTCTGTAACTCATTAGCAGACGATGCAAGCAATACTTGATCGTCGGCATAGAGAAGACATTTGATGAGTAATTCGTTCATTCTTAAACCAAATACACTTTCTTTCAAATCTGTCAAGCAGTTGTCCATGTATAAATTAAACAGCCATGGCGACGCTACACATCCCTGTCGTACCCCTCGCTCCACTGGGAACCACTCAGTGTATGCCCCATTTATCCTGACACAAGCACTAAAATTTTCATAAAGAGATTTCAGTGCTCGGATCAAACTGCTGCTCACCCCATACGTGGACAATGTTGACCATAGTTCATTCCTCACCACACGGTCATAGGCCTTTTCAAAGCCAATGAAAGCACAATAGACTTTTTGGTGTTTAGCTAAAAATTTTTCAGCTATACACCGTAAGGAAAAGACCTGATCTGTACACCCCATTCCTTTCCTAAATCCTGCTTGCACATCCCACATTTTCCCATCAGTTTCATTTATCAACCTCTCAGTCAACACCTTTGCATACAGTTTGCCGACAACACTGAGAAGGCTGATCCCGCGGTAATTTTTGCAATCTTGCTGTGACCCTTTTCCCTTATAAATTGGAACAATAACGGCCTTAGTCCAGTCTTCTGGAACTTGCCCTTTCGTCCAACATAAGTTGAAAAGGCAGTACAACTGACTTACAACAATACCGCGTCCAGCCTTCAGCATTTCGACTGACACTCTGTCATACCCAGCAGCCTTACCTGCTTTCATACATTTCAACGCTTTCATAATCTCTTCCATACTAATCTCACTGATATTGATCTCTTTATCATTATTTTCCGCAGGGGATATGTCAGTCCCTGCTTCATCTCTTTCAAATAAACTTTCGAAATGTTCCTTCCATCTCTTTAAAATGCATTCTTCACCTTTTATCATACTACCATCTGATTTTCTGATTTTACTCAGATCCGAGGTAGTGGACCTTCCTCGAGCATACCGTATGGATATGGTCGGAATGTATAATTTATTTTCCGCGACATTATTAGCGTTTAAGTCCCGTGTCTTATGGGCACGATAATTCGATCATCCAAATCATTGTAAATTGTTAAAAATATATGATAGTGATCGTTACGTTAGTGTGAAATTTTACTACCCCTGATTGGCAATGCTTTTGTCCTAGACAAGTCAGGGCTCATTCAGATTAGACAAGGCTGACAGATGCTCAGTCAGGGTGGTCGGATGATCGGTGAGCAGCTGAATAATTCAGTGCTGTTGTGCTTAGCGAATAAAAGTTCTTAAAAGAAGGAAACCTGGCCATGTAGCTTAAGTCGTTAAAATAGGCAAATTATCAATACAAACGAATAAACTTGAAGTGTCTGTTTGTAATTTCAAATGAACAGCTTTTCACTAGATGCAACTATTAAAGAAGGGTATAGTCGCCAAATATCGTCTCCGAACCTAATTTCGTCCCCGTCGGTTTCTTTTGTTTCCAACTAGCACCTCCTTATTTCAATGTATAAAAATTAAAGTTAGGCCATTGCAAAAAATCGATGGTGATACGTCACACCTATGTCAAGATATTTAAAAAGATAAAAAACTGTTTAAAAAGGTAAAATATTTTTTGAATTGTTGAGTTAATGATATTTGCGATTGCACGAAGTAATATTCTTGTTAAATTCAATGATTAGTGCTTAAATTCGTATTAATAGTAATAAATTAGAAAAAAGTTTGGGTATAAAGTTATAAAGTATGTTTCGATGTTAAATCGACGTTGTGTCAAAAAGTAGCAAATTCTTAATATCGTCCCGCTACGGGATCCTAATATCGTCCCCGGGACGATATTGAGGTATCTTTCTTTTACACAAGGATTATACCTCAATATCGTCCCGACACCTTATTTTATCATTAATATGTCAAAACGCAAGTTAAGGTATTTTGGAGCAAGGAAAAAAGCCATTGAAGGTGTACGAACCAGAAAAATCCAGAGTCTAATTTCATCTGTGCCATCGAAGTGTCCGAATAGTTAATATTTACTAGAATTACCTAAAGCATTAACAATAATAAGTCTAAATAGTATTAATAGTAATTATAATAAGCAAGCAAGTATTGTTAAAAACAAGATTTAGTGTTTACTGATTTTCATAATCCTTATTTCGTCCCGGAGACGATACTCAATATCGTCGAAATATACATTTTTAGAAATTCCCTTTTTTTGTTAAAGTTTATTTTGCCAAAAATATGACATAATTAGCGACTTTTTGAATATGTTTAATAATAAAGGAATGTTTTACCTCTATTTTCACGTTTTATTTCTCCTATTTTATTTTCTACATCCGTTTTACAAAAAGGGGACGATATTCGGTGACTGTACCCTATATGCGGTAATTACATAACAAAATCTAATTTCAAAACTCTGTCTGTCTGTTCGTTACGGTTAATCTCTAAAAAAAATATTTTTTTATATAATAGCCAGACTCATAAGGAGTGACATAGGATAAATTGCATCCTGATAATCCTCCAGAGACGGGAACTACGCGAGTGAAACCGCGGGCGTCCGCTAGTGATGAATAAAAATGTGAACTAATGTCCTAAAATCTTTTTTAAATAACAAAAGTTCATGTTGACATAATTTATGTTACAGTTCCTAACTTCAAAACATTTACGTTAACTCAAGCTAGCTTCACATTTTATAAAACTAAATAAAAATACAAAACAACTTAGCCAAGCTTTGTTTTCCCAGCACTTGTTGTCATGAAAAAAGTATATAACTTTTTGTTTTTCTCTCCTCTTTCTTTTTGAAAACTCATTACAGCAAAATGATTCCCCGTTTAACGGTGCTTTTGTACTAACAATGTACTATATATGCTTTGTTAAAAAATAATGTTACTAGTGTTAAAAACTTTACTCGGAGTACTGGAAAAAACTAAACGGGCAAACCGCGGTAGAAAATTACGGAGTAGTTGTTAGCGTAACATTGCGAAACTGTTGTTTTAATGGTGAAATATATCTAATTCCTTTTTTTGCAAATACAATTACAACTTGAAAATGCGTTATAAGTTTTTTAAGGTGAAAAGCTATCGCCTATAAACAGAGCATATCACAGGACATGGGCAAAATATGTCCTGCAAAGTACCGCCCATGTCCATTAAGCTGACCGGATTACAGCACTTATTATTGGTGGCAAAAATTGGCATGGCTTGGCATGGCAAACTGGTAGTGCTTTTTCTGACGAGTTTTATAACAAAAAACTACTACTAGAAGTATAAACGGCTATTTAATTACGAATGAGCTCTATAACATAAATTACACCAAACTATCATTCTCGTCCATTACGAATAAGGTTAATTAATTCAATTTTGAGTTTAAATAAATTAAAATAATATGGGGAAAGTACTTGCCCTCCGAGTTTAATTGTCAAAATAATCCCAAACACGTCAAACAAGTCGCAAGTCTGCCATCCAATAATGAGTTAATACTTACTTGCAAAGATCCGAGCCACGCATGGCCGCCCCACGGGCCTGTACCTTCATCATCCCCAACTAATTTGAGACCCCGACGAATTTCATCAAGATTAGAAACTATATTTGAATGTGAATAGGATTACTTACACACCCTAATAATTTCGATGAATTTATTTATTTATTTATTTATTTATTTATTTATTTATTTATTTATTTAGGAACACCAACAACTGATACATTAATTACATGTTAATATACATTTATAAAATGGTAACTTCCGCAAATGCTCAGCTTTTACAGGAGTCCACAACGTTCACAATATAAAATAAAATAAAATACAGCTGTCTATATACACCAAGTCTACAGTATTAATCTAGGCAAAATACAATTATAAAATAAATGAAAAGTAAAAACTAAAAGCTAAAACCTAAGAAACACTAAATAACAAAACAAAGTAAGAGGAAACAATATTAATTACAACAAATATGCAAATGTCAAAAATAAGAATTCATTCGAAAGAATACGAGTACATACGTCCACTTGAAAATAGATGGATGTCTTAATGAATACTTCTTATTGTGTGGGTGCTCTTTTAGTACCTAAATTCCCAAGACAACTTAAGTCTTACAAAGTCTCCAATTGTAGAACTTTAATTCATGAAAAATTAATAAGTTCTAGTCTATTCCATTAGTCCAAGGTACCTAACTATTATACGATTAAAAATCCAGAACCTCGTCCTGTATTGAAGTCGGTAAATAAAACACTTCAAGGCAACAATGCAATCGGTCCGGGTTTCATTTCCACATGTGATGAAGCAAGTTTGTAAACGAGAATAGTTTAAATCATTATTGAGTTTCTTGACGGCTCCTGTATATTTATTTTATCAGTAGGATATAGTCGGTAAAAATTATTGCATCTCAAAAATCAATCTATAGATAAATAAATAATTTTTTTGGTGGTAGGTACAACGAATTCCGGATACTTCAAAAGTTTTAATTTTACTGTGTGTATTTCATAAATTAATATCAAATGAATAAACTAAATGAATAAAAACCTGAAAAATAGAAAAAGAAGTTAATTTTTAACATTGATTTAAAATCAAACAAGAGTTTATGAAATCGGAGAAATGAAAAATTAAACATTTAGTAATTCTATTTTTAGAATAGTTTTAATATTCTTCAGTCGACGAGTTTTATAACCTTTAGAAATACTATATTCGAAAATGAATAGAGGATAAACTTTTAGCTTACAATTGTTACGATTGTTCTTAGGATTGTGATTTCTGCAAAGAGTTTTTAATTTGATTTCTTGAGATTTGTGAGTCAGATAGGTTTTTTTTTTTATGACATATTGTTATTTATGACGTAGTATGGTGTAAAAGAAGATCTAGTGACTAAAACTGAGAAAGGGATGCTTAGATGGTTTGGACATGTAGAGAGAATGGATGAAAGAAAGGCATAGACGAATGTTCCTGGACCAAATTCAGAGCATTTTAAATAATGGCCAGGTTAAGAGTATCCTAAACCGACGAACTTTTATGAAAGAATTAATGAGAGTGAAAGAAGCTGAGCAGGTATGCAAGGATCGTGGCAAGTGGAGGCATGTGGTCTCTGCCTACCCCTACGGGAATAAGGCGTGATGTATTTAGACTGTATTTTACATTATTCAATTTCTTATGTGAATTTAGTTTACGATTTATGTTTATGATTTGGTATTACTGATAAATTTAAATTTCATGCTGAAATTGCTTCTGCTGAAGTTCATATACAATGTATAGTTTCCAAAACAGCCACTGTATAATCCATTTGATAGGAATGTGGGTTATATCCTGATTAAATGTTGTGGTCTTGAATTAGGGTATGACGAAGGTGAGATTTGTAAGCGGTCAAGCGTGGGATAGATCTAGGGGAGTATTTACTCACTATTGGGCTACAGACTTGCGTTTTTCGAGCGTATGTATGTATGTATGTATGTGTGTATGTATGTATGTATGTCCATTTCTTCGGCACGCAGTACAGCCTAAACGGCTGAACGGATTTTGACATGTGAGGTGTCGTTGAATTTGTCAAAATTGTGGTAGTGACATAGGCTACATAAATTTTCAAAATGGCGGCTGTAACTGGGGGAAAAAGGGGGGATGTGTGTATTTTTTCTCTTATCTTAGCAATATGGGTACCATTTGAAAGGCCGTAAAAAGACCATTTCAAAAATATATATATCATATCATGTTCATATTACTTTTTTAACAAAAAATGGCAAAAAGTGTACTAAGTGTACCGTCTTATTTTTATACCACAAATTAAAACTAAAAAGTCTCAAATAAAATTATTATTATAAAAACAAAAAACCCAACTGCTTAAAAGTTATGAAATAAAAAGAGAAAAACAAGGATCACTATATCTATATAAAATTCTAAATACTTTATGGTGCTGCAGGAACAAACGTAGTTTTGGTAGATTTTTCTTTCCCCGCAGGTTAAAGTATTTTGTCCCTGTTTGCAGCACCATAAAGTATTTAGAATTTTATACAAATATAGTGATCCTTGTTTTTCTCTTTTCAGTTCATAACTTCTAAGCAGTCGGGTTTTTTGTTTTTATAATAATTAATAGATCATATTGAATGACTTAATGAACTTTATAGTTTCGGAGTAGATAAAAATCAGACTGAAAACATAGCTTTATAATATGTACCTTTTTATAGTCATTAACGGGCCATGTAGATAGCCTAGGTAAATGTTATGTGAGAAATCATCGCTATAAACCTTGCTTTTTTTTAATAATGCTATCCAACGATTTTTGATAAGATAACATCGCAGTAAAAATTAACGCTGGAGAAAATGTACTGTAGTAGATTTGATTCCATTTATTACATTTTATCACAGATTTTTTTAATTCATTACGTTTATTTCATTTCAATTTAAATATCACTTTTAGTTTTACTATAATTATCTGTCTTCCCGGGCATAACATGGACATAATGTGGGCCTTAAATGAATTATGATTTTTTAAAATTTATATTAAAAAAAACTTCAAACACATACAAAAATAAACATTATTTGAAAATTCAATACTAAAGTCATCTATTTCCATTATTTATTAATATATATGTACCTCTACATTCTCTAAATACCATGTAATCTAGAGGTAAAGCCTTTTGTCGAAATCCTTAGTAGTAAAATAACCAGACCGTGAAATCCCATTCTCATTGAAATGTCAACGCTGAACAGATTAATACCATTTATTGATACCAGACTCAGAGAGTTGGTCTGAGTTTATTAGATTTGTAATATTATATTGCCAACAGCGAAATCATATTAAAGTACGATTAACAATCTGTATCTGCTTCTTAGAACTTTTAAATGTAATCGTCGTCGTATTAAGTGGTTTTTTTTTCTTATTAATCTTCTATTAAATTCCAAATAATCATATTAAATATGAATTTTAGTATTAAGTACCTAGTGGTTTGTCCTTTGCTGTATTTTGATCTACTTTCCCTGAGAGTATTGAGAAATCAGTTTCTGATGAGCGTCTACATTGTGAAATGAATAATCATCGATCGGGTGTGTAGTTTAAGAGATCACGTCGTCATTTAATCATTATAAAAACGATTTGCATTCTGCCTAAACAGCCAACTACTCGTTCATAATTAAAAAAGCAAAGCATTAGCAAAACATTAAAAAAGATAAATGCATTACTCCTTACAAAACCGGGTTTCATATAATGGGTATTACTGTAATGTGGTATTGAAGTACTGATTTATCGTATTAAGGATACTGAAATTTTTGGAAGCTGCTTTGTTTCTAGTTTCTACAATCTATAAATAAATAAAAGTACGTTTAAAAAGCTGTAACAAGTATGTAGTGCGGTCGACCAGATGTTATAGTATAACTCTGCAACCCGCACAACCCCTTAACATTCTGATGACCCTTAAGTTCGGCTAAGATTTACAGTAATTTCATCACATTCGCAACTCACACTTGAGGGCGTCCGTCCCTTACCCCTAGTAATAGTAATAGCTTCGGGTGTAAGTGCCCTAATTTCGCCTCGAGTAATGGTTGTCCGCCCTGCGATGTGCCGTTTTATTGGCGGGGATAAATCTATGAACATAAAACGCAATGATCCGATATAAAATTGGTTTTGTTAGTGCAGCCACAAAAAACTTCGGATTTCTGTATGAAATCTACTTCGGAACGCATTTATATAGATAGTTATTGAGGGATCGATCGAAAACTTTTTATATTATCTTATATCATAAAAGCT
Source organism: Mycalesis mineus (assembly GCA_034621355.1). Lineage (NCBI taxonomy): Eukaryota > Metazoa > Arthropoda > Insecta > Lepidoptera > Nymphalidae > Mycalesis > Mycalesis mineus. Next base: position 17,907,547 of record CM067887.1, on the reverse strand, counting down.
CATTTAGAATAAAAAAATTAGGATATTTTTAACCGCCTAATAAGGAAATTTACGGATTGGCCTGAATGTTTGTTTGTATATTTGTCTGCGATTATCTAGCTTTCAAGAATTGATTATTGAAGCTTATAATGCTGCTTCAATGCGCGTTAGGGTGCTTAGGGTGATAATGACCAATTTACTTTGTTAATTATCAATATCTAAAGTTTTTAATAAAAACCAGGACCGACAGCTTAACCCTCAGGCAGGGGCATAGAACACATCTAGATTCACCTTTTTTGACAGCATGCTGAGAATTTCTTAAAAGAAAAAAATCTCAATATTTCATACTCTTATCCAGAAATCGAACCTGTAACCTTGCGAATCAAAGCTACATTGGCAAACGAATTTATTAACTCTTCAATTAAATAATTTAATAAACATTTAATAATTATTATTAATTATTGAAGCAAGTAGCTGTTTAAATAAATTACATACTAAGTAGTCCCGTCTATTTAAACTATGTTAGTGTGTAGCGAACAGTATACTTGTTCAAAGTCCCAGGATCTCACAGATTCGAACACTAAGAATACATTACTTACGTCACTAAGGACATAGACAAATAATTGTTATATGACTATTTGACAAGCAAAAGTCTCTACACGATAATAATTCGATGGATTTTAAATTTCTATTTCTAATAACATCCCAGGTAAGTATAAATGTATTCTGTATAATACAGTTGTGGATTGCAAACAGATTCTCGAACATTATCCGTCAGTGACGGTAGCTACATGTTCACAAAGTTTCCGAATCCATAAAGTTAAGGATCAAGGAAACGTGCTTACACGAACATTCATATCGTTCCTGCTATTCGATTATAAACTCTAGGATACTAGATACAAGAGCGTATATTTAATAGCTGATAGTGCGCGCCGGCGAGTTTCAAAGTCGGTCTTAGTTGTTTGGTTCTTTTCTTAAGATTTTGCTGAAGTATCCCTTTGTAAGAGCAAAAGATAAACATTATTAGTGTAATGAATGGCTGGTGAAAGTATTAATCACCACAAAATTATATCTTTTGATTAGATTTTGCTTAATTATTTTGTGTTCGTGGAGGCGTAGCCTTTTTATTACAAGTTGGCCCTTGGCTGCTGATGGAAGCGGGCTAACTCGTTAGGAGTAGGATGAAAATCCACACCCTTTTCGGCTTCTACACGACATCGTACCGGAACGCTAAGTCGCTTGGCGGTACGTCTTTGTCGGTAGGGTGGTAACTAGCCACGGCGAAAGCCTCCCACAAGCCAGACCAAGACAAATTAAGAAAAATCTCAATCTGCCCCGCCGGGAATCGAACCCAGGACCTCCGTCTTATGAATCCACCGCGCATATCACTGCGCCACGGAGGTCGTCGGTTCCTTAATTTAGAAAGTGTGTTCGTAATTAGAAGTTTATAAAAAAATCCTAAATTTGCACCTTGTGAGATCTAAGCTTATCTCAAATATATTTGTCTTGGTTTTATCTGCATTTGTTGTACGATAGTATGGCTTTACCAGGCTTATGAACCGCCGGCTTTCAACTTTACATAGAGTTCACATACAAATATATCTATAGCATGCCCCATAGTTTAATGGGTCAAACGAAAATGGAAGATACGTCATCTAATTATGTAAAACTAATTTGACTAGTTGAAAAAACCGTCGGCTGACCAAACTAGCAGGTACTTTTACGGAATTTTCAATTTTCATTTTATTCATCTGATGGGGAGTACCTATTCCACCTTGAGGACCAGCAGTTCTTAGAACTGTTTGCTTCAAAACGTATGTGGGAAGTCATCGTACTTGCCTCAAAGTAACACAAGCTATTGTTACACACACTACTCTCTGGATTATCCTCTTTTTAAATGTAATATGGTCAGAGGATCTGGTTTTCCAAAGCTACAGAGGCTAACCACTGGATCAACGCGCAAGTTATAATATAGACGAGTGTTAATCACCCCAAAACGGCCACTCAATTTTCCCAAAGGGTTAAAGAGCCACAAATTACGGCGCATATATCAAAAGTGGCCAAACCGAATTATCGCCGCCCGCGCCGCAATTCACTAATTAAATAAACGCTTCAAACTAGTTCCCATTGACGAATCCCAAATTCGTAACTACGTTTAAATTGTTAGTACTGATAGAAACTGTTTCCTGCGATTCATCATCATTAACTGTAGTCATTAAATTGCAGTCCTCGGTAGCAGCTCTATGGGACTCCCAACAGCGGAATATCCTTACGAGGCTTTTAAAATCTAAAAGCACAGGTTATTTTGCATACTCTGTTCTTAACCCGTCGGTCACAGTAGTAGTTGTGAAGCTTTATGTGCCTGTAATTTTATAGGCAATATGCATACCTACACTTCAGGTCGATGAACGACTACGTGGCCTGGTGGCGCAAATAAGATACGGTTGAACTTTTCAAGTGCTGTCACATCGAGCGCTACCATCGGTTATAAGCGTGTGAGCTTTATGTTCATAGGTAAATACCTAACGACATATTATTATGAAGATTCTTGACATATTAGAGCCCGTGTAGACAAGAGATTAGACGCTTTGAGCTTTGCGCTTTGTAATGCTAAATATAGCTCTGTAATGTATATCAGTTCTTCAGATGTATAAGGTTATGCAGCGCAGAACTCGGGGCCCTTGTACGCTGTCTGCGCGGGCCACACTCATACTCTAAAATCCACTTTTAAACTTTATCCTAAACAAAGGGCAAACTTTATAATGCGATTTATAATCACCAGTCTCGCATAAATTAGCCTTCGGAGTGTAATCAAATTAATGAGTTCCACTACAAATGGGTTCGCTGCGTTAATGAAATATTTAAAGAGAGCCCATAACAGTGTGCGGCTATTTGAATAGTCCGCAGACACTAGTGTGCGGTTATTTGAATAGTCCAATGTCAGTGCTGTCCGCCTGTTTGAATAGTTCTCCCGGGATTACTAATACTTGGGAAACTTCGAGTGTGGCCGCTTTGACCGCGGCATTAATTTAATTCGTTGCGTTATAGAGACTATATTAACGCTTACTACAGCGTTTGTCCACCCGTATTTACTTTACTACTAGCAGACCACCGCGACTTTACCCTCGTGGAAACTTTGAAGTAAAACATACTTAAACTATACCGACCATGGTATAAACCTTGATATAATCAAAACCTCATTAAAACCGTAGCGTAGCTACTTAAAATTAAACCTTGCATCCAGAAAGTGGAAAGCGACATTAGCATGTACTGATAATATGTTACCAACTGATTTCTACTCGTGTGTTTTAAGCTGCCTCTTTGATTTATTGTTGAGGCTATGTGCCTTTGGATTACAAGGTCATGGATTGTAGTTTACAATTACTCTGCAATAATTGAGCTTTTTTTTCCTTCAAGTAATTTTAAGAAACTAATTCCCAGCTCTGTATTGGGAAAATAGACGTGCTACATGCCCTCCCTCACTCAGAAGCCTTCGGTCCCGGTCACCATCAATAACATCGAATAGTCATCATAACTGGGGTCAAAATAATATTATCCTTAGCCCGCAAACCTGAATTTTAGTAACGTGGTGGACCAAACCTCTTTAGTTCCCTTTTTCAAAAGAATTCTAACAAGTTTAAATAGGAAGATAATGATGATTTCATTGCCTATTCTCATATTCTCCTCCCGTAACAAAGTTGGCCGCCTAAACTGTCGCCGCCGTTTTATCTTAAACTCACGATTGTGTGTGACAAATTTGACAGACAAACAGTGTGGAGTGAGTTGACGCGAGTCGCCGGCATGCTCAAGTTTCTGGCAGGTTCTCGTAGAATTTAAATGCACTGTTTAGGATTACGTTAAAACTTTTGGTGTTTACTTGTAGTGCAAGAGCTGAGGACTACGGACATACTTACCAACTTTTTGACGTGAATACGTCCATAAATTGTTTCCATAATGTGAAGCTATTGAAAATAATAACGAAACCAAACGATAGTTGATAGAAAAACGCCGCTATTGGAGTTGATTTAACTGCGTTTATAGTTTTTTTTAGTATAGATTTTTAATCGGAAAAGTTAACCTAAAAGATCAGCTCAAATAACGCTTATCTGGTAGAGATTCTCTTCTAAATTAGTTGCTATTAGGAAATCTTTAGTATCCCCATGGTTTTTGAAATAGATTCCGCCCATTGTTATATTTATGACTGAAACTGAAAAAAAAATAGTACTAAAATTAATTAACTCTATTTGACAAATTGGTAAAACAGGGCACTAAGGGCAAAAAATTATGAAACTCGTGAATTTTACAAATGTTTACTTGAATACTACATTAAATATTTCTGAGACAATTTCGTTTCCGGATTCAACTGCCAGAACCCTCTCACAAATATATGCAGACGTTATCGAGTTATCCAAACTCACAGGAAGCTCACAGAATTATATTTATTTACTATGTGCCCTTTTAAATTGAGTAACAAAAGATATTTTTGCTCTCGAAGTGGAAACCCTGAGAAATTATTTGCTTGGAATAAAGGCATACTGAGAATTGCTGATGGATTTATTCATAGACATTTTTATACAATTGTTTTAGGACAATTTTTACAGGGAAACTTTCCAACCCATGAAATTGATAAAGTTTTCTGATAATAGATGTCTACCAAAGCAAACTAAAATAAAAAAGATATATTTCTTACGGGTCACTAAAATTAAGACATTTAAAGTTAAATTAAATATTTGTCTTGTTAGGGCGTTTTTATTTACACTGTGTATCATCGCATCAATTACAAATCAAGCCTTGAAGCATGTGACAGACAGCAAGTTACACCTTTAATATTGACGGTCGAGTGGCGCAGTGGGTAGCGACCCTGCTTCTACGTCCTTGACTGTGGGTTACATTCACACATCTGGGAAAATGTTTGTGTGATGAGCATAGGCCATTTCCAGTGTCTGGTTGTTTCTATATATATAAGCGTTTATGTATAATACATAAAAATATTCATCAGTTATCATAGTAGATACCCATAATACAAGCGACCTACGCTTACATTGGGACTATATAGTGATGTGTGTATTGTCCTATATTCAGTTATTTATTATTTATTAATTCAAAATTATTTGCTTGCAGACACAAGATAAATTCCGATGCAACAATTCGTTCACCAGCTCTGAAACTACATTACTGGGAGTTTGTTAAACGAAGCGTACTCCGAGTTGGATACACTCGGTGTCTATTCGTGCATATTATAACAAAGAGTCTACCCGTCTTGTTTTTAAATAAGATGAAAATTACCAACAGTGTTTTTACGAGATGAAACTAGGTTTCACGTTCCTTCATTACTGTAACTTCTTCATAGTATTCGTTCGATTCCTCTTCTTTGTCGCATTATTTTGTTGATGGGAGAATTATTTGCGCCTGTACCTAAGATATTTTGAATATTTAACAGGATAAATAGAAATAAGTTTAATATACCGGTTCGACAAGCAGACGGCCTTCGTGGCGCACGAAGGTCCTGGGCTCAATTCCCGGCTGGGCCTATTGACACTTTCTCAATTGATTTGTCTGTTGAGAGGCTTCGGCAGCGGTTAGTTACTATCCTGCCGGCAAAGACGTCCCGCCGAGCGATTTAGCGTTACGGCACGATTTCGTGTAGAGACCTAGATCGAACTGGGTGTTAATTTCATCCTACTCAAACAAACAACAACAAGTCAGACCGCTGTCTGTTTGCTATCAAGTCAAATAAGGTATAGCTCTAGGTTTTTCAGGATACCTTGAGATTACACAACCATCTTGGTATCGGCTGGCAGCTAGTCAAGGCATATTTGATCCGTGTAGCAGTCGATGACGTACAGCCATGAAGAGGTTGAATTTTATTGGCTGATTGTTATTAATTAGAAAAAAAGATATACCGCCGCTTCAAATGACTTTTAAAAAACTTTCTTTAATTTTTTGTCTTGTATTTAATGACTTGGAAGAAAGTAAAGCTCTGTATTTCAGAACCTTATGCGCTAAACCTATACAGAACAACCTTCAGACTACGTACTACATTCATATACTAGACTGAAGAAGTTCATCTTCCCACTTGTATTTGTCACAGACCTCAATTACACAAACACAGCACGTAGCGCCCCCGTACGAGTGTATTCGTCTAACAGGCTTCCTGCCCATCAATAGCGCAAAAACCAATAAAGTCGCGGAACATTTGTCGATATTCTACGAGCATACCTTACTGGGAAGATTAATCGAGCGTGCGAAAAATGAAAGAGCGACCTTACCTTGGGATCATTTATTATGCGAACGCTCCATTATTATGGCTGACTGCAGACTTCCGACTTGGCCTTCCGACTGTCTTATTTTATTGCACAATATTTTTATACGGGGTTTTTGCCCGACTGTCAACGGAGTCATGTTTTTCGTATGTCTCATGCTGAGTTGACTCTTCTAGACAGAATTTGCTTTGCGTAGTAGAGTAATGTGTAATTATGTGTAATAGTTCGAGTTGAACAATATAAAGTTTGACACGCTTTTCCGTTGAACCGTTTGAAAGATGGCGACTAAACTTGAATACAACAACGAATGCGCAGTACTTTTCATATTGTCTTTACATAATATGCAAAACATAAGGTAGATGTTAACAATATAAACTGCACATATTAGCTACTGTTTATCTTGAAAAACGAAACAGTTTCCGCGGAATAGGGATTTCGTGACGTGAATTTGAGAAAATCCTTATCAAGGCAAGTTCAAAGAATACAAAGCGCTTTATTTAAATTAAAAGCTAGAATAAATTCATGTGTTTTTATCGTAACTGAACTAAGGAAGACATGTGGTTCATAGGTTCTCAGGCTTTACGGAACGCGCTGTCGTCTTGTTCTGAGTATCATGAAAAGACTTATGTCTGCGAAGCATTTGTTGTTACTGACAGACTTCTGTCTCGTGCGGTGAGCCTTTAGGGCATGCAAAATATATACGTAAAACGTGTGTACAGAATATCAAATGTTTTCTTTTCTCCCGCCGTGAGACTAAGTTTAATGTTTATCCCTGACATAAAATACTGGGGCATTAATAATGGTAAATAAATACGAGACGTCTGATGTATTAATGTTGTAGGCTTCACTTTATAAGGTTCACCTCTGGCATATACTTACATAAAGGCCACGATAAAGTTGTTTTATGAATTTACATTTTAGCAAACCATTATATAATGAGTATAACATTTACCGCTTAAAGTAAAGCAAATTTTCTTGTCATTTTTTTTCAAGATTATTGGAAGTTGAAGTTATTGGACCTCAGTAAGTAACTGTTCTACAGAGATACGTTCAATTTATACACTTTTCGACGTGGGGGTGGTTTTGCGACAAAGGTGAATTTTGTAAAGTAATTGCTTCCTTGGTTTAGATTGAGGCCTTGTGTTCAAATCTTAGAAGAGGTATGAAATAAGCTTTTATTTCTTGAAAGAATTTCTCAGTAAACTCAGACTACAGTTGGTAAATTGATGGTGTAGCTGACCGACGACTCCGCTCAAACATATGGGGGTGTGTTGGGCCCGGATCCTTATCATAAGCCATAATCGGAGCAATGTGATGAGTTGAAGCTTGAATTGTCTTACCCTAGAAGAATGCCTAGCTTTGTAGTGCAGGCTTATAATAAAAACTATCATTAGTGGTTTGACGACCTCCGTGGCGCAGTGGTATGCGCGGTAGATTTATAAGACGGAGGTCCTGGGTTCGATTCCCGGCGGGGCAGGTTGATATTTTTCTTAATTTGTCTTGGTCTGGCTGGTGGGAGGCTTTCGCCGTGGCTAGTTACCACCCTACCGCCAAAGACGTATCGCCAAGCGATTTAGCGTTCCGGTACAATGTCGTGTAGAAACCGAAAGGGGTGTGGATTTTCATCCTACTCCTAACAAATTAGCCCGCTTCCATCTTAGACTGCATCATCACTTAACATCAGGTGTGATAGCAGTCAGAGCCAACTTGTAGTCGATAAAAAAATAAAAAAAATATAGCAGAACATATGTTCAGTATTGGCAGCAACAGTGTGTATCCCACGCATTACGCGTTCATTCACAGAGAAACAACGTTGGTTATAAATTCGCCCTAATATTCTTGCATCCATCATTGTACCGGAGCATCGTAAATTGATGTGGAGATATAAGTGCTCAGTAGTAGGGGATTTTTGCGTACAATTTATTTGTTCTCGTGTGGAAATATTACTGTTTCTTCATACTGTTATTATTGTTGTTTTCGATGTAACATAAATGATGTGATTCGACAAATTGTAGCATTTAAAGTTCTTTAGATAATCTATTATGTAATACAACAGAAAACATAATATTACTAATAATACTAGACTGTTTGTGCAGGGTTAATAAATGAATACCTCGGTATTTGTTGGAAAGTGATGAAGCGTTGAAAAGCTAATGTACATTTTTTTTTATTTTATAACATTATTTAAGACCTCTTGTTTTATTCAATACCTACTCGTACTCTAGTATCCTACAAAAATTAAAATATTAGGGAGGGACGAACGGGATCGTCGGAGAGTTTGGTTCATCTTCGTCCGCCATCTTGGGTAGTGTGGGTGATGTTTCTTCGGAATAAACTCGCAGATTGATCACAAACAACCTCTCTAATCGATTTACTTAGTAATTTACACGAAATATGGTAACTCCAATGCGATGTAGACGGATTGCAATACGAAATGTGAAGAGTTCTGCGCTTGCGTCCGTTTCGTCTCGCGGCTGACGTTCGAATGCCATTTTAAACCAAGCACAGACCAATCCCAAGCAATGACAGCTGTCAATGTCATAGCCTGACGTTTCGCACGATCGAAGCGCCATCTCGCCGACAAATATATTATGTTTATACGATAATCATTTAACTGCAGCAAAAAAAACAATGAGCTCAGATTGTGTTGGCCTCTTGACCAATTATGTTATCGTTTGACTTTGAGATTTTGCCTTACTATCTATTTTAACTGATACTGCAAGCAAACATCTACTATATAAACTGTATTTCCCACAACGCGTTCGTTCGCTTTAGAATAATAAGAAAGCACCTGAGATTCATTCCACGACTAGTTGTACAAAAGTTAAAATTGACTTCCTTTGTTCGACAAAAAGCTTAAGAAACTGCGATAAGGAACGTTTCCACTATTGTCTGACGTAATAATTACGTATTAAAAACAGAGGAAAGCAATGTGAGAATTATGTGTCGAGGGTTCCGTCGATTAGATGTATACTACTTGATTTCTTTGTCGGTTGCATATAGTTGACCGTGATAGTTTTTATAGCTTAACGGTAAAGGGTTCAATCTCAAATCAGGAAGGTCTGTGGTTCGATTTCTGCTTGCTCGACTATTATACTTATCTCTTGTCAGGAAAAGTAGGAGAAATAATATAGTTTGTGTTTATTAGTTATTTTTTAAAAGAAACATAAAATAGATTTCCACGGATTTGATCCTACGGAATAATTCTTCCATAGAGGTCGTACAGAGTAGATTATTATCAAATGTCGAATAACACTGCGTCTTCAAGTGCATAGTTAAATTAAGAACTATACGAAGAATAGTCAGTCTTTTATTAGATTCGTTTTTATCAATTTACAACGGAACCCTGAAAAGCAATTTACGTGGTAACAAAATTGTATTCTACGACTCAAGTAATAAGACCCCGCAACTTAGTGTGAGCCAATTTAACGGGTCGTTTAAGTTAATGGGATATGAACTCTATTACTATTACAATAAGAGATAGTTAGTGTTGAAGAGGTTATGCAACGGCGCAATGAAGACATTTTTGCGGGAAAAATATTATATTAAATACAAGTGTTCTATCTAAGCATGCCGGTAATATAGTCGTAGCAATTTTATGTTTATGTTTATTTTGATGGTACGCTTTAACAGTAGCTATTAACAATTTATTGGTCTACAAGCCTTTGATAACTAGATCTTCATATTAATGGTTATCATGTTATAATACTTCGAACAGTGCGTGTTGCCAGTGATGACTTACGGATCCGAATCTTGGTCGCTGACTGCGGGCTTCATAAGAAGGCTTAGAGTCACTCAGCGGGCGATGGAAAGAGCAATGCTCGGAGTATCTCTGCGTGATCGAATCAGAAATGAGATCCGCAGAAGAACCAAAGTAACCGACATAGCTCAGCGAGTCGCAGAACTGAAGTGGCAATGGGCGGGGCACGTAGTTCGAACAGCTGATGGACGTTGGGGGCCCAAGGTGGTAGATTGGCGACCCCGCACCGGAAAGCGCAGCGTTGGTCGACCCCCAACCAGGTGGACTGACGACATCAAACGTGTCGCAGGGAGCCGCTGGCAACAGGCGGCTCGGGATCGTTGTGTTTGGAAGTCCCTAAAAAAGGCCTATGTCCAACAGTGGACGTCTACCGGCTGGTAATGATGATGATGATGATGACGTTATAAAATATAATAACACTCATGATTTCAATTTTTTTTTTCGATTTTAAGTTGGCCCTTGACTGCTATCACACCTGATGTTAAGTGATGATGCAATCTAAGATGGAAGCGGGCTAACTTGTTAGGAGTAGGATGAAAATCCACACCCCTTTCGGTTTCTACACGACATCGTACCGGAACGCTAAGTCGCTTGGCGGTACGTCTTTGTCGGTAGGGTGGTAATTAGCCACGGCGAAAGCCTCCCACCAGCCAGACCAAGACAAATTAAAAAAAATATCAATCTGCCCCGCCGGGAATCGAACCCAGGACCTCCGTCTTATGAATCCACCGCGCATACCACTACGCCACGGAGGTCGTCAAATTTTATTGTCATGCTCCTATCATATTCAAGTGTGGATTTTATCCAAGGTGACTATAGGAATGCCAAAGGTTCATGCAACTGAAGATGTCATTTCTCATATCATCCCGCAAAAAAATTAAAGGGTAGTCAGTAAGCACTTGGACGTTTAGTCAGTACCTTTCAGACCTTTTCACAAAAGCACCATGGCTTGAACGTCATAGATACCCCAGGCCTACCAAACTCACATGGTACGAGCATAGTCCAAAATATCAGTTTCTATAAAATACACAGGGTTTATCGCACAGGCTCTAGTCTCTAGTCGTAACACAATTTATTTCCAGGTAACTCTATGAAATGCAAAATGACTCTTATTTTCTTTTCTCTTTTTTCTCTTATTTTCTATTTCTCTTAGAAACTTTTATGACGAAAAGCTGACAGACAAATACTTACACACCCCATTGTCGTAGGTATATTAAGTACCTACAAGTAAATTTATGTCAACATAAAAAAAATTCTGGCTTAAATATCGATTAGTGTCCTCCATTAAAAACTTTGTAAATATCTTCAATATACAGATTTGGACCCGTTACAGTTTTATTATATGTATAGATAGAAAAAAATCATTACTATAAAAACAAAAACCCCGACTGCTTAGAAGTATTTTGTCCCTGTTTGCAGCACCATAAAGTATTTAGAATTTTATACAGATATAGTGATACTTGTTTTTCTCTTTTCAGTTCATAACTTTTAAGCAGTCGGGTTTTTTGTTTTTATAATAATGATTTTATTTCAGACTTTTTAGTTTTAGTTTATGGTATAGAAATGAGACGGTACACTTAGTACACTTTTTGCCATTTTTTGTTAAAAAAGTAATATGAACATGATATGATATTTATATTTTTGAAATGGTCTTTTTACGAGCTTTCAATTGGTACCCATATTGCTAAGACAAGAGAGAAAAATACACACATCCCCCCTTTTTTCCCCCATTTACAACCGCTATTTTGAAAATTTATATAGCCTATGTCACTACCACAATTTTGACAAATTCAACAACATCTCACATGTCAAAATCCGTTCAGCCGTTTAGGCTGTAGCGCGTGCCGAAGAAATGGACATACATACGTACATACATACATGCGCTCGAAAAACATAACCCTCCTTCTGACGCAGTCGGGTAAATATACATTCACACTACAGCATACCTGCCCTGTAGGTGTCGCTAGCGTAGTTCGCAGTCGACCGAAGACGTATTTCTACGACACTTGTTTTGTTTGCTTTCTAGTGATTAATTAACAGTCTTAGGAGCTCTGTTGGCAATAATCTACTTTGTTGTTTTCGAAGGCTTATTTGGAAAACAAAACTTGGTTAATCGAAGTAGTGTTGTTGGTAATTAATTTTGTGTGTATTGACTCTCGTATACCAAATAAAAGTTTTTTGAATATGTTTTACTCTACTTCACCATTCTTTTACAGAGCAACCATCCGCCGTCCCTCCAATTGGAACTATTCCGGAAGTTATTTTTCTTCTGCATGTTCCAAACTATAGGTCTTTTCTTAAAGACAAGAATATTTGAAGAGAATCTGATTGGCTTTTATGACGAAGTAGAAATATAAATTATAATATTGTTAATAATAATTTATAAATTATGAAATATTATTCAAAATACGACTACCTTTCGATGTAATGTAAACTAAGCTTACCTATTAATAATTGAATTTTAATTTGATCCAGAAAAACCTCTTTGTTTCTAAAGGAAAGAAAACCAACTGTCTATTTATATAATTTTAAGTTGGCTCTTTATTATATTTTACGATATATTTTTTTAGTTTCTCAATTAACACCAAATCCGAACTTTTCTTTTGATTATATTCGAACCTAAAACAAAGTTTGAGGACTTTTTCCTTTCAAAAGAGAAGCATTACAAGCTCGTCGGGATGTGTCCGGATGTCTGAGATCTTCAATCACTTCCAACTTCGTCGTCGCAATTTTATAAAATTCGGTTAAACTTTGAGGCTTTTGTTGTTAGAAGGAATTTTTCCTTTTGAAACTTTCTCTAAATTTTTTTTAAATAAAAGTTATTTTATTTCCTTAAACTTATTTTTTGTAAAATTGTAAGGAAAGAATTTTTTATTTCCAGTGTTATCTAAGTATAATCATATTTTAGGTAAGTGGTATATATTTTAGTAACTCAATATAAGTTACTAAAATAAAAGGTCTTGTACCCTGTTGTAATATGACTGAGTTCTCAACAACAAAACAAACAAAACTCAGTATCATATTGTTCTCCAATATTTGGCCTGTATCTCTATCAATATTTATCAAAATAGGCTTAGCGATATAGGTAAACAAAACACTAAAAGCACAAATGATAATAAATATATTGTACACATTTACTGTATAAGTAAAAAGACTTAATTAAATATATATAGAAATCATATTATGACATAAAATTAACTTAAATGAAATAAATACTTACACGCCACAGTAATCTGAACTGCATAAAATTAAAAGCACAAATTAAAATAACAGCGAAAAATATTATACATAGTTTTCCAAAATCTCGGTCACGGCTCTCTGAGCTGGTATACATTACTACACCTGGGAGGCTGAGATTTGCTTATTATAGTACAAATAGCTTTTTTCCGCGATTCCTCCGTGTGGAATTGGTTATTACAGCAGCTTAATTTTTCTAAACTTTGAATGTCAAATTTATTAATAGATATCTAATCAACTGCCTAAAAATACGTTTTAAGCTTCTAGTTTTAATAATAACGATACTACATACAACATTTCGTTCCCCCTTTCAACCCTTTTTCCGCAATTAAAAGTAGCCTATGTCCTTTTTCAGGCTATAGACCATCTGTATACCAAACATTTAAATCGGTAAAGTAGTTTCAGCGTGAAAGCGAGACAGACAGACAGAGTTACTTTCGCATAATATTAGTTAGGATTAGGATAGTGGTTATGACAATCGACATCACGATAATACAGCACGCATAAATTTTTGTAATTAATTTTTTATACACAAAATTTTAACAAAAATTCTTGCTGTTATAGCTTTCAAATGACGCTTTTAATAAAACGTGAACAAAAATACCTTTCTGGCCGTATTCGGTTTAAGGTGATTAACTTTCAAAGAAACCGCGGTTGCTCCAACAGCTATCTTAAACGAAAGCCAAGGAGCCAACCGAAAGGCCGTGTCCATAGTAGCGTTCTACGTTCGTAGGATCACAAGGTTCTCTAGTTTCTGCTCTAAAGTTATGTTACCTTCGGATCTTCGACAGTATTGTTCTTATTGTTATTCTGGACGCCATTTAAACTCTTATTTTACTAATGTTAGTTACAAAAAACTATTTTTTTTATGCTTTACCGGTAAATATCTGTTATATGATTTTTTTCTAAAATTTGTTAACAGTGTTTAATACACTATTCCCATACTTATTGTTAGAATTATAGCACATTTCTCCTATGTATTAGATTTTAGTGTATTTCATGCCCTAAGAAAATAAAAAATATTATTTATTGCGTTCACACGTTATCATAGTATTTTCATAACCGGAACGAATTTGTTTAAAGATACCTTTATGTTAAAACATTTCAAAAGACATGCTGACTCAAAAGTACGTCTCAATAGAACAGAATAAAAACGTCAGATGAACGAAATCCGAAATCGGGGATTCTTTTGTGTCTTTGTTGGGCTGGGATCCGAAACCGAATCTGTAAAAAATCGACTAGAATGCGCTTCGAGTCGATTGTCGAATTCCTTTACAATGAATCTTTTTTAAGTGACTAAAGTAGAACAAAGTTGATATAAAGTTTTTGAAGTTCAAAAGTTTTAATTATATTTTTTTATTATTTAGCTCCAAGATGTTGGTTTTATTGGTACAAGTAATCGTAAGACAACAGCGAGGTAAACTGACAGTGATACAAGTTGGTGACTGCCTCATTAGTCTAGTGGTTAGCATATGTGGCTTCAGATCACGAGGTCTTGGGTTCGACTCCATGGGCGGACTATGGAATACCTCATAGGTTTTTAGTGTTTCTATAGGGTCCAGTAATGGTAGTGTGATAGTGCCACACCCCTGTGCCGGTCATTATTAGCTACATGATAGAGCTCGTAAATCACCACTCACCCTAAGACCGGCAACCTGCATTGGAGCAACGTTGTAGGTCTAATATTCATATCCCGTCACTTATTAGAAGGTACGCCTACATTGTGGGACGTTAAAATGGCCTGGTAATGATGATAAGCTGTACTCTTACTTCCAACCTAAACGACACTGCATCCTGACGCTACATCACGTATCGAGAGCCAAGTTACAAACCAATGTTGAAGACTTGAGTTGAGCAGACTTAATTTGAAAAACACTGAGGCAGGACATCATGGCCCATAGCTAACATGATGGCTATTAAATAAATAAATATTGTAGGACAATTACACACATCGCTATATAGCCCCAAAGTAAGCTTAGGTAGCTTGTGTTATAGGTACTATGATAACTGATGAATATTTTTATATACATTATACATAAATACTTATAATAAATAGATAAACACCCAGACACTGGAAAACATCCATGCTCATCACACAAACATTTTCCAGTTGTGGGAATCGAACCCACGACCTAGGACGCAGAAGCAGGGTCACTACCCACTGCGCTACTCGGCCGTCAAATTAAAATATTGCACCAATAAGGCAGAAAAAATTATTGCCCCTTTGGGTATGGAACTAAAGACATTGAACAAGAGTTACTAAATACAAATAAAATGCATTTTGTCCCGCGAGGCGTTTCACCCGTCTGGGTCGGCGTCCATTGTGTTCTGTTAATTTGCGAAAAGAATTTAATAACAACGTAATTATATGGTAAAACAACGGCTCGGGAAATGGTCCTTTATTCCTTAAGTGAACAGGACAAAGCGAGTCATTTTGATTTTTCACAACAGCTCGGAATGTTCTGCTATATTGTACATTTACTAGGCTATATATTCATGCTACATGTATGATATATATACTATATGCTACATAATATGTTATAATCCCATTTATCACTGTACCAAATATCATTTAAATCAGTTCAGTTGTTTAGCCACGTAGTTACCGATCTCGAAAAAAAAATCGGAACTTAAAATGGCCTATGTGTTAATAATGTTAGCCAGGGTGCCAGTTAATTCCGTGCCAAAGTTTATTTAAATCGCTTCAGCCGTTGTAGCAGTATGATGAATGCAGATGTGTGTACTGTGACTCCATTTTTCTTGATTTGTTCGTTTTGACCATTGTTTTCTGCAGCTCTTTGCCGCCGCTGTTGCAAACAAACGAGGAAGTTAGCTTGGAGTTGTGTAAGATCTTTCTTGTTCTTGTACTTTAGTTACACACAAATGCTGTTTGCTGTTACAATCAAAGCCATCTCCCCATAATATAACGATAAAAATACAGTTTTGTTTGACGACCCCTTTAGCGCCTTTGTTATTCAGTAGGGAAGTCCTGGATACGATTTTTAATCTTATTTTTGGGTCAGCTGGTAAGCTTCAGCTAAGACCAGTTACTACAGTAGTAGCACAGAATTTTCGTTAAGTGATTTAGCATTGGAATACAATACGGCATAAAAACCAACAGAGATTACTACTGCATTTAAAACCAAACCGCCTTGCCAAAGTAGACTATCCATAACAAAAT
Source organism: Mycalesis mineus (assembly GCA_034621355.1). Taxonomy (NCBI): domain Eukaryota; kingdom Metazoa; phylum Arthropoda; class Insecta; order Lepidoptera; family Nymphalidae; genus Mycalesis; species Mycalesis mineus. The sequence continues at coordinate 17,891,127 of CM067887.1, read as the reverse complement.
ATATTGTTCAAATATTTTCACTGCATTTACATTGTACAATTGTACAAGTGATTCAATTTGTAGCGCGGGTTTTGTACGAAACATTTACAGAATTGCAAGCTACGACAAAACCAGTTTTATTTTTACAACAACAAGAAATGCAAAGAAATTGAATTTCGCACAAGATTAATAGACTACTACAACGATTTGTTCCAAGTTTTGCAAAAACACTCCTGCGCGGGAGATATGTCGAATTGAATAATTTTTAACGTACCAGAAACTGTGGTAGAATCAAATAAAACATTAAGTGCTCGAGCTCTTTCGGAGAAGTATTACGGCCGTGTTTATTCCTGCCGCAACAGCATTCTTGTGTTCCGGTGTTTCGGGCGTGGTTTTCGATGTTGTTTCACAAAGTTTCATGCGCCTCAGGTTGATGGACATTTGACGGCGCTTTGTATGGCGTGTTCTTTGCATGCTTTGCAAAGCGTTGCTGTGTTAGGTGTTAGTTTTCGACGATCACAAAAAAGACAACAATATACTATACCAGCCATTATAATTTCCACAAGCTGCGTGTGGGCAGCGGTTTCCTGCGACACATTTAATGTCGTCAGTCTACTCGTAGTGGTGGAGGGTCGACTAACTCTGCGCTTTCGAACATTGATAACTATGAACCTATGAGACTCAAAACTGTGACTTAAAATTACCATAGCAATAAAACATATACAGTAGCTAACGTTGTGATTCACTCAATACAGTCATCAAACTTGAGATATATAATTCGCGAAGTCGTAAACCAAATCACAACGGCGCTACGTAACACTCGTAAACTGTCGAAAGGGAGATACGGGATTGAGTTTCTTTTATGTCTCCGTTTCAAAATAGCCCACTTTGATCAATACGTGGAGGCGAGTGATGCGGCGCGAGCGACGTCGAGTGCACTCAAGGTGAGTGCTCGTGATGTCGCCGCGTCAGCGTTTCGGGCCCCTTGACTTTTGTTACGTAAGCTGATGTTGAGGATTTGATAGCCTACTCGTGAGATACAGATTAACGATACGATAATACGCCTGTAGGCTGTAACTGATACCACCTTGTTATACGTTGTTAGAACATTGTTGCTGATGTGACACCGTGTTGTATGGTGGTACAATATTACTATATAATGGCATAGATGAATTTGTGGTAACCACTTGTAAAGCTTTTTTTGGTCCACAACATAATATGTGACTTTGGTTTGGGGCTTGAATTCTGGGTTGGAATTTTTTTCTTTCCAGAAATTCTCTGTAACAGTCCTGAGACATGTGGTGTTAAACCCCCGTTCCTCTAAAAAGGGGTCATCGGTGATAAAGAGTCACACACCATATGTCATTTCTAACCTCTATTAGAGCAGCATGGTTAGTTTAACCTTCTAAACCCCCGCAGGTATATAAAGATGAAATTTTCTAAATTATTCTATAAGTATTGTGCAGTCATAATTAGATACTTAATACATTAATTATTTACCATACTTGTGTGCTCTATAATAAGTGATTTAATTCATAGCCTATGTCTTGTATACATACTTTCAGGATATTTGAGTGGCATTGTAGGAAGTGCTTTTGTCTGAAAATCTGATCGGAAGATCGAAAATCTTTAAGGTACCCCAGTCCCGTAATCTACATTTTCCTAATAATATATAATAATCGATTACTACGTTATATCATGTACAATTATTAAACTAATAATAATTTTTTATTCTCATTTCAGGTAATTTTCATTGCTACATTAGTACACCATACACGAGTTAAGTATAAAATGAAAAATCGTTAGCTTGTTTTACTGTGCTCACGACGAAATCAACTTACTTGTGTGCCAAAATATCTAAGTACCAACTCTTGCATGACTCTGCTGTTGAAACGGAACATAAGAGAGCACGTTGTTATAAATAACAATAATAATTAGAATATAGTTCGGCAAATGCGCTCTACATAATTATTAGAAACGAGTTTCCCAAGGCATGTACGAAACATCACTTAATTAGAATGTAGGTGAACTTAACTGCCTCCTCGAGTATATAGTTTCTCGACGTAACATGACGATATTGAAGGAACGTAAGGGTGCGATCACGTGTTATATCTATTTAAATACTAATTTGTCTTGAATTTTGACATACAATTTCAGATCGTTGATCGCAATTAGATAAGCAGGTGTAAGAGTAAAAAGTAATTATAATAATATAATTCCGTTAAGTTGATTTCGTAAAAGAAAAGAGAAAAAGATATAAATGCAACGATGAGCTTAATGTGCCAACACTAAAGTATTTTCATTCTTAATATCATACTAGCGGACGATATAAATAGCCCAAGACACTCCGCATGACACGAAAACATTTTTAAGTTCGACTGGCAGTCGTTTAGTGAGAAGCTGTTAATTTGAAATAACAAACAGACACTACAATTTAATTTATTTGTACGTTACAAAATTTAACTTTTTCTCGCATAGGTAATTAATTTTTGCTCTAGTCATCCAGCAAAGTCTAGATCAAATGTAAAGAACAATACGCCTGCAATAAAATGCAAAATATTTTTTAAGATTCCATACTGAAATACTTAAGTTGACCAATCAAACTTAGCACTCGCTTTCAGTTTCAAGTGTAAGTACTGGAATAAGTTGACAAGCACACAAGTTAGATCGCTCGCAAGTGTCGAGTCTCAGGCGGAGTGGGCTCGCCGTGAACAGAGCCTAAGCTCAAGAGCTTGGCCCGTCAGCTCTAACAAACTCCGCGGCTCGTTGAAGACTCTTCACAATTTCGCATCGTCCCAACTCGAACGCCTCTCAGCCTGAGAACAGCCTATTTTAGATATTCGGAATATTGTAATGCCCCAATTCCAGAAATTTTGATGGCACTCGTGCCAAGTTGAAATGTAAGTGTAAAAGTTTTGATATTCAAATTTTCTGTTGCCGTGCTTGTGATTGATTTTTTTTATTCTAATATTTTCTTCGTCAGTACTTGAACCGACAATCTAATATTCCTTTGCAATACTACTAGTCAATAGAGTATAAGATTTTTCTATTTTCCAAATTATATTCAACAATATCCCAGAGTTGGGATCTGGCGACGTTACACGTTCGTGCCTATGTTTTACTGAAATTCACATAACTATAATGGAAAATCATGATTTCTATCACCATAATATATTTTTCATAGCCGATGTTATCATGAATAACAATGATAGAAGAGGCCATAAAATTATGCGTCCACATAAAAGAGTGGCTAAGCATGTTTTAATTTCCCTATAGACGTTTATTACGGTGTCGGATAAACCCTGAGATGGATGTCGACACCTTTTGCCCGGAAAATTAGGGTTTGGCTTGAGTTATGAAACATTAATATCACAGGGGTGGATGGAGGAGTACGTAATGTAAGTACCAGTATATTATGAGCTGGGGTTTTGTAATGTAGGACATTCCTTACTTCTGGATGTTAGAAATAATATCTGATGGCGATCATTACTGAGTTCTTTCCGTTCAACTCCTTATGATATAAATATTTTTTTTTCTATAAGGAAGCTTGACCTTAGGGGATTCGAACAATTATTTAATGGCGAAATCTTTAAGTTTAGGAAGATTTTTACAAGCTTTTGAATAATCATCAGTTGTTTTTTTACTTGACTAATTTTCACAGTTTATTTCATTTTTATATTTGTTCTATTTTTCTACATTATTTTTTTACAATAATTAAATAATTTCAACCCATATGAGATATTATCAGATTCATCACAATTTAAAGTGTAACTTAGAATTGAACGTGATTTCTGATATTTTTTTCTTTTTACGCATTTTCATTTTTTATTTTTTTTTCGTGTTTTTTTTTATTTTTTATTTTGTTTTTCGCTCTCCCTTATCACTTCTACCAAACTATAAAAGGAAAGTGTTCCTTTCACGAGCGTCCCTCATTCATCATCGCTGTAATCCAAGACATTGCTTCGAGGGTCATTATCACGACACGTAGTGTGAGCTTCGATCTAATTATCGCTGAAAACACTACTATATCTGTGACGGATAGATTGGATGTGTTTTGATACCGCGTCCTCACTATATCAACGCACATTCAAAATTTTGCATATTGTGAGTTGTTGTGGAATAAACTTTAAAAAATATTATGTTACATTATTCTAAGTGCAGCTATGGTACCCTGCTCTGTACGTGGAATGACACGCACTCTTTTCGTAAGCCACTTTTTTAAATAAAGTAATGTTAAAAACACTTAATAACTAAATACTAAAATCGAAGTCTCTGCCAGTTGAATGTCAGAAAAACGCCAGTAGGGTGCCAGTAGATCACAATCAGCGAGCGTGGGCCGCGCAGTAATTATCACCGCAAATTCATTTATCTGGTACAATCAACCTTTTAATCTGGACCTAATCAATTATGATCAGAAACAAACTGGGGTTTCTTTAGCATGCACTAGAATTTTCATTGGGATACAAAAAAAGGAAGATTTATTGTTTTACAATATTACAATACCAACAAGTTGAGGAATAACAGGCTAGCATGATATGTGCAACGAAGAGATGAAAGTCCTATAAAAGTTTATGAATGTATTGAACTAATTTATACAGTTGTTACAACGCAGTAGTAGAACTCTTTGAGCAAAATCTTAACTAGGAAAGTACCTTGATGCTTATTAGTGCTGCCAAACAGAATTACTGTGACAATGATGATCAACAAATATGATTTTATCCGGAATCGCTAAATAATTAGGTAAAAATAAATATACGTTTTAATTATAAAGGTATCATCAAAGCTTCTTATTGACTATCTGAATAAAAAGCATGCCACTAAACCAGCGACAAACACAATAGCGTTAAAATTGACGTCTTTGCCAGTTGAAAGCCAGAAAAACTCCAGTAGAGTGGCGGTGGGGTGCCAGCAGATCACAATCAGCGGGCGTGGGCCGCGCGGTAATTATCACCGCAAATTCAATTATCTGGTACAATCAACACAGATGTTCCTTTTAATCCGGATCTAATCAATTTTGTTGAAAAACAAAATGGCTCCTTCAAAAAATCCTTAGCTTGCACTAGATAGTTGACTGGGATAGAATATGAAATGAAAATGTATTCACAGTGTGAACGTAAGTATCTGACAGAATTGTAATAAGTTATAGTTTAATCTACTATAATAATACCAGGTTCTGATCTTAAATCTTGAACTATTATGTATTGTATGCTTATAGGCTACTTCCCTAACATAACATACCTAATATGTCCCTAACATAATAACCTAAGTAGATAGGTACTAGATAATGGGCTTGTCGGTAGATAGTTATGTTATTTCTGCGCTCCTCCAGGGTTTTCGCGTTGAGTCTGGGCTGGCTACTAGTAGTGCTGAAACCTACTGATAAGTACTAGAGTTTGGTAGAGGGTTGTTTTTTTAATATTTATCTAATATCCCCTCTCCTATAAGGAGGGAAGCCTGGCCCTGTAGTGGGCCGTTAATAGGCTGATAATGATGATGATGATGATGATCTAATCTGTAGGTAGGTTAATAATGTAGAGTCGTTGTAAGTTCTCTGTGAATGATATCAGGATCGGGTGAAATCCAAAGTAGCATGCGTTTGTTTGCATGTTTGTATGTTTGTTACTTACTTTCGAAAAATCTGCGCAACGAATTTTAATAAAATTTTGAGTTGTATAACGGTTATACTAGAATAAAAGATAGCTTACTTTTCATTCAACAAAGAATTTCCTCATAGATCGTAAATATTATACTTAATGCACTCGAACAAAAACGCGGGCATAAGCTAGTAATCTATAAAAAACATAATAATTTATCATTACATGAAAATGTCCCAATAGCCTCTCTGTAACTGAATCTTTGGGAAAAAAAGTATTTTTTATTAAAAAAAAGTATGACTTATAAAGGTGCTTAGGGAACTCGGAACGATGTTTTGGCGAATTCTCGAGGTGATATTGATTAAGGCTATATATTTTGCAGTTTATGGCAGCCATGTTTTTTGTTTTCACAAAGATGTTAGGGCCTGCGGAAATGAGGGAAAAATTAAAACCAAAGTGGGCTATGAGGATTTTTTCAACGAGATTTAAACTTTGCTATTTGTCACTGAAACAAAATGATATTGTTATGTTGGAGTGTTCGGAATATTTGAACAAAATGATATTGTTATGTTGGAGTGTTCGGAATATTTGAACAAAATGATATTGTTATGTTGGAGTGTTCGGAATATTTGAACAAAATGATATTGTTATGTTGGAGTGTTCGGAATATTTGAACAAAATGATATTGTTATGTTGGAGTGCTCGGAATATTTGAACAAAATGATATTGTTATGTTGGAGTGCTCGGAATATTTGAACAAAATTATATTGTTATGTTGGAGTGTTCGAAATATTTGAACAAAATGATATTGTTATGTTGGAGTGCTCGGAATATTTGAACAAAATGATATTGTTATATTGGAGTGCACGAAATATTTGGTTGGCTGTAAGAACTGATATGAATGTAAGGTTGAGGTTTTAAAGATTCGTATTTATGGGCACTAGACTGATGAATTTTATGTTTATTGAAATTGTAATCTATAAGGTTATGTATATTAATTAAATACTAGACATGAGAGGCATTACAAGACATTTCGCGGAGAGAGAAATAGACATAATAATATTATCGCCCAATAGCTGCGTAGTCGATAATATCCTGTGATAATTAACTTTGTGATAGAGACGATAATTTTTTTTTTATTTGACGTCCTACACAAACTACATCTAGTGCCGCATCTTAGGCTTACAGGTACTCCTAATACGTAATCAGCTTTCCAGTAATTTGATTTCGACCCCTTAAAGAACCCTCCTTTCATTGAAACAGTTAGGAAACATCACTGCAGCGTGGTTGGTTAAAACTAGCCTACCAACTAGTGTTAGAGATAAAACTAATGAGTGTAGGACGAGTCTGTGGCCTCGGACAAAGCCTAAGGTTTATTCGTCTCAGTGCACCACGACAGCTGTCCAGTTCTTAAGCTCTTGATTAACGGAGCCTAAGTATTCGTAGGCCGTGCTTAGAGTGGGTAATTGGTTTTTATTTTTTGACCTCGAAATAGGCGAGGGCTCTTATTTATTTTTATTTCTTATTTGGATGTTTTGTACATAATTTCCTTGTGCTTTCACGACCGATTTGCATGCATAATTTGAATATGTAAATAAAAAAAAATATTTTTTTATAAATACCTTATTGAAAGTAAATAAAAATCTGTAATTACTTATTGATAACTGTGCCCCTCGCGTTGACACTCGCGTATAGTTATCACCGACAACAAGGACAATGTTAAAAAGTTCTTAGAATTCGTCAATAACACGAGCTTATAAGTAGATTAGAGATTAGCGCGATCAATCATAAACTTTCAACTTCGTAATATTGTACAATAATTAATCTTACTATAAATTGCATAGTTTTCATCAAAATTTAAATTGTTACATATTGTATAGCATTAAATAAAGTAGATAATTAAACAGAAACCAAGTGGTTTTACAAACGAGACCAACGAGGCAGTTTAAATTAAAAAATAAATTATATTGCATGTAAACCACTAATAACTAAAATTAATAAATAATTTTGTCAAATAATATTTCACTGTTTCACTGTTATTAACTAGTGTATGAATAATTAACGTACAGCATAATGTTGTTGTTATTGTAATTAATATAAATGATCGTCATTTGACCGCTATCCCAAATTAATCAACTATAATCTGTGCAGTGTCAATGATTATTTAGTTTTAATCCACGTTTCAAACTCATTACGACAACGTTATTTTATCAGGGTGATTTAAAATCACGCAATTTATTTTGTAAACACATGGTGAAACAACTCGCAGTGTAAATATTTTCAGTGAATTATATACTCCGTGTTATTTGAAAATCAAGGATTCGCACGCGACTTTATTCGCACGCATTTATAAAATTAATTCTGTATTTAGATATGGATCATCGGAAGTCGGCTTCGAAGGTCGTTCGGTAGGAGTTTCTGTATCAATCCTGATGCTTTCGTAACCGTGGTTTAAAATCCACGTGCGTACAGAAAACTTCGACTTGCAGCATATTCGTACGCACGTTTGAAAAAAAAAAAGGTATAAATACCTATAATGAAACCCGCGTTTAATTTGAAGATGTAATTGGAACCTAAGCTTTAATTTTAAGTTTCCAACTCTAACTTAAAAACTGAAAATTCAATTTTAACGTTTCAAAATAATCTCAAAGGTCTCATTAAAAAATTTTTGCCTTGACTTTCTTCTATAATTATTTACAGCGAATGTAATTATAAATTACTTAAGAACTGAAACATTTAAGACGTAGTACAGAGAGTTAAGCCGCTAATCGGTTTATACGAAGACACGTCTGGTGTACTCAGATAATAGTGCTGTTTACATTTTGGTTGCGCAAACTAATCAAATTGTTTACTCACCAAAATATAGGTCGTTACTTTGCCAACGGTTTAATACATAGCACCTAATTATTACTAATTATAAGTAACTAAAACCTATAATTATCACCATGACTCTATTTTGAGCGGCTATATGTAGGGCCAGTAACGAAGTTTTTATAACCCGACAGTGTGAGTTTTGTGAGTGAATTCTGTCAGCTTGGTAGCTAACTACGGGCCTTATAAGATGGATTAATTTCACTCAGCGGGCGATGGATCGTGCTATGCTCGTGCGTAACTCTGCATGATAAACTCAAAAAATAAGAGATAAGCGATCCGCTTAAATTAAAGTTACGACATAGCGTAACGAGTTTCACAGATAAACTGCCAATAGATTGAATAGCCGATGAACTTTGGGGTCCCAAGGTTTAGGAAACTGGCGAATCCCCGCCAGATTTAGATTCCTAAATCATTAATGAGTTAATCATTGGAAGAGCGTGGTGGGTCTACGTTCGATATCCCCACTCCCAGGAGGGAGGCCTGGAACAATTGGATCATTCATAGGTTTATAATAATGATGATGCATAGACACTCGGTTTCTACGCTTTTATACTTAAGTAGAAAATTCTATGTACAAGTACCGAAGTAAAATGTCTGAAACTATATTAACACGAACAACTCACCACTGGTAAGTGAAAAACTTCGTATAATTAGAAAAGTTTTTTTGCTAACGCCGAAGGTATAAAGAAGACTAATTTCATTAGCACTATGTTATTTACACCTTGTTCTTAAAATAACAAACGTATCGTTGAATACAATCAGCAAAATAACAAAGCTGGTATGAATTTTGAACAGAAACAAACATGTGTAACTTTTTAATGAATTTTAGTAATATTAGACAATTTATAAATAAAAAAATATTATTATTATTTGAAATGCAAAGTAAATCGGTACCCAAATTTGAATCTTAAAAAGAAAAACCTACATATTTATTTCATGACATAAATTACGTTTTATTCCTATATATAAGCTTTACTACTGCAAAGTTTTCATTGAAATCTGGACATGAAAAAGCACTTTGTTTGTATGAAAACCGGTTTTGTAATTTCATTTATCCTGTCTGTCTGTTTCAACGTCTCGCATATTGTGACTTTGCTCTTTACCTTAACGTCCTCCAAAAATTCAATTAAAAGTAAGCGATTTAGTTTGAAAGGTCTCTAAAACATCCTGCCAAAGATTGTTAGGCACCTTTGTACTTGATTTAAACAAATTAGTATACTTTATAGTAAAGTCAATGCTTATTTATTTTATACCTACCTTGCGGACTTTTTCGTAGAACTTTTTAAGATATATAAAGTTCCCATACATTGGTTTCAATTATACTCAATAGTTACGACAGCGCATGCGCATAAAGCCGATTTAATAAATTTTTCCGTCCGACTAGCGCGATAAAAGCTAAAATAACTTGGCTAATATATATAATACAAATATAAAATATAGCTTATGGCACTTCCCAATAATGTAACTGTTTACCGGTGAAGAAATAAGATTTTTTTTAAATCGGATCAGTAGTTTTGAAGATTACCCCCAACTAACTATCCATTTACAAACTTACAAACTGAAAAAAATACAAACTTACAAACTTTACCTTTTTATAGGTTGTAGAAATGCATTGAAAATATCTATTCCGCCATCTTGGATGGTCCACAATATTAGTTTTCAAGTGAAACTTTTTTCATACGGTACCTGTGTAGTTCTTCTTTTTAAAAATGTGCAACATTCGATTATCAACTTTCAGTTGTCTTTTTTATTCAGCTTAGACAATAAAGATGGATACTTCGAAAATTCGTGTGATATTAGAACACGAGTTCCGACGCGGAACTAACGCGGCAGAAACAGCTCGCAATATTAATGTTGCGTTTGGAGAGGGGACTGCTAATGAACGCACTATGCGATTTTGGTTTAAACGCTTTCGTGATGGAAACTTCGATTTGAAGAACGAACCACGTGGAAGGCCGCCCACACAGGTCCATAACAATGATTTGAAAGAGATGGTGAAAGCCGATCCGAGGCAAACTACCCAGGAATTAGCGGCATGGTTTAACGTTACATTACTAACAATATTGACTCATTTGCGTCAAAACAATAAAATAAAAAAATATGAAAAATGGGTGCCTCAGGATTTGACTGATCTGCAGAAAGAAACGCTTGTTAAAACTTGCGTTGCCTTGTTGAATCGATACAGAAATGAAGGAATATTGGATCGAATTGTAACATGTGACGAAAAATGGATTCTTTACGATAATCGTAAGCGGAAAATGTAATGGCTGACCCCAGGTCAAACGCCGCAACAGTGTCCTAAAGCAAAGCTTACCAATAAAAAGGTAATGGTAACTGTTTGGTGGTCTCCGCGTGGTGTTATTCACTATAGCTTTCTCCGATCTGGTCAAGGATATCCCGCGCTCATATTTATACAGAGAAAATTAAACTTATTTTCTTTCTAATGAAAGCTTGTCATAAATTCTGCATAGTTTTAAGTAAGTATGAAACGACCTATCGTTCTAATATTTCACTCCAAAGGTATTATTACGAAATTTTCCCAACATAGTCTTTTAGACCAACCGAAAAAAGGGCACAGAAGTGAAAACGGTTGCCATTTTAACGCGACGGAATCCCAATATATTGCGAAATGGATCTGCAGCGCAAACAACCGGCGGCAACGCGATGTTGTTAGAGCGATATTTCGAAACGATATTTTTGTGAAATATGAGACGTTATTCTATAGAGCACCTTGATACTATCAAGGAAATATACAATTTCAAATTATTTTAGGGATATTAAATAGGAATGAGACTTGTGGATGGGCATCATTAACAATAAATATTTCATTCATTTTATTATTCTTTTAAATCTTACCAACTTAACATTGAGATAATTCTAACGTACAAAACCTTATTGAGTTATTAGTATAGGGGGAAAGATACGACTGCTTTAAAGTTCACACGAACCATGTGATTTAAACTGATAGAAGAAAAGACACAAACGCAATATGAAGTTTTCTCTTTCCTACACCTATAGGTATCTAAAAGCTTTCTTCAAATGTCTTCTTAATCTTACCGTTCGAAGAGTCAGTTAAATAAATGGCTCGTGTGTCTTAATCGAATTTCCTTGAATAGCTCTTTAAGCTTAAGCTTGCTTGTGTTGGATATCACTTGGATCACAAAGGTATATTATATAATTATAGGTTCTCATGTCTGTTCTGAGTGGCGAACTGCCATGATGGGAAGGGTTCTATCACTGCTGTTTTGAGGTAGAAAAGTGAAAGTACTAGATCACAACTCTTCTTAGCACACTATACTTTAGTAAACTAATTCGGATAGATTCTATCGGTTTTTTAGAAGTTGAACACTTTTGAACGATATAATATACGAATTTAATAATTGTAAATTCCGAAAATACCAAAAAATTAAAGTCAAAATCTAATTATGCTTTTTTGGTAGTGAAAAGATAAACAAATCCTAGTTTTCAAAGCAAACTTGTCCTTTGCCGGGTTTCATAAGAAAATTGAGTTGTGAATTGTTCACGAGCGAAGTTCGCATTATTGTGTACTTTTCTTTTATGATTTTCTTTTTTGGCTTTTCTCTTGCGTAATAATTTAACAATTTTCTATTTATACAATTGCTCATGTTTAATTGAAAGGGAATTTGTCAATGAATCATTTTATTTCCATGCCTGTTTTATGTTTTTGGATAAGGTTATTTACATTGATTTACTGAAGTATTGTATATTTTTGTTTAATGATGGTTATTTAACAATAATGAGCCTATGATGAGCTATTAACATATTTCCTAAAGCGCTTGTCCTTGAAATAAATTTATTTTCATGGTATAAAAAAAACATGTAAGAATTGTCATATCGTAGAACTTTTAAATATAGCAATTATTTAAAAGTAAATATAATATTAATTATTATTTGAAAAAGTAGCTTCATTAAAATGTAGATATCTGAAGTAAGACATTTATAAATGAAATTAAATAATTTCTATTTGTTCAGAATCGTTACACCTACTCGCTTCTGAGACTCACGAGTTCATGTATTTATGTGTGTGTAGGTTTAATATTATATTAGAATTGATTTTATAAGTATTATAGTCAGGTGATTCCACTTATAATCATCTGTTTGCTTATCTCAAATTAAAGCCAATTCAGAAAAATATATAAATCATTAAAACACCAATGTAGAAAATGCATTCCACACTTTAGCAGTTCAATTTCGAAAGTGATAAAAATTGTTTGGCGCAGGTCAGCATATACCAAAACGTTCATATATCAATGTTAGAACAAGAAAATGTTCTGGAAAATACGAAAACGTCGGCGACACCCCCCTTGTCCTCGAATATCTAATAATGCTTTAATAATAAACTCGCCACCGCCGCACAGAACAATGGGAATTTCCGCAGGCTTCGGTACTTGTGACAAAAGAGAAGCGATTACAAGAAAGTCTCATCTGCTTGCTTGATTCTCGGAAGAATTTGTTTTCCGAAGCGGTCGAAAAGTTAGTTAAATGAATAACAGACAAACTTGATCTCTTAAAAATTCTACATTACGCGCATTTGACTTCAAGCCTATTTGATATAAACTAAACTAAACGTGTTTTCAAACTTTTCGAATTCTTATAAATAAAGAATTCGAAAAGTTTGAAAACACGTTTATAATGTGGAGGACATTATAATATAAAAGACTTTCTTTCCTCCTTGTTATAAGTATAAGTTAAGTAAGTTTGTTGTTGTTATAAGTAAATATCATTTTATTTAAGGTTAATTTTAATTACTAAGTATTTATGAAAATTTGTTTATATGTAGCTACTTATGGGAAGAGCGGGACCTTCTGACACAGGTCTAGTACTTACTTTAAGGTCTCAGCCCTATCAGTTATGTACCACTGTGAAACAATAAATTTTCATTTGATTTCATTTCCTTGTTGGAGAGAAGAGAGATATGGAGCGTAGATTCACCACGCTGCTCCAATGCGGTTAGGCGGACTTAAACGGATGTGTTACACAATCAACCTTATAGACCGACTTCCGGCTTTGAATTTACTTATAAATATATAAATGATAGGATTCGAAGCGTGTGATTGAAGCCACATTGGCTAACCATTAGGGGCAACAAAATTGAAAAATTAATTAAATACTGTCATCATAAATCTAAGTTTACCAACTTCTCACAAAAATAGCTCATATCAAATGTTTGTCGCCATCGCATTTGCGATTAGACCAAACTATGTGTGAGAAAGCAAAAGATTTATTGTGGATTCCAACGGCTACAAATCAAGTGGCTGTCCGATTCGCGAAAATTGCGATATTCGTGCAGTTTTTGCGGTCTCCGGCGTTATCGCATGCAAATTTTGCACCGACTGCTATAATTGCCAATTTGCGTCGCGTATTTTTTAAAACTTTTAAATACACGTTCCGCTCTGTCGCGAGAGTTGGGGAAACGCGACGTGCTTTCAAATATACACAATGCATTTTTTTGAAATTTTTGAAATAACAAAACAAGTTTTTTATGTTTCGCCACCTGTTGTATTTACTAATTCGTTTTGACGAATAAACTTTTATCATGTAGCTATACCTATAATAACTCTACATTTAATAAAATACTTGTAAAGCTGTTGGCCACGTACCTACTTCTGAAACCAGAATCAAAAACTATGAAGTGGATTTCGATAAACGTAGAATAAACGTACGGTCTAAAATAGATAGACCGAGGACGGGTTTTGTATATTTGTCAAAGTTTTGTGTTATTATGACGATTAAAATGTGACGAAAATTATTGCAAATGTCAGAAAAATTCACGTCTGGTATCCTTTATCTCTTTAAACCCTGCCTTCAATATCTTTGAGATATACAAAAACAATGTACCTATTAATTCCTCACTGATCCGACATGACTGAAATGTAACCACATGGAAGTAAATTTCTTACACCCTTCAAGCATTAAAAGATTTTAACTTCTCATCAGGACTACACAAAAACATATAAATAAGAACTCTACGATGATTTAACCAGTAGGTACAAAGTAGAATATTAATAAATACTTAAATGAATAAATGAAGGCAAATCGGAATCAGAAATTACTACTTGCTCAAATAATAATTACTGTTCGTATGTATATTTAATAAAGTTGTTTTAATTATAAATTACAGAGTACAGAGTAACGACCTATTAAGCTATAGAGGTTTCTATTAATTGCACGAAGTATTTCACAACGTAGCAATATATAGGGCTGAACACGAGCATAATTATGGAATACTATCTATTGCCCGTCTCATTATTTGTGTGTAGAAGATTTAGGTTCTGTACCATAGACAACGTAGACGATTTTAGAAAGATCGGTTGAGAAGCTTAGGAGTGAAAGCATCACAAAAACCTCCATTCGCATATTCGTACTTAAAGCACTCTTCCGTACCTAAATACCATGATCCGAACTCCATATTTATCTGCCGTACTCTTAAATATAATATAAGCATGGGTTAACTTTCCGCTTTTACTAAATGTAAGACTTACCAAGATTTGACCATCACTATATTCATAGATCATTTACTAAGCCGGATGTGCCTGTGACGAAATCGGTATATCCCATACCCTTCAGGCAGAAAAACAAAAATGGTGTAAAATACTTGAATAAGAATATGAGAGTTGGAGGACTGTATGAGTTACATTAGAACTACAGATGTCTCAATATATCATTATCCTAATTTCGTGTCGTATATATCAGCTCGCTGCAGGCGCCTCAGCTTCATTATTAAGCAGATTAGCAGCTCGAGAGCTGTTTATACTGTTTGCTGAAAGTTCTTTACTCTAAGCCAGCTTGAATGCCAAGGCGCGTTTAATAGGAAATTCGCCTTAATATGGATAGAAATTGTTTTGTTTCGGAATTTAAAGCTGTACTTATAATAAACAGTAGGAACAGAGTTTGTGTTTAAACTAATATAATGAAACTGGATAGTTTGTTTGTATAAACGAACTAATATATAGAACAGCTGCCTCCTACAGAAATACTTATCCAGTACTTAGTTAATGTGGCTTCACAAGATATTTAATATTAAGTATTTTTTCCCAGAAACTCTTAGTATACATTCTTAGCCCGGAATTGGTCGTGTTTAATTTACATACCTCGGCCAGCTTGAAAAGCTGTCGGTCACGTTCATTATCATTAATTACCATTTGATACTGATTGTTACAAGATTAAACATTAACCAACCCTTATTGAAGCAGCATAGTGGGCTTAAGCTCTGTATCCCACCTCCTACAAAGTTACCCCTTTACCCCTTTAGTGGCGATTAAAATAGGTTAACAATGATGATGACGATTTATCAATACATATAAAATGTTACACCAGTTTCGAAGCTCTCTATAGTTTTAAACAAAAATCCGCTACGTAATTGCATAAAAGGCGAAAGAATATAAAGCTTTACCGCGTTTCCAATTATGGTGACAAAGCAAGCCTCCCCGAGACCCAATTCCTCTTTGCATTGTCATAATAGAATAATAAATCGTTGACGGGAACCTACTTCGTAATTTTTCATCCCCGAATTTAACTCGCTCAAAGTTAAACCGATTCTCTTTTGTTTTACAATTATTATTATTATTTAAACGCTATTTTGTGTTTTGTTTTGGTGTCTAATATATTTCAATAAGCCATTTTTGTAAAATTAAATCCGATATTGTGCGATTTATTTTGTTCGCATGCTTATATCATTGAGATACTTATCAACTCATACCTGATATGCTAATTTAAGCAAAATGAAAATATCGCCATTTTCCTATTACCTGCGATGGAATGGAAAGTTCTGACATAGCAATCATTATGTATACTAATAAATAAAATTTAAAAAAAAAATCTGTTTGTAACTTCAAATTAAAGTTATCATTCGGATTTTATATATGTCGGAGGAAGTAGTTTGAGAGACGTAGAGTAGATTGTTGTAATATTGTGATAGGATAGATGTGTTAATGTTATTGTCTATGGTACTAGTATTGTTTATGATATGATATGGCTACCATCTTGAGTGGAGCAAAGCAGTTGGTCAAGTTGGACCAGTGTAAAGTGTTGGCCCTTGAATGCGAGGCTTTGGTCATTGGTAGTTACTATCCTACTAAAAAAGACGTACCGTCAAGCGATTTAACGTTCCGGTACGGTATCGTGTAGAAACTAAAGGAATGTAGATTTCATGCTACTCCTAACAAGTGAGCCCGCTTCCATCTTAGTTTACATAAACAAACTTGTAATGAATCAAAATAATAATAGATATCATGGGTTCACGCTTTACAAAAACACTAGGGGTATGGTAGACAAGACAGCGTGGAGTTGAGCTCAATCATTAAACTGTTTAAGCAAAAGAAAAATAGATATACTAGGTACCTATCTGAGATGATTGTGGTGTGTGTTTTTAAGATATTGTTAAATTGGTTAATATATATATTAACCTATATCACAATATAATTTTGCTGTACAGGACCAACACGACATATATATTTTTAATCTCTAGTAGAGCATACTACTAGTCAAACATGACATTCTTGTTGACTTAACTAACTTGACACTTTGTTTGATTGTGCACACATTGCTACTCGTCACGTAGTAATAGAACTCACATTCTTGCAGTTTTTATTGCACACTTGCACTGTAAGCGTTTGAAAAACAAAAAACGACGAGCCATCGTGGATTGACCAATCTATACAGTTTAAAATGTCCACCGCTTGAAAATGGGGAATCACAATTCTTTCAATGTGGGTATGAAATGGCTTGACGTGTAGAATACTATATAATTTGAAAAGTTACAAAACAAAATGCTAGTTATAATTTTGTTAGGGTTTTTAAATTTTAAGTTAAATCCTATTTATGTGATAGCCAGGCGCTTGAGGAGTGACATGGGCTTTATTTGTACACTGTTCTTCCCACAGGAATAGGAACTACGCGGGTGAAACTGCGGGCGTCCATTAGTCCAAGCTTTTTACAATTTGCATAGAAATAGTGGCTATTTTAAATATAAGCACAACCGAACTTTCCTTTCAACTTCCCAAACCATCCATATCCCCTAAAATACTCAGAGTATAGCAGCACTAGTGTCTAAAGCCGTTGTTTCTTATTACGATGATATTTCACGCGAATATCTCCAAACAAACACAACTCTGTTATGACAACATCGATAAAGGAAGTGTATTGGCCCGCACCCAACCTACAGATATTTAAATCGGGAAGGCATATAGTATGGGAACTTCGCAAAATATGGAAAACATATTTGGTACGGCTTGAAAGCTTTATAATACGAAGACCAAGTCAGTTTAACTCGAGAGTGCAAAAGAGTTAAGCAATAGTAAAGGTTAAACTCTTTCTTTATAAGGTCATAATCTTCTCACGATGTCCTTTATATATCTTTTCTATACGAGTGGGGATATGGATTTGAAACCAACTTCGCTCTGCTTTAATATGGACTGGCAACTTCAATTATGTTTGATTCTAATGATCACTAAAATGTTAGTGGTACTAACTGGGATCTCCTGTACCTAACTTTAACTTAGAACTCTCACTGAAAATTTCATGGAACAAAGAAAAGCTAATTATTTCATAGAGAAAATGAATTAAACCCAGGATAACAAGATTCCGTTTATACACTATACAAACACATATCACTCTTTTGATAGTAAAATATTTTTTTTTATTGATAGACCAGAATTCAAACACTAAGTCGCAACTCCACTGCTACGCGCCGTCGTACGTTGGTACAAAAACACTGGGTATTAAAATATAAGTAAATACTTTCGCTGTAATGTACGAGTAGTTGCGCACGAAATTACGTCACTGATACATGCGTGGTCCAAAGTGCCTGCGCGCGTGGCCCATTGCGACCCACACTGTCTACGCTTCGGGCGAATTTAGTTCTCTATAGGGAGGTAAAGCGTGGAGCGTGGACACACGCAGCTGATTAATTTAGTCAGGTGGCCCGCAGGTTTTACGTGTGCGTACAATGGTTGCTGTGAAAACGGTAACACTTGCACCCAGACCAATGGTCCTACATGAGCGACGTGTATACCATGTTCGTGCGTGGCGTGCGCAGCAGTGGGCCTCCGGCTTTATACCTAGACGTATGAATATAGGTAAGTATCTATATCGCAGTCTCCCCGTATAAACAGGGCTATTGTGTTCACAGTTGGCTTCATCGTCCATACTGATCGTATGGACGATGTAACCAACATGACGGCATATCTGTTATACAGATTAGGTTCTTATTACATGAGATTCGAGATACGTCTTATTATCGAGATACCTACTTTGTTGAGAGAGGTATCCAAGTAGCGAGTGTCTGTATCTAATAAGATAATTCGAAATTGTTGCAAAAATTAACAAAAATAACATAAAATACGAGGACCAAAATACAAACAAAAATCTTTTTTACTGTTTCTTTCTGTAAATCTGTTAGCGTTTATTTTTGAAATTGCTAAGATGAAAGAAAAAATATCCAAAATGAACGCCACGTAGAGATTCCTCTAGTACTAGTTTGTAACTACACATTGAAAATTTTCCGTTTTTCCAAAATATATTCATTCAACTAGCATTAGGCCCAGAGGGAAAGGAAAAATGGTACCAATTAAAATAATATGTGCAGAAAGGATAACTATGATTAATTATTGTTCACATACTTCTTACTTTTAACCCTTGTTTTATAATACTCCTTTATGATGCAATACATTTTGGATTGTTCGACTTCACATTGATTTGTTCAAGGTACTTGTTTCCTCTTTTATCATTATCTGCATATTAAAGGCCCACTACTAGATCTAGGCCTCTCTCTCTCTCTTCCGCCACACTGCTCTAATGCGGGTAGATGTGTAATGTTTGATTCATTAACGATCACTATCAGATGCTTGTATAGAGACTGGGGCCGGCTGAACGTGCTCTCCGAGGCACAGGCACGCCATCAACTTTCTGACTCCTAGTTTATTATTTGACCCAAGATTCGAACCCAGGACCTTAAAGGCTAACGACTACATCGACGAGGCAGTCTCTCTCCTATAGAAGAGATTTATTAATACATAAACGCACCAGGGTTCTCAATGCATGGTTTAATATTTAGTCGTGTAACTGTCATTATGTGATAATTGATTGTGATTAGGACTGTAGATTTAATGTGCTCTCGAAGCCATTGGGGATAACGTTATTGTATATTGTTAAAAAGCTACTGAAAATTGTTTAGAAGAAAACATCCTAATACTACATGGTCATCCTAACACAATATATACAATATATCCTAATACAATACTACTGCAATACATTTATATTATTCTCTTGCTACTGTTGCTGTTGCTTTTCTTTATTAATTTATTATTTTCCGAGCACGTGGGGGGTACATTTGTATAACATTAAATTTTCTCTAAATACAGCTATCATAAAAAACATAAACAGTAGCTTCCTCTGACGAA
The DNA here is from genome assembly GCA_034621355.1 of Mycalesis mineus. NCBI lineage: Eukaryota > Metazoa > Arthropoda > Insecta > Lepidoptera > Nymphalidae > Mycalesis > Mycalesis mineus. The sequence continues at coordinate 17,871,260 of CM067887.1, read as the reverse complement.
GTTTTGTAGCGAAGACTTCCCATCCATTTGTTTGACAAAACTTGGCACAGTTCTGTTCGTGATAATTCTTACTGTCACGATAACTTACTGCCTGGTTTACTTTTCCTTCACGAAACTATGCTGGCATCATTTTGACCGACCTAAAAAATAGGAGGCTATCTTTTTAACGCGTTTTTGGCTTTAGTAGATGTTTTTCAACATCATCTAATAAATATTAAGGATGACAATTGAAAAATGCAAGTGGTAGTACAAATTAAAACAAATATTTTAAGTTTTTGAGTGTGAAACTAAAGAGGAGTTTAAGTTAACCAATAAATAAACCGTTAAATTATTATTATTGCCTGTTAGTGGTTGTAAGGCATCGATCGATTTCCTAAACGGGTTTTGATATCATACGCCTCCCTCTGTATTTTAAATATGTTTACAATACGTTTCTGCTCTGCTGACGTTCCTTACAAAGCTTACAAACACATACTAAGTACTATATACAAAGTCAAATAATCTATCTTCCTATGATAGAAGAATTTCCTACTGTAACAACAATGATGCATCTACATTTTTTAAAAACAATTCATATACTTCAGTGCAAACCGATGAAAGAAAGAAGTAATGTACTCTCAAAAAGATAAAAGTAAAGCAAAAGTGAACATTTTCGATACTCTTGTATTTCCAAGAGTAAATCCTTACATTTCCTATCGACATACGTGTGAAAGGTTCACCGAGTTCTTTCCCAATAAAGAGGCCCGCATTTGGTCAACATACCAAATAAGTAATAATCCTTAAGCATTCGTAATACGGCACAGTTTCCTTTGTTAGAAAATTTGTATAACGATAGCTACGATATCTTCCAGATTTCTGAATGCACTTTATAGTTATACAAACAAGGTTGAATTTCGTAATGCCAAAATCTGTATTAGGTTAGGACTGCATCTGAATTTTAGATCGAAGGGCCAGTTTGGACGCGTGCCAGTGTTCGTGGTCTTTTTTAGTTAATGCATAGATTGGGTGCTAGTGATTCTAAGGCGTGGAAAATTGAGAAGGAAGAGCTTTCAAATAGAATATCTATTCGGTGTAAAAGGATTGAAATGGTGATGTTTAACGTGTGTTGCTATCTTTATGTTCTTGATAGCCGGTACGTTATGTCTATAGCGTTTTCGTTGTTTATTTGTTAGTATTTTCCTTAAAAATACTAAAGACTCATGAATCGTGATGAATTTGTAAATACTTGCTCATTTTATTGATCTACTACAATAGGACATCAGGCTGGTCCAGAACAGATAGGCGAAACTACATAGCAACAACAAAAGTTTTGTTAATATTAATTATATGACTATATGCCACCAATGGCCAATTAACATTTTTTTATTTCGTCTGTTTTAGAATTTTACTAATTTTAATTGAAAGCTTGTCTGAAATTGGTTTTAATATCTTAAAAGTTAATCTACTCATAAAGACTACGTACCGCTATGCGATTTAGCGATCCGGTACGATGTCGTGTAGAAACCGAAAGAGTTGTGGATTTCGTCCTCCTAACAAGTTAGCCCGCTTCCATCTTAAATTGCATCAGCACTTAACATCAGATGTGATAGCAGTCAAGGGACAAGTTGTAGTAGATAAACAAAAGTCTATTAAAATCCGCGAATTAACCTTTCGCCTAAATCTGATATCATACAAAATTTCTCGAACATTACTATTTTTTCTTTAAAATTGCCAATGACTTTCTAATTCAATTTGGTGGCCAGATAGTTACTGCTTTATTATCTTGAGAGTTATTAAGTCAAAGAACGTCTTAATAACAAGAGGCAAAGCTGCTTAATAAGTGACTATAGAAATGTTTAATAGCAAGTCCGGTCAGATAATGGTGTGCTTCTTCATAGGTCTCTTGAATGTCTTGTTAGTCATTACTTGTTGCTTTTCCTATAATAGTTTTATATTTTCAGTTACTCTTGAACTGTAATGATAAATTTTAATCTAAAATCAGTTTTTTAGTGACAAGCAAGTCTTTGACTGCGGTCTTTTCTAATGTTGTAACGATCTAAGATGATAGTAGACTGACTTGAAAGATGTATACATTTAGAAGAGAAGGAGAACAATAAGAAGACTTTATTACACAAAACAGTTTAATACAGAGATGATAAAAACAAAAGAGTGTAAGTTCCCCTAAATGAACGGTTGCGAAGCAGCATATTAGAACGTATACTCGTTTGGCAGTACGTCTTTGCGTATATGGTAGGCACTGGCCTGACCTAGCCTAACTGGCCACAGAAGCCTACTACCAGACCATACCTGAACCAACGTAGAAAAATAGTAAAGTTGTTCATTAATCCGAGCTGGGAAAAGAACCCAGGCCCTCTGGGTCGAAAACAAAGCATTACCTATTGAGCTAGGGAGGCATTACCTATTGAGCTAAAGATCATTCAGTCGTGCCATTGTCATGGAAGTAATGTAAGTATATTTCAAAGTCCAATCAAACGTCAGGAAGTAGTTATATTTTACTTTCAGTCAACTAAGAAACTTTCAATTGTTAGAAGAAAATAAACGCTACTTGAAATGGTTCCAATTTACCTTTCGAGACAAATCTTTGAAACTTTTAATTGTTTAAAAATCCACTTCTTGCCCTAAAAGTGTAGTTTTTGACTCAAGCAAGTTGAGGATTTCTGTGGTGCAACGCTTTTCGTGGAGGATTTATAAGACGCGAGGTCCTGGGATTAATTCCCGGTTGGGCCGAGTTATTCCTAATAAATCTAGATCTGGTTGGTGCCACCACCCTGCCAAAGACATACTTTTTTTTTTTTATCAACTACAAGTTGGCCCTTGACTGCTATCACACCTGATGTTAAGTGATGATGCAGTCTAAGATGGAAGCGGGCTAACTTGTTAGGAGTGGGACGAAAATCCACACCCCTTTCGGTTTCTACACGACATCGTACCGGAACGCTAAATCGCTTGGCGGTACGTCTTTGTCGGTAGGGTGGTAACTAGCCACGGCGAAAGCCTCCCACCAGCCAGACCAAGACAAATTAAGAAAAATCTCAATCTGCCCCGCCGGGAATCGAACCCAGGACCTCCGTCTTATAAATCCACCGTGCATACCGCTGCGCCACGGAGGTCGTCAAATACTTACTGTAAATATACGATATCGTGTAGAAACCAATGGAATTTCAATTTCATTCTACTCATAAAAAGTTAGCCCGCTTCCATCTTAGATTGCATCATCACTTACTAGTTCTAAGCCCTTTTCTGTAACTATGTTTTTATTAGTTGACATTGTAAAGGATTAGTTGACATTGTAACAACTTTATCTATAGCAACGCGTTAGACGCAGAGACAGGGAAGAATTCGTTAATCACACAGTCGAGTTATAAAAACATCTTTACAGAATATGGCCTCCGGTGTGTTCATTATTGTGGTAAATAAAAAGTAAACTTCAAATACCTAATAGTATGTCGTCCAGGAAAAAGTTCAAAAACGAAAAATACTTTAATAAATTTAATCTTTGCAACGTAGGAAGGAATTTGTATGCATGAGCCGCCACTTTGATTCGCCGGATGGCTTATCGGTTATCCTGTATCTCATTACAAATTCATGAACGTCATACGTTTAGAAACGACCGTCCCGTTTTTATGTACACACTGATCGGATAGAAATTCTCATCCATTTTCTCCAGACTTCTTATTTCCTGTCTCAGCGATCTCTTTAGGTACTTGTAAATACACGCAATTACTTAATTATCTACTTATCTAATATCAAAAGATTAGTCGCAGATATGACCGTGAGTTTTGTGCAAATAGGTACATTTTAAGATTTTTTATACATCACAAGTTAACTCTCAATCATACCTAATGGTAAATGATTATGCAATCTAAGATGAAAGCGTTAATCGGGCTAACTTGTTAGGAGTAGGATGAAATCAAACTCCTTTTAGCTCTACGCGACATCGTACCGGATCGCTAATCACTTGGCAGTAATTCGTGTTAATCACCTATTCGTGGGCAGGGTGGTAACTACCTGAAGCTTCCTTCAGTCGGACCTGAATCAATTTAGAAAATTGAAACCGACGCATCTAGGAATCGAACCCCCATCTTTAAAATCTACTGGGCGGTGTCAGTGCTACTGCTAAGTAAGGACTTCATCACTATCAGGCTATTTGAAAGGCTACTGTCGAGTTAGGCTTTTTACGGTATAGAAGAGAGGAGAGAAGCTTAATTTTACTTTTGTCCTAATGCGGTTTGGCAGGTTGAGTCACAATATTTAACTCTGTGACTCTCACTATCAGATGTCAATCATACTAACCTGTTACGGCTGCGTATCATGCTCTCCAAGGCACAAAGGTATAACACCAACAAGTTATCAACTCTAGGAAAGCTCAAAATGACATTTCCTTTCATAGTCCACCTCAGGATTCGAAACCAAAACCTTATAATTCAACGTGCCATAGGCTAACCAGTGCATGGATCTAACTAACTATTAGTATCGAATACATGTAAGCTTGTGTAAACATTTGTTAACTTGGCATATTGTACTCTTCCGCGTAGCCTGTTATATACAAGAACACATAAATGAACATTGTTTGCATCAAAAAATCACCCATTTATTTCATGTAAAGTATAATTTTACAATTCAACATAATACTTTAATCTCCTGCCTTGATTGAAATATTTCCACCGTTATTATATCTTGCGTGCAACTGAAAGCGGAGTCACTTAATTCAGTGCAGATATTTTCATCAATTCAACAGCAACCTCGATTTAATTAATAAATTTATTTCACAGCTGCATTTTAATAGTTAAAATTACTACTAGGTTTATTTTATAAATCTGATCCGTTAGTCTCGGATGATAATTGCGGTTGGATTGCATTCACTGTAGTGATGGAAAATGCATTAAAATAACAGAAACTTTACTTTTTACAGCGAACATTCAGATTTATATAATCTCTATGGTTATGCAGATTTTGTAATGCTTTATTATAATTACAATTTGTTTTGTGTTTTTTTTTGTATTTTGATGTAGTGTCTAGCCTCATGACCTTAACTTTCGGGTCATGGGTCGAGTCATGAAATATGCTTTCTAAGTTTCAGTAAAGTTTTCGGGGTTATCGGTCGGTTTATCTTCATATATGCATATTCAGGAGATCATTTTGAGTCGTTGGTTTCATTCAATATCTTAACATCTGGTCGTAGATTCGGAAATCCTCGTATAGCTTTCAATATTCCCGAATGGTCAAAACTGACTAGCGTTATCGACCCCTATCGACAGAGGTGGTAGACCGAAGAGGTCAAGCGGTTCGCTGGGAGCCGCTGAATGCATGCGGTGATTAAAAGTCCTTGCAAGAGGTCTAGTAGTGGACGCCCGTCGGCTGATGTTAAAGATGATTATCATATTCGGAAGCTGAAATTGTTTAGTCGCCATTATTACCTGCATGCAATGTACACACGTTATTAAATGAAACATTATCAACCTAAGCCCACCAACCAACATTGGAGCAGCGTGGTGGGTGTACGCTCTATATCCTCTCTCCTATAAGGAGGGAGGCCTGGCCCTGTAGTGGGCCGTTAATAGGCTGATAATGATGAATGTTTACACCTATGGTGAGAAACTTTCTGCTTTCACAAAATGACGAAGTTAGGCCATTACAGGCTCGCCTTGTTGTGTGAGATCAAACTTTAATTTTCGATACTTCCAGATACATTGTGATACATGTCACGTGACGGGCGCTGTAACTCGATTCCTCCACAGATGAGCCGGAGCGCGCTGTCGTGTCGCCGCGACTCGTACTCTCAAACGTCTCTTTATACGCCCATTACCCGCGACATGCTACGAACACCCCTACTACATTAAGCTGATCTGCCCACTGGTTTTTTTTTTTCAACGGTAGAAGCTAACCTGGCTTCTGAGCCGGTGGTAATGTCTCTACAAATAAGTCTAACACGTGCTTGAGTTGCTTGAGTTGAGTTAACTACGCTATATATTTAAAATAAATGATTTTGAATTTGAATAACGCTTTCGAACTATAAACGCTAATATAGTCTGTAAATGACGGGATCGCTCTTGCATACAAGTTTTAACCTTGATGGTTAGTAATTATGCAGCCTGTGGTGAACCTGCTTGCTAGAAGCTCTCTTGACTTCAATAATATATACTACTAAATAATAGGTATTCATTACTTTTTTAACAGTATAAAAAAAAATCAATACAACATTTCAAATAAACATATTCTTATTTTAGTTTCACCTTAAGTTATATATTGCTTATTTTGGGTGGTGTCTGGTGGAAGTCCAGCCTAATCCATATTTTGCATATATGAAATTTTCCCTCCAAAAACGTCCAAGTGAAGTCTCTTTGAAGTACCCCTCTTGTCATATTTTCGTGCAGGATGAGAAATTTTCAAGAAATAATTTAAACATCGACATTCTAAGAATTTATAAGAGTGATACGAGTATTTTGTCAAAATTATAATCAGAAGAACATGAGTGTTAAAAAAATTTTAACAAAAAATAGAACCGACTCAAAACGCACTAAAAAGTAAAAAATAACTGTGTCATTTAGTTGCTTTAATTTACTTAAGCATATCTAGTAGTCGGTTCCAGCCAAGGTTTCTACTTTGAGGTCATTACCTAGAACCCACAAACTGCTTCACTATGGTAAATAAATGTTCCTTAAACTTGCTTGTTGTTCTTGTTCTTTAAACTTCATATATAAGCTTAAGTAAATGAAAGCAACTATATGACTCAGTTATTTTTTACTTTTTAGTGCGTTTTGAGTCGGTTCAATTTTTTTCAAAAATTTTATTTCTTACTTTTTCGTGATTTATCACCACGTAACGTACTCGTACGGCACTTGTAGCCAAGAAGCTACCGATACTTACACAATAACCGAAATCGCTGCAAGTGTGCCTATATAATTTGAAGAGTTACTTAAATTTTCCCAGTATATCGTCACCAGATCCTAACATGATGACAATGGGACCATCTTGGAAGTGTGCCCTTTCTAATAAAAAAAAATATCAAAATCAGACAACTCTGTGAAAAGTTATGCGTGGTCATACATAAAAAAAATATATATATACGTGTCGAATTGAGAACCTCCTCCGTTTTATTTCGTCGGTTAAAAACGGGGTTTTAGATACTGGGAGCCGGTCTGCGTCCTTGTCGTCTGATAAAATGAGGCGCTGTATAAAGCAATCATATATATATGGGAATAAACTTAATCAAATAAGTCAAGACACACATTACGTACTTCATTAATTTAAAACTTTGTCCTCAACTGCTTTTGGTTAATATTATAACTGTTATTGTAATTTTCTTTTGATATTGTGTAGGTACATTTATTTTTATGGACTTTTTTTATTATATTTTTCGAGCAAACCCATTATTTTTTTAACTTATTTACAGTTAAATAAAAAAATATGACTCTTACAGTTTAAAATACTTATTTTGTATACCAACTACAAGTTGACAAGTTACTTTGTAATGACACACCTGAAATATGTTTACGTTTATATTTATATTCGTTACAACTTTAAGTATCGCCAAAGTTCAAAGTAACGTCCACGAACTATGCATTATTTGCAGATATAATAAAGTTTTTACTGTTATTCCTAACTCTGGTCGTTACTCAAATTCACCTTGTTAAGAACAGCTAACAGAAGATAATAAAAAAACATCGTTTGCTTAGTGCAATTACACGAGGCGTGGAGTAATAAAAGCTCCAAAAAGTCATACCCATTAGAGTTCTCCAAACAAAAAGAGGCCCTTTGTCGGTCCGCGGCTGAACGAGGCGTTAATTAAGATTTCCCCACTGAAAAACTGCGATAAACTAAAACTTGGAAACGAATGGTAATTGAATTTGGAGTAAAGTTAGCTTTTACTGCACTTAACCCTCCAATGTGCTGTCGATTAGCTGTTGTTCTGTATAGTAGTTCAAAATAGGTTTATCTGCTCTTAGAATAATGATTACACCCGAATTATAAATTTAAAAAACTATATGATTTGTTATAATGACGGCCGAGTGGCGCAGTAGGTAGTGACCCTGCTTCTGCGTCCTAGGCTGTGGGTTCGATTCTTACATCTGGAGAAATGTTTCTGTGATGATCATGGATGTTTTCCAGTGTCTGGGTGTTTATCTAAATAATATATATAAAATATATAAAATTATTCATCAGTTATCATAGTACCCATAACACAAGCTACCTAAGCTTACTTTGAGGCTATATAGTGATGTGTGTAATTTTCCTATAATATTTATTTATTTATAATATTATTATCAACCTATTTTCCATTGTATTCTTATGTTAACTGATTTACTCCAAATGGATGTTTTAGATGTAGTTTTGTTATTTATTTATATATAATACAAGAAAAATGTAATTCATCACACCTTTTGCCGCATTCTTCTTTGTTTGGACGACAATTACCCGTGAACTACTTGTACGTAGTAAACATATACCAGTTAGCACATCAAAAAAATATTATAATCGTCAATTACGATTAAATATCCTTTAGTATAGAATTTTTGGACGTTGCTTATGAAAATATTGTTAAAATTCGTGTATTATATAGATTACAAATGTGGTAACAATTTTTGAAGCACAGGGGATTTAAATAAAATTAGCGCGTGTTCATCGGCGATAAACTTGTTTCGGCAAATTGCCGACGCCACATCAAAGTTCCCGCGGGAACGGGAATTTGAAATTCTGATGTGGTTCCCTTGTTTTTCGCCCTTTAAAAGGCTCTATGTTGTTACACAATACGCATATCTCGTTGAGTTGATGAGTTTATAAAGTGCGTGCGTGAACGAAGGTTAAATGATCTTTATATTATAATTCAATCTCAACAGTTTTCGTCAAACTGTTATGTCTATTTTCTTATTTTTATTGTAATGTAATTATGATGTCTTCTTTCGCAGCCTTTCGTAGTTAATAAGACGTAATGTTAAGGAGTTTTGTTACCTAAAGCTACTTTTCATTTTTACGCCAGCCTTCAAAATATTGCTGTGTTAGACCAATTTTATCATCACGATATATTATGGATACTATTTATTTTGACAGAGCCAACAAGGCAATTTTGACGACGTTTCTGAAAAATCACACTTGTAGTTAATTGCATTATTTGTGCCTTTATTTATATGTTTGTTATATTGGAACGAAGTTCCTTATCGCGCGTTGTGAAAGGGGGCTAGACGGAAAAAATTCGTACGAAAAGTTGTCACGACACTTTTTGATCAAAGGATCTTGCCGCCGCCTTTGATGTGTGTGCGCGTGAGCGGCGGGGGGCGCCCGCGCTGTATGCTGTCTCGCGCTCTCGTGGCGCCCTCTGGTGTTTCGGTGTACAACAACAAACGCGTGTGTGGTACGCGTTTAAGTTTATATAACATTATATTTGTTAATAATAAAAAAAATATTATTATTACTTAAAAAAAAAATAAAATTTTATTACAATTCCTTCACTAATTAATCGAAAGGAACTTCGTTCCATCCGGGTGTCCCTTGACACCTCTCAACTTTTTTATTTGTGTTAGGTAGGTAAAAATACCGTAACTCTACAAAATTAAATATTAGGTTCTGTACTATATAAATGTTACTTTTTTATTTTAAACATCAAAACAATGTTTTTTTTATTCACGCCCTAAGACGATCCTTAAAATTCCATCACCTACATTAGATTTTCAAAAGTAAAGAAGCTCCCATATCCGAGATATATCCTAAGAGCCATAATATTATCATAGGGGCTCTCTCGAGCCAATGTTGGTATAGAATTTCGGCGACATTATTAAAATTTATGACTAGTTTTGCATAGCTTACCGATTTTATAGGGATAGAGTTGCAAAAGTGTTACTCCCCGAGGTGAAGTCGGTTCCACACGCCACAAAATATGCTGATGGCGCAGAATATTCAAATTGGTGTTTATGTTTTAGTACAACTCTGCTGTAATTTATCTAACTAATAGTGGTCGCTCGGTGGTGAATATTTTAATTGCATTTGGTTAATAATTTATTTTTAAAATTACTTAACCATTGTCACCACCAAAATCAATTAGCTAAAATAGAACCGACGCAAAACGCACTAATAAGTAAAAAATAACTGTGTCATTTAGTTGCTTTAATCTACTTAAGCATATCTATGAAGTCAGTGCCAGCAAGTTTAAGAAATATTTATTTAACGCAGTAAAGCAGTTTGTATGTTCTTTAAGTAGAAACCTTGCCTGGCACCGACTCCTACATATGCTTAAGCAAATTAAAGCAACTAAATGACACAGTTATTTTTTACTTTTTAGTGATTTATCGCCACGTAACGTACTCGTACTATACTGACATAGTATTATACGGCACATGTAGCCGAAAAGCTACCGATACTTACACTAAAACCGAAATCGTTGCAATTGTGCCTATAAAGTTTGAAGATTTTCTTCAATTTTCCCAGTGATATCATCATCAGATCCTTACATGATGACAATGGGACCACCTTGGAAGTAAGTCATTTGTAATATCAAAATCGGACAACTCTATAAAAAGTTATTTATTAGCGTGATCATACATAAAAAAAACATACGTTTCGAATTGAGAACCTCATTCGTTTTTTTTCGTCGGTCAAAAAGTAAGTTAACCCTATTAAATTATACGAAAAGGATTTTTTTTATATTTTTCCATTTAAGTTGTATTACATTTCTAGTTATTCCCGTTTCAATACCAGGAGAAGACTACTCACCTTTTATTTTCCTTTTTAGAGCAAAACAATATTATATTCACATTCAGGAAATTAATAAGTAATGTGTACCTACTTGATTGTATAGACTGATGTTGATGGTGATGTTCTTGAGAATAAAAGTTTTAGTATATTTCAGAATTCATATATCCTTTAAAATATCCTCCTCGCAACATGTAAACTATTCGTATTTGAATTCAGTATTTACACAATTCATAGAATTAAAACTCAAATAGGTATTATCACAAATATGAATCAAGTTAACATATTTTAGTAAATAATGCATCACTTGTACTCGGCTACTGTACAGAAATCGCGCATCGCTGACACAACGATGAATTTCAGTGCAGATTTTAGTGGCTGGATAAATTTTGGTATCCCAGAAGGTTTCCTTGAGCGGAAGCATTTGCATTTCCTGAATCGAGTTAGATAGTGCACGTATCGTGAACCGTGTTTCAAGCTCTTTGTTTCCTGTGCGGAATAGAGAGCTTGCTTGTCTGACTTGCTGTGTAATAGTGGATTCCACTCGCCTCAACTTTTATATACTATGGTTTATGTTCAGATAAGTTAAAATTCTTTTATATTATGCAGGTATCTAATGAAAGATACTACATAGATTTATATTGATATATAGCTTACTTAAAAAGTAAGTAAAGAATCATGTTAGATACTTTGCAGTATCTCAACCTTCGGCTTTAACAACTGTACTGCTGAAGAGAACCCATTCCCAGGAACTAAAATTAATTCTTTTAATATAATCATTGTTAAAAAAAAGTAATCTAACCTTGATCAAAAATAAAATATTTTAACTACCTTTACCTTATCTACCTATTTTTTAACCGACGAAAAAAACGGAGGAGGTTCTCAATTCAACACGTATATTGTTTTTTTTTTATGTATGACCACTCATAACTTTTTACAGTGTTGTCCGATTTTGTTAATTCTTTTTTATTAGAAAGGGCATACTTCCAAGGTGGTCCTATTGTCATCATGTTAGGATCGGATGATGATATCCTGGGAAAATTGAAGGAACTCTTCAAATTTTAGAGGCACGCTTACTGCGATTTCAGTTTTTGTCTCGGTATCGGCTTTTTGGCTACTAGTGCCGTATAATATACTATGACAGTATAGTACGAGTACGTTACGTGGCGATAAATCACTAAAAAGTAAGAAATAAAAATTTTTAACAAAAAATAGAACCGACTTAAAACGCACTAAAAAGTAAAAAATAACTGTGTCATTTAGTTGTTTTAATTTACTTAAGCATATCTAGGAGTCGGTGCCAGCCAAAGTTTCTACTTTAAGGACGTTACCTAGAACCCACAAACTGCTTTACTAAGTAAAATAAATGTTCCTTAAACTTGGCTGGCACCGACTTCATAGATATGCTTAAGTAAATTAAAGCAACTAAATGACACAGTTATTTTTTACTTTTTAGTGCGTTTTGAGTCGGTTCTATTTTTTGTTAAAATTTTTTATGTTAGCTTGATAATTATTTATTGTTGTATAATATCGGGCTCAAATTCCTAAGGCCTTTGGTTCGACACGAAAGTTTGGAAATTGATACTTAATTTTCGTTAACTTTATTCAGAGCATAGATAGATAAATGGTGCGAAAGAAAATGTAATGATTATGTATCTGTAATAGAACCACTATGGTTTTTACATTTTTCCTAAATCGTCTATATATCTTCAAATAGATTTCAGGTAAAATGTTGGATGAGCTCTTGCCATTGTTTTTTTAAAAGATATGCTTAGTTGCTTTAGACAATCATGTAGAGAAATCGAATGAATGATATGAAGATTAACAAGAGAGATTTATAAGTGGACGACGAATGGACGATTTTTAAGCAAAGGCCAGGTAAAGAATTCCCAAAATCAACTGAATTAAAGCATTAATGAACGACAAATTCACGAGAGAACTATGCCAGTACCGTTACAACTGGACGGATAGATACTGTGGTATGTGCTTATTCCTTCGGAACTGAGGCCTGAAGGTACATATTATGTATGTATGTATGTAGGTACAGGTACTCAGTTACTGTTCTCTTATATTATGCATTGTCAAAACAAGATCTTAGAAGTATAGCTATTAGCATACATAGTACAGGCAATACGTTCAACCGTTCACTCGGTCTCATTAAGCAGGTACGGATATAATCCGGTTAGACGAGACGATAGTTACCTCCGAGCAAACTGTGGATTTGTACGATCAAATTATACGGACCAAGAGTACAATGGAAATGTTATTGCTTGGATTGCGTGCGGTATAATAAGTTGCGTGTTTTTGTTATTTTTAAACAAAGAATGTAGCTTTTTATTTTAAAGTAATATTCAGAGTTTTCTTTTATATTATACGCTGTCTCCGTACTTCGAAGAGCACGTTAAGCCATCGGTCCAGTTTACTTTAATCAATATCTTATTTAATTAAAAAATATTACCGTAAGCCTCCATTCATCGTAATAATGAAAAATCCATGATCATAATTATTCGTTGCTACAACGACCAAAGCGCCCACATATTAATACTAAATTATAAAAGTTGAAACGTCACAGGAGTAACAAAATGAACGTAAAATTAGTTAGCGTTAAACTTTAAAAAATGTTAGCATTTATCCGGTCTCGTTAACCAGACACCTCTTTAATCCGGTTATGTACAGCTATTGGGTAAGGGTGAAATAGTTACACCCGGGTAGACTAATTTTACACGCACTGTTTGGCTGCAATTTGAAGAGCATATTTTTCAGTTTGGTTTATAAAGGTCAACACAATTCTTCACTATAATGTGGTGTAATTTATTTAGGTATTTTTGGAACAGTTTAATAATCTACTAGCGGACGACCCACGACTTTGTCAACGACAAGTAGCCGATATCCTTTCTCAAGCTCTAAACTATTTTTGCATTATTATTTATCATTTATGGAGGCTGTGAATATCTATGACGCCTATTGATATTCAGGGTAGTTCTTTGAAACTTTATCAAACACTAGTGGGAGGCCGCGGTTTCAGCCGCGTTATTCTCTTTTCCGTGGGAAGTTCGGGATAAAATGTGGCCTTTATGTTGTTCTGATATGTACGCTATGTTATTGTGAAGTTTCCTCAAAATCCATTTAGTAGTTTTTGCGTGAAATAGTAACAAACATACACACTCACAAATTTTCTTCTTTATAATAATACTATGATAGCTAAAACTGTCCCGATCATGTCAGCTTTCAAAAAAAAAAATCTTATCTTAATTTATATCCATAATCTCAGTTTAAAAGCTACTGTTATGACCGACATAGACCTCCTCCAAGACCACTCACCTACTATGCCACAATGAACACATGGAAGAACAGTTGAAACATAGATAGATGCGTCGAATTGATAACACCCATCGTTTTTACTGTTACGTCGTGGGTTAAAAAGCAGTGAAATGAATTAATACGTAGTGATAAACACGAAGTGAATTCAGAACACTATGCGATATTACAGCGGGTACGTTCCTTACATAACTGAAGTGAACTTGCGCCGCAATGCAATAATATAGTTAGCGTTCACCCGGTCTCGTTAAGCAGGTAGCTATAATCCGGTTATACGGCTACCGGGTAAGGGAACAATAGTTACATCCGGGTGGAAACTGTGCGCGTTTGGAGCGTGTGGAGCCTTCTAATTGTTCGTGTATTTAACCAGTCTATGTAGTCTTACAGCATCTGACAGTGTAACTTCCAGTAATAAGACAAAAATCTTAACTCATCACAGTTATATTATAAAAGCGAAAGTATTTTTTACTCCTTCATGCCGTAATATACACCCAATTTTTACAGAAAAAATTTTACCCTGTACCCTAGATTAAAAGTCTTATTTATTATCACGAAATTACCACTACTACCGAAACTACGATCCGTAAGGAATACTAACGCGGGTGAGACCAGGAGCGTCCCTAAGTATTAGATATTAAATGCAATGTGTGTGTATTGTGACGATATCATTATTTAGATACGTAAACTTGAATTTTTGCGTAAACTTTTCAGGGTACAAAAATAAACGTTGAGTAGAAAATGTATGTAAGCATATCTATCATGATTATATTGATGCCAGAAATGTCACCATTAACAGACACAGCACACAGGGTGCGATCACAGTTCTACCTTAACAGTTTTGGTACCTATGCATTTCAGGATTTCTATCCGAAGTATTTTATTGTTTCATCCTTTTCAAACTCCTTTTTTGACGTAAACGGGTTAAACTTATTAAATAGTGTTAACCACACTGCTACTATAATTTTTGAAAATGAACGTGATATCAAAAATTGCGATGCCGGCGGGACTCGAAGTGTTCTAATACTAAACGACTGATCCTATACCGCCAGAACCAGATTATGGATCATGACTGCCTGGAGAGTTTTGTTATAAAAAGTACACCCACACTGTTGGCTAGCAAATGAGGTTAACTATTTAGGACATGTTTTCGCTATCTCGTTTCACATTAGACGGGGATAACCTTGCATTTTGAAACAAAATCAACAAGACGTGTTTTAATTAACTGCATAATACATAATACATCTAGCACACAAAGTGCTTGTAATTTATTCATCTGCAAGTCTAAGGAAAAGATAACATTAAGGTGTAAATGAGATAAGTTTTGGAATAGTTATACTTTTGTCTCATCTGATATTGAGTGACGGTGTAGTCAGTAGGTATGTGGTACGGTGTAGTAATGTACTCTCCTACCGGAGGACAAATGAAAAGAAATTAAATTAAATTAAATGAATGTGGACCAGATTATATGAAGGTTTTTTTTTAACATAAGGTAGGCGATTTCTTTGCTTCGTCAGCTGTAAACTAATTTCTTTACTGTTTTGTAGCTATAACTACAAAAAAAATCTCTTAGTAAAAAGTTCTTAGTAAAATATTATCGTTGTTAAAAGATTCTATATTATTGCAAGATACCTTACAATATTAGATTTACCACATAATATGCAAAGGGATTGCACCGGTGTCGGCGCTCGGTGCTCAGATAAATTTCGGTTTCCGAGACTCTTCCCCCAAGAGCATGCATTTGCATATGCAGCACGGAGCAGAATGCACGTAGACGTATATTGAATCAACTTTCATGCCTTTTTGTTTTCGTTTAGCCGTACGGAGTACGCTTCGTGTTGATTTACCTAATGTTACAATATTACGTGTATGTGTACGTCAGAGTAATTACGTTCGACGTTCTTAGCCCCTAGTGTAAGTTCGTTACCGAATCGCTGCGCAAAAACATAACGCAAGTTTATATGGAATCGAAGCACTGCCATCTAGTTAGAGCGAGAGTAAACGCATTTCTCTATATTCTCTTATAACTGCAAAATTTGACCTTACGAGTGATGCTACATGACACGTCATATTCAATCAACTTTCATTATTTTTAGTTTTTTTAACGTACCGAGCACGTTTTATCTAGTATTAAACTTGGGCGTTGAAGTAATATTCTGAAGTCTTCAAAATTGTTTATTCTTTTGTAAACTACCGCCGCGTCGGAAAATGCAGTCCGTGACGAGAAAAGACGCGGCCATAAAAACACGACACATGCTCTTTTTAAATGATTTACAAAACCACTCAATTACAATAATTAATATTGCACTAAAAATATGCATACTGTGTAACAATCAAAAGAACAGTAAAATACACTACTCGACTATTCTAACATATCAATTCTTATATTTTATTTTATGGCCTAGAATCAAGTCCTTTGAAATCATCTCACGGTCGACAGACATAAGCTTACGTTACCATAGACAATATCGTATAGTATTGTCTATGGTAACAAATTGTAATATTTTAAAATGCTAACACTAGATTTGTGTAAATGTTACATGTGCGAGTACGTTATAGAACTAACGTTCGACGTTCTCATATCTTTCCTGGCGCATCTCCGCAAGTACCTACTCGTAGACTGTAGATGTTATTAAATCAACTCACATGCCATTTTATTTTCATTTAGCTGTAACGAAAACGTTTTATATAGATTTAAGTAAATGTCACATGACAAACGTATATTTTATAAAATTATATGACATGACACACATATGTTCGTCAAACTATTCGCTAATACAGGCGTAATAAAACTCATTTGACATTAAATGGTTATCAAGGTATAGCAAACTAAAGGACATAGGTAAAAAATGTATAGAAGTCTGCCCCAGAAATGCCCAGAGATGATATATATGTCATTAAATAGCACAGATCTTCTATTTCAATAGTGATAAAGTTACTTGTAGCTAAGCAGTCGCTGACAAAAGTTATGAAGGTTGAAAAAAGTTTACTTTTCATACTACGATGACGGTCACGTGATTCAGAACTCAAAAAATCGATTGAAATTCTTATATTTTGATATATTTTCAAGTGATTGCTATGAAACATGGGTAGTTGTTTAAAATCCATTGTGTATTTTAATAAAATAGTTAAATATGAGCATACGTTTGGACGGCCTGGGGCAAATTATGGCAATGTCCTTTGGACTAATTTAAAAATATGTACTTATCTAAAATCAGTTGAGTTTTAACGACTATATACAAAAAAAATAACCACATTTACAATCATTTTTAGCTTTTAGAAACTCTCTTATTTTTACTAAAAATTCCTCTAATTTAACATTTTAAATATAAAACGATTAAACTCCATTGACATTAACAGGACTTTGTCTTTAGTTCATCAAATCAAAGATTGCACAGCGATATTAAATAGAGCTTAATTTAGCCTCTTGAGGAGCTTTCGATCTGCATTTACCAGCAATATAGCCAAGCCTGTATCCTGTTCACACAAGACTAAGCGACGGACTCATTATCGTGTAAACCGCTGCGGTACACTGTGCAAGTCATGGACTTAAAACAAAATATAAATAGACTATTTACCTATATACCTGATTCAAAAAAATAACGTCTTTCAAAGAATACATCATATGATGCTCTGCCTTGTGCTGCCAACCATGTAAACTTGTAATGACTTATAAAAATTATACTAACTCACACTATTATATTAATTTATTTTTTATATGAAAATATAAGTTTATTGTAATCATACAACATGCAATGCCCGCGACTTCTGCCTGCGTCTGCGTGTAAATCCTGAACTATGATGTTCTATATACGTTGATTATTATGATTCAAACTATGTCTCACATATAAATTGCATTTAAAACCTTTGCGTCAATTTAAAAGTTTTAAACCATAGAGATGGTGGAAGAGAACTACTATTTAAACAATGTTTAGACAAGCCCATAAAATGACTCGAGAAAATATCAAAAATATTGTAAAGTTTGGACAATTTTTTATAAATCTATCCTCAAATGAAATAACATTGCGTTTTTCGCGCTCATGAAGACAAAGCCTTAGTGCAGAACACAAGCCTTGTGTAAGTCGTAATTGAAACTGTTCCCTTTGCATATAAAATGATCCGTAGTTTGTAGCATTGTTCTGCGATATTAAAGTGCGTTGCTGATCCGAGCAACTTACATTGTGTATTATTTCGATGCGAACAACAGCGAACAGTTGTATTGGTATTTTATAATGAGACTCAACTTCGTATTACATTGGCATTCATTATTATATTTTATTATGCATTATTGGTTCAGTGTGGGTTCACCGCAAAACTTTTTCAGTTAAGTATCATACGAAGCTTTGCTCTGTGCTCGTCAACTTGAATCATAGGTGCTAAGACTTACCCGTCATACCAGCAATGCTTGGCAGCTGGAATAAGTGTCATGGGTTTACGTTGAATACATTTTGAGTTCATGTAAATATATACTAGCGACTTCCTCGCTAGTTTGCATTCTTGAACTATCCCGTAACTTCTTGATAGAGGCTGTCAAGTTATGGGATGTGTCAGCTGAGGAGCTGTGGCGAAATAAAAAATAAAAGGTGTTAAGATATTAAGGATAGAAGCGCTGCATTGTCTGTTCTTTGGCTGTGGGTATAGTGCTTTACGAAGAACCCAATATCACTAAAGTGGCAAAAGACTGCTATGATACACATACCTAGGTAGGTAATCATTGCTTAACATCTTTTGTGGCAGCGCTGCTGTGTAATATATGTGATATCTCCCTAAAAAGCTTCCTTGTCATTAACTGAGCCGAAGCTCGCTGTTAACATAAAACTACACGAATTCAGCTTGTTATTAGTTTCAGAGCGTTCGTATTAACTTTGTAAATTAGCGTTGAACATCCTAACTTTAGTGCACAGTTTATAAGAGCAATAACATCCATGGAGTTCCCACATATATTTTACTACCGGTCAATTCAGGGCATTATTTATCATATTGTTCCAAACTTATTACTTACATTACTTTTGAAATTTGTTAACTCCCAAAATAGTTAAAAGTCTGTACTTACTTACTTTTGGTAGGTTCACCATTGTGATGCATGGTGTCATGCTAGCCATTGAACTGAATTGCTAATGTATGGAAGTGTAATTATCTATACTTATAATTACTGATATCACCAAGCGATTCAGTGTTCCGGAACAATGTCGTGTAGAAACCGTAAGGAGTGTGGGTATCATCCTACTCAACCTGTTAGCCCGCTTCCACCTTGAATCATCACTTACCAGGTGTTACTGAAGGCAAGGGTTAACTAGAGTAATGGATTAAAAACATATTACCTTATATAACCGCTCGTCTGCAGCGCCTCTGCACATCACATACTTACTTAGCGCCTGTTCGTGAATTGTTATGGTATTAAAACATGACCTAACAGCGCGAGGGCACGTAAATAAAATTAGCGCGTGTTCATCGGCGATAAACTTGTTTCGGCAAATTGCCGACGCCACATCAAAGTTCCCGCGGGAACGGGTATTTGAAATTCTGATGCGGTTCCCTTGTTTACGACGTTTAAAAGGCTCGATTTTATTTCGTTGGTATCGTCTGTCATTTCGCTGCTATCAATTTTGTATTGGGTCCCATTTTCGTTTTAAGATATTGTAAAGATCAAATTTTAACGTTCATCTTAATTATTGAAATTGTTATCATTATGTTTCAAATGTCACTCACTTTATAAACGCGAATGTTTAGAAGTTTGGATTGATGTAATCACATTTGCCGCTGAATATATCTAAATACCATTTTTTTATCAACTACAAGTTGGCCCTTGACTGCTATCACACCTGATGTTAAGTGATGATGGAATCTAAGATGGAAGCGGGCTAACTTGTTAGGATTAGGATGAAAATCCACACCCCTTTCGGTTTCTACACGACATCGTACCGGAACGCTAAATGGTAACCAAGACAAATTAAGAAAATCTCAATCTGCCCTGCCAGGAATCGAACCCAGGACCTCCGTCTTATAAATCCACCGCGCATACCACTGTGCCACGGTGGCCGTCAAATACCAATACCATTTTGTAAAAAAAAAAATTACCTAGTCTGGAATAGCCAATAATATACACGTAACGTTTTGTCTACATATTACATTAGGAATGGGAACTCAGCGGGTGAAATCGGAGAAAGCAGGAAGCAGTCCAATCTAATCATGAGGAAAAATACTTATTAATATAATTATAATAAATTATAACAGTATTCAAGCACTCATCAATAATAAAATAAATTGCATAAAAAAGGTCGATCTGAAAGGAAAAGTTGGCCTGAATTCGAGCGCAGCACCACGCAAAGCGCCGCGGCACCGAAATGCGAACTTGAAATGTGTCTTGCTCTAAATAAGTGGTTGAAAACGGTGTCACATTTGAATTTCAGATGTGGTTCATTCTGTTTGTTTTGCGTCTGCGCAATGTGATTGTGTTTGAAGCACAATTGTAACTCTACAAAATCTATCTTTCAACTGTTTTAAAATCGTAATAAATGTTATACATCTTCACCCATTATCCACTGCGACTTGACATTTGTTAATATTTCAACGATCTATAGACGAACTGAGGACTCTATGCCAAGCTCTCAGGAGTTCCTGGCTTCCAGTTTATTCAGTTTTCTCAATTCTATAATTATTTTTTTAATAATAAAAACTATTTATACTCTAAATAAACAAATTGTGAACAGTTAAAGTTTATATATTTACCTTAGTCTGAAGATCCCAGACCTAATATACATTAAAATTAAACTTAATTTAAGTATGCTCTCCATTATCATTATGTAACAACACACGCGGTACTCTACTAAACTTCGCCTCAGAGAGTAGACACTTTTGTAACTCGATCCGTATGAAATCTCTTAAGGTGGTCGCACACGATGCTTGATTATACGACTCACCTCTTAGATACTCTAACTATCTTAACATAGCGACGTATGTTTGAGTTGTCGACCTTTACTCAATTTCGGAATTTATATTTTGTAATTTGCTTTAGTTTTGGTGATATGCTTTGTGTAGATAGTTAGTATATGAGAATTATCGTTCCTTCGTCTGATTTAATTAATACATTACATAATTAAGGCTTAATACATTACTTACTTTAATCAACTTAAACGTCAACAGTCGTATTTATAATGTAATTATTTTGCAACGTCTATAACCGGTGGTTGTTACATAACATCAGGTGTTCCATTCGCTTTTTACGCGTTACTAAAGTAATAAAAAATAAGTAACAATTTTATGTATACGAACATAAAATATTTGTTATATCTTATTCTATATTTTCTTATACTCATAATAATAATTTTGAAGATCAAACTTTATCCATCTAACTTCATTTCATACACTTTCCATATCAATATAGTTTTCTTGAACTAAAACTTTGACAACTTCAGAAGACTGCATGTCGTAAACCGTGAGAAGCCTCCATTAGCTATGCAAAACTTCTCATAAATTTTAATAAAGTCTCTGAAATTCTATATAAACATCGGGCGAGCGCGCCCTTTTAATAATATTAGGGCTTTTAAAGTGAGTAGATTTTGGACGTAACAAAATTTATTTTTAAGGTGAATTTTTAATAGAATATCGAGACGTTTTCTATAACGAAGGCATGCATTTAATATTTCTTGTTTAGAAAGTTTCAACAAAATTAGTTTTACAGGCTTTCGGTTTTAAATTCAGTTTTCACGAAACTTTTCTTTTTTGTACTTTTTTGCTTTGTAAATTAATGAACATAATAGTGCATTGTTTACCACCAGGCTTGATCGTAGTTCACATACAAACATACAGAATATATTTTGTCGCATACATAACCTCATTTTTTGTTTGATTAAAAAATATTATCATTGTAATATGTGTGTAGGTTTTAATCTTTCATTAAACTGAAAGTAAAATATAACACGTAAAGGGTCGCCAAAAATTCGTGACCAACTCATGATAATCATACTTTGCTCAGTTTAATATCCCATTAAAACTTGGAGTGTCCACAGTTGCCCAGATTAGGGACTCATTTTATGAAATTCATAATATATCTATACTGTTGAATAAAATTGAAGCTTCTAGCTGTAATTTTACATTAATTATACACATTTCACATTTTTTATACACATCTGTATATTGCACATATTATATCCAAACAGTAATTTATTTTTGACGGCCTCCATGCGCAGTGGTATGCGCGGTGGATTTATAAGGCAGAAGTCCTGGGTTCGATTCAGATTGAGATTTTTCTTAATTTGTCTTGGTCTTGCTAGTGGGAGGCTTTCGCCGTGGCTAGTTGCCGCCCTACCGACAAAGAAGTACTGCCAATTTAGCGTTACGGCACGACGTCGTGTAGAAACCGAAAGGAGTGTGGATTTCGTCCCACTCCTAACAAGTTAGCTCGCTTCCATCTTAGATCGCATCATCACTTAACTTCAGGAGTGATAGCAGTCAAGGGCCAACTAGTAGTAGATAAAAAAAAATTGTTTGACATTACTTTTTTTTTAAATGAAAATGAAACTCGGGAACTATCTGAATACAACAAATAGTTTACACCGCATCGCTGGGATGGTCGTTATAGCAAAGTTACTCAACACGACAGTAACCCAAAATCATTATATTACTCCCCCACAGTTTAGTAACGTGCGACGTCTTCATTAGGCCGCCCTATGAGCCTCCTTAATTTTGTTTACTAGGTGCAAATAACTCTATTTGAGAGCCAGCCCTTTATAAGCGGTTCTTAACTGTAATTAGCTTTGTATAATTTCAGACCGTAATGGCGGCGGTGTCTCTGAGTAACGACTTCCTGTGCGAAATTGTGGTTGGGAAATAATGGTTATTGCTTGACGCGTTTATACGTCAACGGTTGCACGCCTCTATTTTGGGAGGTGTTAAAAACGAGAACTAAAGGAACGGTTCTGATGACTGAGGAATATCGACTAGAAATCGCAACCGCAAGCAGAGTTGATTGTCTGCAAACTAAGTGTGTTTGTTGAAACGGCTGCAAGATTCTACTGTATAATTATGCTTCAAAAGTAGACTGGTCTAAATGAATGGTTTAAAACACTGAGAACTATAGCTATGGACTGCCATTGCACTATGATGATTATGAGTTGAGAGTTAGTTAGTTAGTATTTAGTAGTTACTATAAACCGGCATGTGACTAGTTTGGTAGATGTTAGAAACGAGACTGTTTGTCTAATCCCGAAGATTGAGGACTATCGACGACCTCAACTGCAATAGTTGAGAGCCGCACTTGTCTGAACAACTGCTGCTGGTCTAAACAGATTGACGTCGCTATTTGAAAGGTGTTAAAACTTAAAAACGAGATAGTTGACTAAAGTACCGGTTTCAATGACTACGAATAATTGACTGCGGACCGCAACCACACAAAAAGCGTCATTATAGATCCGCCACTAGCGGTTGTATTTAATTTGTATGATAGGTATTCGTAATTAAATATTTATTGCTTGCGTTAACAAGGTGGTAAGGCTGATTGTAAAATGGTTGTAAACTGACTTCAGGCCGCACATGCGGACCACAAACTATCAATTTAGGAGTGTATAAAACAAAATTAAGTGCTCATATTCTGTGTGTCAAAAATGTTTAAGTCATGGGAGGTTTTGAATAAAATTACGGGATATTTTTTGTAATCAACAGTGGTCTCCGATATTTTTTAAGTGTTTTTAATTGGACAGATGTCGCTACTGTCTGTGATTTTAGTCCAGAGATAAAATTTAGCAAGCGCCATTGAAAACATACCTTAACTGCCTGTGAAAGAGTTGTTGATGTTAAGACTTTAGCTGAATGATGAGTTATTTACGTCGTAGTCGCGATCTGAGGGAAGTGGTGAGAGGTCTTGAAATGGCACGAACAATATGAAACAAAAAAGAAAATGTGACCATAATCCATATAATCGCGAGTTGCAAAAACACAAACTATTATTCATTTAGTATTTTATTAATTCCTATGCAATTACACTTAAGTATATTGATAGTTTATATAGAAAAATAGTGACAATGCTAATTGCATAAACTTAACTTTTAAACCAAGTGTGACGGTTAATGACTTTACAAAGTATAGTTTGGTAGCTGTGAGATTTTTAGGGAAAATAAAAAAAAATCAATTTAAGTATTTATAAAAATGTTAGCTATAAACGTATTTTTGTGTTTAAAAAGGGTAATATTTCCAACAATTTTATGATAAAAGTTTAATTAGAGTGGTAGAAATATGAGAAACAAGCCTTCCACTTGTTACTATACTAAATTAGTATATAGAGACGAAATATTTTTCCGTCGTTTCTTTTCCAATAACGCATACAGCGGACGCACATAAAAGGGACATTTCATCAGTTTGGCGTCCATTTTAGTGTTTCAAAAACCGTTGTACAGTTTCTAGACGCAGTAAATTTCACGGTGCAAATCGACCGTTCCCATGGGGTGCGGCTTGGTCTTTCAATCTACCGGGTACCTACTGCAGTTTTATTCCCTGTATAACGCGGGGCGGTGATTTAGCTGGAATTTGCTTTTTGAATGTGATCTTTGACGATTCAAATTGCATTTATCAGGACAAGAGATTTACGACTGCATTGTTCCACGTTCTAAACAATTTCGGAGCGAATCAAATGTATGCTAAAGATTGACCTTTTATGGACCGGACATGTACCCACTATAATGCAGATGAATCATGGTATAATAATTATTGTGATATCATGAGAGGAGATACTTAGCGATAATATTAAGTGTAGAAAATCTTACTACAAAATCGTTGATCCAGTGGTTAGCGTGTAGTATGGCACAAATTATGCGATCCTGGGTTCAAATAACAAGTTTATCTTCAATAAATTCTGCAGTAACAGCATTAAGTAGCAGCCTGGCGCCAGGAGTTTGCTAATGTACATACTCTATTTTGGAGTGCAAAATATTTAACAGTCGTTACTTTTCTTTTAAATTATCTAAAAATTATATATTGACGTATAATTCATAATAAACTTAAGGTTTTTCTGAATGAATAAAATTTTTGACTTAGAGCCAAATTATATCAGATTAAGCCTTCCAATCTTAATCGAAACGTGGTGGGACTTAATCCATAATATAGTCTCTCTTATTACGCCTGTCGTCTTGTTATCGAACCTGAGACCTTGTCTAAAGCTGCAGTTAGTAGGAGCCGGAAAAGTCTCACCCACGTGCGGTATTTGTATGTGCAAAGTTTCATTGGATAAGTTCCACGAGTGAACAAACTTGCATAATATTGAAACTAATACCTGTTCAACTTTGGATGAGTATTCGCGTTCGTATCAATGACTATGAATGTGATTTCATAGTTTAATAACATTTGATGCGTGTCTGTGCAACTTGTTACATATAAATATCATACCAACCTTTTTATAAGAGAGAGATCAATTATTATAAAAACCGCATACCAGTTTGGTATCACTAAGTTCATTATTGTTTCCTACGAAAGGACCTTAAAGAATCAGATAGGTGATTGGTTTTTTGGGGTGCATCCCAATAGTACCTCCTAATTTTAGTTCTATACAACTGTTGATACACCATATTAGTGCTTAGTGTCCCATTAGTTCTATATAGAACTAATGACAAACAATATTAAAGAAATGTCGATATCAACATCTTGTTTGTACGTTACATATAAAATATCTATAGTTTTTATAAGTATAATAGCAATCTCTTTTGATTGCAATAATAAATCTACACTTAAATTTGAGATTATCTATAAACATACTATATCGAATACTTTATAGTTTTGCTTAAATTGCACAAAACGTCTTTAAAATGGTGTTGAGGTTTTTAATATAATTTTTAATTTTTTTCTAAACTGAATAGTTTGCGCGAAAGATACTTCCAAAGTGGTAAAATGTGTAACCTGTAACTTCTAAAATAAGAGAATATTTTTTAGACACAACTACTACTTGGTTTTAACAACTTAGCTTTTGTTGCAAGGGACATTTTTTTTGTTAAAAACAAAATGAAATATCAATTAAAATAATATAAAGTTTATAATTTATTCGGTATAAGTAAAGTGAAGAGCAAATCTATACTACAGTACTATATAGAACTATTATTGGGATATAATTTGACAGCACGGAAAATATCCCAACAGTTCTATAAAACTACGGTATGGGGTACTACTGGGATGCACCCGTTTTTTTTGAGTTTAAAAATAAGACAATTTTATTTATATATAATACATTCTTCTGCCTATCATTTTATTATTTTTAGGCTGAAACCCTGTAACCTTTGTACCAAACACGCTTTCCGTAAATGACAGGTTTCGCAAAAAAAATATAACTTTATAACGGCCACACGTAAACGGTAGACAAGGTGGAGTGGCAGTACGTGGTATTTTATGAAGGCTCACTTTGCGGCGTAGATACAGTCCATGCGGTACGCTAGCAGGGCTATATTTCAACTTTTCTGTCCTAAACTTCTAAAAGAAATCTTTCACACATGTAGCATATGTAGGTATACCGAACACCGATACTCTCTGATAGTTAATGCGATTATGTATTAAACACAATAAAATAACAATTATTATGTTTCATTTATATTTGTTGTTGTTGTTATTGTACATAACATTTTCAAAAGACAATTTTCTAAAAAGGTCTTAAAAGTATACATTATTTTCTTGTTTATTTGTTTAATACTCAGGTAATTTTCCTAAAGTCATAATATTTTGTAAGTAGGCTTGCATTTAACTATAATCATGCATAAGTTTGGGCTACCTTGTGTAAAAAGATGACAATTTAATCTTGTTCTAAAATTGATAAATCATACAAGTACAACATGGTCGCCGGGATGTTTATGAGCCGGGTAAAGTTATTGCAGGAGAGTTACCTCTGCTAGAGATATATTACTGAGCACTAGAGTCAACTCATGTGCATTCAATCCATTAGGACTACACAATGATAAGGAGATAAGTTATCAGATAAAGGATCAATTCACGTGCTACTCTAATAAGTGTATACGAATCAATGGCAATTGTATTACTGAAATTTTCTTAAAAGGAAAATCCATTAATCTTTTGTCGACATCATTCGTAATTAATATAAAAATGAATTTAAAGAGAAGTAACTGTCCTTCCTTCTTTTAATTGTAATCTCATATATCTTTTTTCTTTGTTTCAGGTAAATAACGAAAAAACAGACAAGAAGAGATTTGAAAATCAGATCGAGCTGTAGCCAATATCTGCTAAATATAACTTATTTTACTTTTTCCAAAAAGCTACTTTGGTTACTAAGTTAAGACACATACTAAAAGATTTTTATCAAACACGCTCACTTTCACTAAGTTAAGAGACATACTTATAGATTTTTAGTATTAAAAATATATAGTGGGTTAATACACGAACTTATATTAGTCGCATCGCATTTCCGCGCCAGTTTAGTGGAATGGCAGCTTCAGGACCCGGTGGGTATATTTTTTACCCACAAATAAAAGAGAGCGGAGCGCTCACGTCGGCAGGTAAACAATAAACTGGTGATATTAAATCCCGGGGATAAACGACTTTACAGGCGTCATTACATTGCTTATCCCTTCTGTGTACCTACAGCTTTTTTTGGGGCAAAATGGAATTTCATTAATAATGGAATTCCGTTGCCCTGTATTTAGCACAAGATTTTGCACGCGACCTTACCTACAGAATTACACAAGATTTTTATGTACTCGTATTTAAAGGAGATATTATTAAGGTATTCCACCTACAGGTTTTTATAAATCTGTCCCACCGACAGTTTTTTTAAGACGTAATGAAATTTAATTAAAAATGGTACTGCGTTACTCTTATGTTGCTTGCATGTTATTTTGGTCTTAGATTTTCCTCGCAATTTTTCCTTAAAAGTTCACTCGAGGATTATTTTAAACATTCGTTATTACATCTATTATCCTACTCTATATACAGCTCATTATAGAACATTGAAGGCAATGTTCCAAAAAAGTTACATTGCAACTAAATTTTGCACTACATTTTGCCCGATAAAATACTTCCGGAAATGAGCAAACCTTTTACATTGCTTAGCCTTTCTATGTGCCTACAATATATTTGGAGTAAAATGCTAATAATGGAATTCGTACTTAGTAGTACTTAAATATTACACTCGGCGTCACACGCAAAATACTTATCAAGTTTGTCGATTTTTGAAAAATATACATTGTATAAACATGTCTTCCATAATCCCAGCTTCGGTTCAGCTGTCAGTCCAATATGAAAGAATTCAGATTTCTGTGACATCCGCTTTGCAACCATTATAATATCGGCTTCATTACTTTTTTATTTAAAGAATCGACGAATCGATTTTAGGTCAGATTGTAATAAAACTAGCATATTTTGCGCCACACTTTGGTGCAAAAAGTGTAGTTTATTTTGTAGGTACATTGTTTTAGTTTCACAATAGGTTCCGCCTAGTTAATGACTACATTTTACAAACTTGTGAGATAACATTAAAAACAATATTTTCCGTAGTACCAACTTACAGACGTAATCTCACCCCTGGGCACATAACACACGAGAAATTGCACACACAAGGATATATAAACGGTTCGTGTACATAGAGAAGAAAACAACAAAATATAAGCAAAGATGGCTTTTCGCTCTGCTACACAACTTTATAGAATTAAAATATTTACAGCGTGCAATTAACGTAATTAGAATATTCCAATATAAATTCAAATTGATGTGATGTGTAATAATGTAATTTTTTAATTTTAATAAATTTTTACGACTGTATTTTTTACTTTTATTTTAGGGACAAGCAACAAACAAAAAGTTTTCAGTGCATAATGTTAAACGATTTATAACATTAAGTTATCATAAAGGCTATTAAGTTTAAGTAAAAAGGAATTCAAAAGGACCCGATTAGACTCCATTCATGAGTTTTGCTTGTAATTGAGTTTATAGTAAATGAAGAGTAAAAACTTTTTAAATCAAATAGTCAAAGGAACACAAAAATGTAGCGTTCTGGAGGTGGGTGTTAGTGACTGTGGCGCAGTTTTCAAACTATAACAATCATTATTGTTGCATTAACTTAATGTGATTATCTGTATGTGATCAAATAAAAGTATTAAATAAATAAATTAATAAAATAAAATTTATTAAACATTGATTGAATTGCTGAAAAATATCTTAATGATTTTAATTTCAGTCGTAGTAACCTTCTAGCCAATATGAAAATCAAATAACCTATCTATTGTATTAACGAATATCTTCGCACAGTCGCAAATATTACAAGATCAGATTGCTTGTTTTTCCGCGCTGTTTGCTTAACGAGGTGTGGGATGGGCAATTTTTTGGGCAATTTATTCTTGGAGAGAATTATTCACTCGTATATTACAATGGGATGGATTTATAGCCCGAGCTCCGCGTGGTCCTTTAGGGATTACGGTAGAAAATGGTCCCTCGTACGTGGGACCAATATGTCTGAACTTATGGGACCAATACACTAAAAGCGCGTCAGTAAACTACCTTATTGATAATGTTTGCTTACAGTGGTCTAGAAGATGTCTTGGATTCGAGTCTCGGATTGGGCTTTGAAGCATCTGTTTAATTTTCAAGCATTTGTATAATTAATAGTGGTTTTGAGCTGGATCGTTATTGTTAGACTAACGTACTTCCCAGGGTCCGCAAACCTATATTTGAGTATCATGGTAGGTCTAAAATCGAAATTCGACGGAAAAAGAACAGGGTGACACTGTGCTTAACCTTTTGTAGTCTCCTGGCGTAGAGCAAGCTACATGTTGTCATCTTAAACGTCATTCATGAAATTGAGATCAAATTCCAAACAAGTATTTTATTCCCTCTCGTTTTTGTAACAAACAATATACACAAATTAAATGATGCAAGAATAAATCGTTGATAATAATTATAATCTAGTGAATAAGTTTATGATAAATAAATACAAGTATATCGATATCTTAATGATTTTAATATAAACTAAGCGTGTCAGCTTTAGAAATGAGCATATCATCGTAAATAAAATATTTAATTCATAAATCTTTGGAAAAAAAACCATTTATAAATTATTTTCTGAAAAACATTCATGTGCCAGATAGCTCTGAAAACTAGCCCGCGTGTGACCTAGTTCTGCTGTTGGCGGGAAAAAATTCTATAGCATAATTACCGAGTCGATGAATAGTAACTTTTATCACTCATAAAACTAATTTTATTCATTCATCATTTTCTGTGGAAAATATGAAAATTTTAAAATCACGAGTAGAATAATTATGACGACCTCTGGTTTGGCTGTAACTAACTATTTGTCGGTTTTTTAACTAGGTTTTCAGTTCAATCACGGGTAATTTCAGGTGGTTAGAGGCTTAATAAGGTATTTAACTTAGTGATACCTTCAATTTCTTATAAAAATTCCGTAGAAGGGACGACAAACTTTGAACGATTTTATTGATTCAAGGCAGAATTTCATTCTGAGAAGACACTTTTTTTATTTTCTGCAAGTAAAATTGTATTTTTATATACAAACCAAAATCAATTATTGCACCTAAGGTTTTTTAAGCCTAGATGCAAAAAGGGGTGTTTTTTGATTTTGCCTTCAATGCCTGTGTGTGCTTGTGTGTGTGTCTGTCTGTGGTATTGTAGCTCTCAGTCTGATAAATCGATTTCGATGCGGTTTTCTTATTTGAAATCCTTGTAGTGGTTCTTAGCAATGTAAGAGTGTCAGCTCTTTTCCAAAATGATGCAAGGCGTAAGCTTACTCGGTTACGCTTGCCAGTATATGAATGACAATTGAATTGGTAACTTCGACCTGATGTTGCAACTAGAATGGTCTCCGGAAAACCCAACTCTTCTAAAACGTGTCTTATTTCTAGGTTCAATAAATTATTTTCAGTCAGATTTTTCACTTTAAGGGTTGCTAAATTTTTACAATGTTTATGACGAACTAAAATCTATCTAATAAAATCTTTTCTTAAACAAGATGAGAAAGAAAACTACAAAGTGCATGCCATGAACTGAGAAATGCAAAATGAGTGGTTATACTTAGGTGAGTTCTGCACCCCTCTAGCTCTGATGTGGCGCGCCTAACTGTACGATTGGTCTCCTGCTTATTGAAATTTTATCTTAATGCCTTTCAACTGACTCTCTCAGATCAGAATAAGTTAGTAAGATGGGGAAAAGCTTCGGAAAAATCTTGGTTTACCTGTGGTGAGGCAGTGGGCACTGCAAGGCACTTATTGGTAAAATGCAAGGTGCTCCTGGACAGGGGTCTTTACTCACGCCGCCACGATAGAGTACTAATATCATACGTGAAACTATAAGCCTTTCAGTAGCTAGAGCTCATAAAGGGTTGACGACGAATAAAAGACAAACTAACTTCGTTAAAGCGGGATCAAGTACAAATTCCACCAGCAAGCCTTATTCAATTCTGGACTCTGCACCTGATTGGACTACATTAATGGACACGTATGAAAAGCACTATAAAATCCTGGAAGACTTAGCTATTTCGACATCTAGACATGACATATTTCTTTTTTCCAAACTAATAAAACGTATAGTACTTGTTGAGCTTACAGTGCCGTGGGAAACAAACATCCCTTAAGACCATGTATTCAAAGTGAATAAATATTATGACCTTACTAATGAACTAACCAAAAATGACTATGTGGTTAGTTTATACGCGGTAGAAGTGGGTGCGAGAGGTAAACCAGCGAAATCTCTTTATAACCTGCTAAAAGACCTTGGCCTTACTAGAAGTGCAGTAAGCTCTATATTGGAACGAGTATCCACAGCTGCACTAGTAGGGTCCTTCCGAATTTGGCTGGGCGGGGAGAATAACTTGAACAGAGGAGGTGAGTGTTGACGGCCCTCACTAAGAGATCTCTTTTAAACCTACACCCGTGTCAGAAGTCTTGGACTCTGTTCAGAGGTTTTCTCTCAGCCGCGCGATGGACCCGGCACCCGCACGGTCAATCCATGGAATGCTAAGATTTTCGTTTCTAATCCCAGCTATATTACAATATAATAATGATCCAATAACGTGATCGTAATCAAAACACAAGGGTCATCATATTTCAAAAAATACCGAAGTAAAAAGTTTCATACGCCTATAATTATAAAAAGCCTTAATATTTCTAGACAGAAAGTTTCATAGTCATCTCGTCAAATTGAATTACTGGTAATTCAATTTTTAGATCGCTATCAACTGAAACGATGGTTCGATGTTATTTGCAAGTGCCAATCTCCTGTCGGCCAACGATTGGTTCGCGCTGAAATCGTTTTGAAAATTTCGAAAACAGTCGTTCCGAAGATCCTATCACTAAAGACTGCGGGGTCGGGATGAAAACAATGTAAATCAACGTCTAAAGTTTAGGAGTTTGAATATAAATCTTTCAATTTTAGCTCTAGCTCTAAATCGTTTGAGGTTTGGATGACGTTTTTGGTTATGAGAGCATTGACTTGTTTTGAAGCCGTCTGTCTCGACGGATTAGGAGTTTACTTTAAATGTAGTTTGTGAATAAATGGAATAGATAATTCACAATAATGCGGTTCAGTTTAAAACCCCAAACAAAGAGCCATTTTGCGGGTAACCAGCTTATTTGCAATAATATACAAGTGTTTTGTTGGAATTTGAATTTGTTATGTATCTGCATAATTCAGTTTGTCCATACATTCTTGTTTCTATACCACACATAATTATTATAAATCAATATAGTATTTTGATATTTATTAAAAACATAAGTAGTTCGTATTATGTGTTCATAGTACGTGTAAGACAATGTATGGCATGGAAATACACTTTCAGTTTTAGTGAAAGTGAAATTCAGCTTCAGCCTCACCTAACAGCCCAGTACAGAGCCAGCTCTCCCTCAGCATACACGAGTATGGGTATCAATATGATAACCTAAAAACTACTGAGCGGATGTCCCTACGATATTTCAATTCTTAAAAATGATTCATAAGGAGCTTTTATAGTAAGGAAGGCAAACATTATTATTATTTGTTATTCTACCAATAGTAAAATAGTAAATAGTTTTCTTGAAATTAATTAAATACTCTCTTAATGAAAGATAACAAGGCCTCCCACGCAAATCGTCTAACGATTAGAAAGCATTACCATCGGTTACGAAACCAATACCGGAAGTCGTGAGAGTAAAGCAAATATGGCGGGCGGATGTGGGTCGTAAGTCACGCCACAGATCCCCCGGTTGACTTCCGGCGCTGTTTGATTCACGACGTGACGACTCCGGGACGATCACGATTTGTTCGTATGCCTTTTGGGAATTTATTGCTTGAATTCGATTTATTACTACCTTACGTTTTAGTGCATACATTGTGATTGGGTATTTCTTGTGTCACTTTGATTTGGATTTGTGTTTGGCTGACGCGTTTGATGTAGTCTGCAATCATTCGTATTTAGAGTACTGAAAATATTTTATTATCTGTTACTATTCGAGCTGCGATATAACTGTAAGATATGTACTTATCTGCCCATTATTTAATCTATTTGTGCAATTAATCCAGGACCTAGAAACTAATAGCGATAGTCAGACTTTCTTATACACGACAGCTCTACTGTACTTTCTTGTTACTTATGTACTTATTTTCCGACAGATCATATAGCTGTTAGAGTAATTAATTTATTTGGAGGTTTTATTTAATAAAGTATTGACGTAACTAATCTAATCTTACACCGGAGCTGGTGTAAGATTAGTAAATATTGTGATGAAACGTGACAAAGTACTCAAAGTTGTAATACGATATTTAGCTATTATTACAAAATTCGCAAAAAAGCTCCGGAGGTTAAAAAGAAAAATTGGAAATTTTCTCGTAGTGCTACTTGTATTTTACCTATTTCGTCTCACTAAAGTTTATTCGTGTGTAACTGTGAGAAGGAAAGAATTGGAAACTTAGAACAAAAAAAATTGGTTTTGCGATGTCCACCAAGTTTCATTCATGATCCATTGTTTCAAAACTGAAATGTACTAAGTAAAATCTCTCTCAGTGAAAATCTACTTTGCAAGTGTTGTTTTTTTCGCTTGTGATACTAGATGGCTAGTAACAAGACGAGATCGTCAGCTGGAGCGTTGTATCAACATGTGGTGGACATTACACTAATGTTGTAAAATCGAATGTTTGTTACTCTTTCACTCCGCACCTATTACCCCGAAATGGTTAACATCAGGAATGGAGATAGATTATATCTTGGAATGAAATTTAGACTACTTTGTATTATTCCCACAGGAACGGCGATTATGCGGGTAAAATCGCAGGTACAGCTAGTTATTAATATAAAATCGCAGGCACAGCTAGTTATTAATATAAAATCGCAGGCACAGCTAGTTATTAATATAAAATCGCAGGCACAGCTAGTTATTAATATGAAATCGATGCACAGCTAGTTATTAATATAAAATCGCAGGCACAGCTAGTTATTAATATAAAATAAAGAAGCTTACGAAATTCCGCCAACATTATGCCACCATTACATTTCTGCAAAACAGTATATCATTGTCTTTTTCATGTAGCGCGTACGAAAAAAATACATTAATGCCCTTTATACACGTCTGCATTATTACGTAATGTATAGACCTCTTTTGTGAATAAAACATAATATATTACACGCGAAATATATTATGTAAATGCGCTCCACATTGGACTAAAAGAACGGCGGACTGTTTTAGCGCGCGCACTTATAAATCAGGTTTATGTAAACGTTTTAGGGGAGGAAAGTTCAAGATATGTGGTATGAAGGATTTGACTAACGGCAGTTAAGTGTACCGGATCGTTGGGTACGATATTTTGTTGTTCGCGTCGACTCGAAACAGATAATGGAATGGAGTTGACATACGCGGTGCAATGCAGATACGAAAAGCTTATTATCAACTGCCTATTTTAATGACCGACTGAGCTAGACACAGATGATGCGCTCGTATGATTTGTAGTTCAGACCGACGGAGTGAAATGACAGGCTTAGATGATGAATGTTTGACTTGTAACGATCCCTCCCAGATGATAGTGATGACGATTGAGCCGATGGCTTTATTCGGAGAAACATGGGGGTGTAACATTGAGTCTACGATAAGTGCTAATAGTCTTGACTCTTTACTTCGTCAACACATTTCGTAACATAATTGTTAAGTCTCTTCACAAAATGAGTAGGGCTAAGTCCAGACCAAGTACAACTTGGTAGAGACACCTTGAGATGGTAATTATTATGGACAATTCTTAAGTGTGCGGGGTTTTACGCAATATTTACAACATGAGGATTAAGGTTTAAATGCCTTAAGGTTTCAATGGGCGTTGTTAATGCCAAAGATTTTCTCCTAGAATATAGGGGTGCAGAAAAAATGTATTCACTTAAGCAAAGCCGTGGGCTATACTTAGTTTCTCTGATACAGAACAGGTTAGTTTTTGTTTACTCCATATATAAATAAAAATACTGTAACAGAGTACATTACGCGTACTTTGAGTAACACTGGCAAAATCTCATCAAGCGTATTAACATAGCAAACGCCGGAAGTTTGTTTACGAAAAAAAAGCTCAAAAACTTGTGGAAATAGCAGGTTTTGCGAACGACAAGCACTCGAAGCTTGCGCGATAAAATTGTCAACAAAACAATTCTTACTCATTAACCCCTATTTCTATAGAAATAAAGTAGGAAATGACATGGCACAAGTCCTTTTATGTTTGTGTAAGTTTATGATATTAGGGTGCCGTTACAGCAGCTAAAATTACCGAGTCTTAAACTTCGTTAGCGATGTCATGTCGTACCTATCATGTAAAAGTGGCAGACGAGTGAGGGTAGAAACAACAAAATGTGTCTAGATTTTTAAATGTATCCTCCATATTTGTGATTTTTCAGGCAACGTACGAATGTTGTGTTGTACCATGTTGTTTGTTTTAATTTTTGTATACGTGAATATGTCATACTGAATTCCCAAAAAGCTAGATCAGTTTTCTCTAAATCTTTATGTAATTTCGAACGGTTCTTTGGGTTGTTGAAATTTTATGTTATTATTGTTAAATAAAATAAACCATTAACATTTTAATTTTTGTGGATACGGCCAAATAATTACATAATATAAAAATAGGGCTACAAAAAAAAACTATAACCACATTTCGAACGAGAATTTAAAATAAATTATCGCTTGCCATATTTTTATAGAATACCAGAGACTGTAGTCTCTGGTATTAACTATTTAAATAATGCTGGCTGACAAGAAAGAGCCGATTCTTAGTTTTTTTGTCTAATAAAAATAGCTGTTCCCTAAAAACTGGGAAAAAAACTATTGATTTAGTCTATCGTCCTTAAAAGAGTGACACGCCATGATGAAATTATACCCAAGGGGGTTTTTGTTTGGCTTCGTAGCCCTAAAAGCTATAACTCGGAAAAATATTTGAATATTCGCCTGAGAGGGTTAACACGTTATCGCGTTTTCCGATTAAATATATATTTTTATACGTACAAGTATCTTCCTCGGGGATGTTATCGAGTGTAATTTAATACGTGTGATGAGAAAATAATATTTATCCGCAATTCAGTAGCATTAATTGTCAAAGAGAATTTTATTATTGAATTTTTTTGGAATATATTTAAGTATTTGGTAGAAGGCGTCGGATACAATTTTCTGTAAAAATGAGCTGAAAACAATGAATATAATATTAGGTGCCTGCGATGTAAAGAACTGCTAGTTCATTGCTTTTCGCAGAAAATGCAAAAAAAGTTACTGTGTTAAATATAAAAATGGTCTACGTCCAGCAGATGACGCCCATCGGTTGAAAATGATGATGATTCAAAAAAAACAGACCTGAAAATTCGCCGTGGGATCTAATAATTTAAGAATAATAAAAAAAAGTATCAGTATTGTTATCTAAAGTTTCATTTACATATACATCCCTGTGTCTCGTATGTGTACGCCTATTCACTCAGCAACATTTACCTAAGCACTTAGGGGTACATTCTTGACGCTGGCTTTACAATGCTGCAATAAAAGCATTCATTACCCGTAACACGGGGGCCGTGGTCGAACCGACATTACACTCGCAGGTAAGGCTGCTTAGGAAACATACGGCGTGTAAACGCACGCGACGGCTTTTGTAGACACGATGTGTTATCACGTAGAGCCACGGACGTGGGAGCGTCAAAACTGATTTCATTAATTCCAGAAACTGCGACGGTTAAAGCTTACATATTAAAGTCCGAGTGTCACAGGACCTTTACATCCTTCCTAATTGTACTTTAGCCAAGCAAAATAAATCTGCCAAAATAAAACTGTCGAGTTTTGGTCTAGTAGAGGCTTTGTTTTTGAATTAATTTTTACTAAACACAAAACCTGTGCTCGACGACAACTTGATTTGGGACAATTTATTGTTACTACTTATTAATAAGTTAAAAATACTATTTTAACTTTAAGTACAAAAGAGTTCATCTGAGAGAAAGATAATTTTGAATGTTTGCTTTATTCAATATAACTTCTTAATTCTCCGTGCACAGATTTATTTAAGAATTAATATAAAAATACTCTATTAGGTAAAATTTGAGGCAAAAACGCGTCAAATCCGTCGCTGTATGTCATCAAACAACCTTCCGTTTCACTCAGTGCTTTGGGACGGCAATGGACGGGACGTGCGGTAGGCTTTAATTACGCTCTTAACGATCGCCCATTATGGCAATGACCAGAGTGACTGTAGTTTATGTACATCCCGACTTTTGTACATTACAACTTTTCAGCTAGAGGGAAATTGTATGTCTTTGGAAACTATAACTTTGGATCTTACTACTCGTAGTACCAATTTTCTTTAATGAGAGTTACTCTTACTTACTTAGTTCACTCTATTTCCTACGATGAGAGTCACCCTTGGTTCAAAATTCGTGTTGACAGCCTCCTGAGTTAGATTGGACTGGTGGGAGGTTTTCATCTTGTTCCTTAAGGAGTTTTCGAACTTGGTAAAAAAAAGAAAACTTGTAGGTTTCTTTTTAGTTAAACGAACAAGTGGGTCCCTTTATCGACTAACCAAATCTACTATACAATCTCAGAATTCTTAGATCTTAACAT
The DNA here is from genome assembly GCA_034621355.1 of Mycalesis mineus. NCBI lineage: Eukaryota > Metazoa > Arthropoda > Insecta > Lepidoptera > Nymphalidae > Mycalesis > Mycalesis mineus. The sequence goes on along the minus strand of CM067887.1, from coordinate 17,833,242 downwards.
CAGATGTGAACAAAATTGAATTATTCTCGATGAGAAAAGAGGCATTTCTTAGAAAACACATTTTATTTAAGGATATGAGATATTTTGTTATTATATAAAATTCCCAGAGTTCTTTTAGTGTACCGATTCAATAACACGATTTTATTAAATTATGCTCGGTAAATACTTTAATAGGATTTCTAGCGATATTAAAAATAAAATTTGGGAAAATAAAATTCTTTCAAAAAATTTTATTCGATTTATTGGAATAGCCAGACAGGCATGTTGACAAAAACAGAGAATCACTTAAATTATGGTTTTATTTTATACAGATATATAAATATGTATGGAATACTAGGTTAATCACCGAATACAAATTTAATAGTGTAGTAAGTAAGTAAGTAATTCCTTTGTTATCTTTTTTTATTTCTTCTAAGCACCTTAGCAGTGTACCTTTCCCGATAGTAATAAAGGAGGTGGTCCATTTCCGCATACTTGTACCACATACCATTAAAATGGTAAAATACAAGGATTTTATCAAAAATAAAATAATTCCTAGTTTTTGAGGTATTAAAAGATGGCGTCTTTCTAATATTAGTCTGTAGGTGATAAAGATGCGGTGACATTGATTTGTCAAACTCAAAATATGTCATTTTTGACAAGTCTTTTCTTCCGTGTTCCGGGCTTTGTTTTTAGCTATAATACATTTTAGACATACACATCTTAGCTCTAATAAGAACAAAACTCAATATTTTAATCTGATTATCCAGTAATCTGTTAGGTACCTATACCTAACCAGTAACCATCAAATCAAATGGACCATACCAATAAACACTGACAGCAAAAGTCAAAACACCATCAATCCGCCACCTGAAGTATGTCTACCATTGATAATATAACTTATCTAAGATCCGCCATGATTATACGTAAAGTGTTGCATTGTTTTGGAGAGAATAAATAATATTTCGCCCAAATAAAAGTGAATTCAGAGATTTAGCTAATCAAAACTAGATTATTAATACATTTAGTTTTTTTCAACTTATGTACAGAAAGTGAGTCTGTGCTCCATACAATTTTGGACCATCTCCTTTAATTTACTGTCAAAGCCAGATTTGAGACTTTGGAATCAAATCTGAGACCATTTGATCTCAAAGTATGTTTAAGTAACAACGATAAAGCGGTCATCGAAACTCGTCTCATTGTAATTCATGTAATACTGTTTTGTTTCCACAGTCCAAGCACCATCCATCACCCCGACTTGTCTACACAATTCGGTCTCGACTCGACTAGGAGCAAGATTTTCCCCGCCGAGACGAAACTAAATTATCCCAGAAAATGTTACCGGAAATATCTTATGCGAGGAAACATTCCTTGGTTTCCCTCAGTCATGTAATGTGGTATACAGATGTAGTTTATCTGTTTTTACTTGACGTTTTGTTCTTTAATACTTCCACGATTATGGAGTCATTCAGACATAGTCAAAATTAAACCGATTATTTTTTTATTATATTTGATAAATTAAAAAATCAACTAAATGATACAATTATTTTTAGTTTTTAGTGATTTATCGAACAATACGTAACCTTCTCGTACTACATTATTAGAGTACATTATACAGCACTTGTATCAAAAAAGCTACCGACACTTACTAAAATACCGAAATGAAATCGCAGCAAGTGTGCCTAGAAAATTTAAGAGTTCCTTCGAGTTACCCTCGATCTATCATTAGATCCTAATATGATTACTATGGGACCATTTTGAAAGTGTATCCTTTCTAATAAAAAAAAAATTACCAAGATCGCACTACTCTCTGATAAGTTATACGTAATAAAACCTATCTCAAAAACTACTTAACCGATTTTGATGTAACTTCCAGTTTTCCCTAACTTAAACCACTATGGCATTAAAAATGTTGCACTTAATCTCATTGCCTCTTATCTTAGTGATAGAACTCAAACGGTATGCATTAATGATATAAAGTCACGTGGCTCATCTCCTAAAATGGGCGTTCCACAGGGTTCAATTTTGGGTCCTTTTCTATTTTTAGTGTATATCAATGATTTACCACACCATGTTAGCGACATTTGTGAAATTGTATTGTTTGCTGATGACACATCTTTAATTTTTAAAACTGATAGAAATAAAAGTGACTTTGAGGATGTAAACTGTGCTGTGTCGCATGTGTCGCATTGGTTTACTGCTAATAATTTACTATTAAATGCAAAGAAAACTAAATGTGTTGAGTTTTCTTTACCGAATGTAAAAAAAATAAATAAGTCTTTAATGATAAATGGTGAAACGCTAAAAATGGAGAGTTCTACAGTCTTTTTAGGAGTGACCTTGGACTGTAAACTTCAGTGGAGCGCTCATATAGAGTCACTGACAGCTAAACTTAGCTCAGCAGCATTTGCAGTGAGAAAAATAAGACAGTTTACCGATGTAGAAACAGCTAGACTGGTTTATTTTGCTTACTTCCACAGTGTGATGTCTTATGGCATCTTGTTGTGGGGAAAGGCTGCTGACATAAATTCTGTCTTTATACTTCAGAAACGAGCAATTCGGTCGATTTATAAACTTAAACCACGCAAGTCCCTTCGAGTCAAATTTAAAGAAATAGGAATTCTTACAGTAGCCTGTCAATACATATTCAATAACCTAGTCTTTGTTAAACAAAATATAAATATGTATAAACAGAAAAAGGATTTAAACGATCGTCTTCCTAGAAATGGACATAAGTTAGTCATATCAGCTTATCGCCTCCGAAAAGTACAAAAATCTTTCGTAGGATTGGGTGTACTCTTCTACAACAAGATGCCCAATTCAGTTTTAGATCTGCCATTGCATAAGTTTAAACAATGTATTAAAACTCACTTACTGAGTCAGGGTTATTATACTATCGATGAATTTTTAAATGACAAAGATGTTCAAAGGCAATTGGATAGGCTTTCAACTTCACACAGGAAGTAAAATAAATAACTTTATGTAACATCACACTTAATATTGTAAAATTGATAATATTATAAAAAGAGCAACTCTTGAGTTTCTTGCCGGCTCTTCTCAACAGGGCCTGCCTTCCGAGCCGGTGGTAGAGTCACTACAAATAGTCCAATTTGACGTTTCAAAAGTGCTTGTAATAAGCCTACTTGAAACAAACGATTTTGAATTTTGAATTTTTTTTTTAAACAATAAGGTACTAAGTACATACATACATACACTTTGCGAAAACTGGGCAGTTCTGGAAATATTACATACATAGGGGTCGAATTGATAACCTCCTTTTTTTAAGTCGGTTAAAAGAGGTCTTGATACTATTGTACTATTCGCCTACTTAATGAGATAAATTAGTCTTGTAACATAAACAAAGCTGATGTGCTTAACATGTTTATAGTCTAGTGAGCTGTGAGCCCAACGTGCACACATCACACCTCAGCTTTTCCTCATAAGTCCGTCACCCCTACGTGGGTCCGTAACACTTTGGACTTTTGGGGTGATTAGATAACTTAGTGGGGACGTGTTAACCTTTTAATGCAAAAATTAAAGGCGTCTTGCGGGCTTGAAGGCCCGCAAGACGAGGATGAGGCGTGCGTTTTTGCACGTCCGTCGGGAAAGGAGAGCGAAGCAGATAGCAAACACTCGACAAAGTCGACAGCGATGACAGAAAATGGGATGAACCCGTTCACGAGAGGAGGAGCTGTGCAAAGATCACCACCTAACACCAGTGTGGGCATAAAAGCTAATGTAACAGCAAAACCACAAGCAGAGACTACGGTTGAACAACTTGAACAGTTATACAATATGGACTCAGTGACACCGCGGCTGTCAGGAACCCGTGAGAGAAAAGGTTCGCTTGGCTCCGCTGAAACCTTCTTTACTTTACACAAAACTGCAGGCAAAAGAATGAGAAACGATGATGAAGATGAGGACAAAACACAAGCAGAAATTATGAATGCGATTGCAAGACTCACTAAAATAACTATAGGCCTTGTGAAGATTGTAGGAGAAAATGCAAACACTAGAATGGAAATAAAAACAGGTGTTAGGGACTTAAAGGGTAACATCGAACATCTAAACAAAATCACGAAAAATTGGGAAGATATTACTTCTAAACCTACGAAAACGAGAGCCGTTACCAAGTTAACGAAAGATATTTGCACACAGACTGAAAACAGTAACGATGATAAAAATCTTATAAGACGAGAAACTAAACATACAAGGGAGATTGGAATACAAACAGAAAAGAATGAAAGTGAAAACAAAGATAAGCTGAAGAAATTAAACGAAGAAGTTATTGGAAAAGGGCTTCTAGAAAGAATCAAAAACTGCACGGACATAAATGGACTAAAAGAGATAATTGATCAAGATTGGCCAGACAAAGCTTTTGAAACTGTAGAAGTTCAAAAAGGAAATCCTCAAATCTTGGACAAAGATTGGGATATTGTATTAATTGCAAAACCTGGGCATAATGAAGACAGTAAACCAAAAGGCATCCGAAAAATCCTTAAAAAGGCTTTCCCACAGGCTTTGTAACGGCTTTGAAGCACAATATTGATATAGTTATATTAGCTGAACCCAATAAAAAATACGCAGAAGCAGCCGGCTGGGAAAGGGACCGCAGAATAGACGCAGCTATCATTATCTACAATAAGGCCCTGACGCTACAATTAGGGGCAATGGTTTTATTGGTCTACAGCTCCCGCCAGCTCGGTAACAGCTGTAAATAATTAGCTATTATTTACAGCTGTTACATTTCCCCCAATTGTACCATAGAGGAATATAAGACATATCTAGACGAGCTAAGCGAAAGTGTCCGCCTTCAGCGAGGGAAAGTCTTGATAGCAGGGGACTTTAATGCAGCTTCGACTATGTGGGGAAGTAAACACACCAATAAAAGAGGTCAACATTTGATGGATGTAATTGCAGATTTGGATTTGACAGTAGCAAATACCGGGGAATCGCCAACATTTGAAATCTATGATCTGATATACTGATCTAATGATGAAATACTGATCTAGATGTTCTGATTCCTCAGAACATCTAGATCAGATATAACATTAATAAATGAAAACCTGGTAGGTAAAATAAATGACTGGGGTGTTTTGGAGGAAGAATCGATGAGTGGCCATAAATACATCGTCTTTAGCATTGGAGACCAGATAGGAAAAACAAGTCTACAAGCACCATTTGGCTGGAACTTGAATAAAATTAACAAGGAAAAATTTGTAGAGACATTAGAGAAGGAAACAAAAATAGGAACGCCAGAGGAGTTAATCACTGCTACTACAAAAGCCTGCAACAGTTCCATGCCCAAAAGAAGAGCTTGCCGCAGAAAGCCTGCATATTGGTGGAATTGTGATATTGCCAAAGCAAGAGAAAACTGTTTGAAATGTAGAAGAGCTTACACTAGAGAAAATTCTAAGAAAAAGAAGCAAAAGTCAGAAGAAGATAGGCAAAATCAGGACAGGAAAAGTGAAGAAGCTAAAAATAAATACAAATTGGCCAAGTTTGAACTACAAACTCTTATATCAAACTCAAAAGGACACCATTGGCAGAAAGTAAGAGATGACGTAGACAGGGATGTTTGGGGGCTAGGGTATAAAATAGTAACAAACAAGCTACGAAGACCATCGTCTGCTCCCTTAAGCTTGAGTAAAATGCGAGACATAGCAACATACCTATTTCCTACCCACAGCGACTTTCCAAGGCCCATAAGTATTTCTGATTTTTTTTTTTTTTTTTTATAAGAATAGCGAGCAAACGAGCAGGCGGATCACCTGATGTTAAGTGATTACCGCCGCCCATGAACAACTGCGACACCAGAGGCGCCACTGATGCGTTGCCGGCCTTTGAGGTGTTTATTTACTCTCCCCTTGAAAATCCCTAAATTATAAGACTGTGGGAACACCGAGGATGGAAGCTCATTCCAAATCTTACAGGTGCGAGGCAGAAAATTCCTAGTATAGCGGATGGTAGTACTATACCAGGCATCCAGATGGTGAGGATGAAATTTGTTTCTGCGGCGTGAGGTACGGGCAGAGAATCCTGACGGTGGTATTAGACTAAATAGCTCTTCAGAACACTCTCCATAGTACAGTCTATAAAATACACAAAGGGAACTGACGTCCCTTCGGTGTTCTAAAGACTCCAGACTATCAGTTAACCTGGGATTGTCAACAAGTCGAACAGCCCGCTTTTGGATCCGGTCAAATGGAAGGAGTTGGTAATGTGGAGCACCGGCCCACAGGTGGGAACAGTATTCCATATGAGGCCGTACTTGAGCCTTGTAAAGCAAAAGTCTATGCTTAGGCGCAAAGTACCTCTTAGCCCTACTGAGCACGCCGAGCTTTTTTGATGCTAACTTAGCCTTCCCTTCCAGATGATGTCGGAACTGGACTTCGTTCGAAATATTGACCCCAAGAATCCCAATGCTGTTAGAGGTGGTAAGGAGAGTGTTCTGAAATGTAGGAGCGATGTTGATGGGGGTCTTTTTTGCGGAAAATGCGCAAACTTGTGTCTTTGAGGCATTAAATTGCACATTGTTTTGTGCTCCCCAATCGGACACTCGTTCCAGGGTTTCCTCAATATCGGACACAAGTTTGCATCTGTTCTCCACTAGCTGTGCTCCGGATAGCTGCGCATGGCCTTTATAAAAAGCGTCTCCCGTACTGTCATCTGCATAGCAATGTATGTTTTTATTATTTTCCAACATGTCATTGATATGCAAAATGAACAAGGTGGGAGATAGCACAGAGTCCTGAGGTACACCAGCATCAATGGACTTAGGATCAGAGCAAGAACCGTCAACCACAACTCTGATATTGCGACCATCAAGGAAGCTGGCGACCCATTTACACAGATTCTCCGGTAGTCCGAAAGCTGGTAACTTCGCTAGAAGAGCCTTATGACATACCCTATCAAAGGCCTTTGCAATATCCAAGCCAACTGCCAGAGCTTCCCCTTTGCTATCAATAGCCTCAGCCCATCTATGAGTTAAATACACTAGAAGGTCACCAGCTGATCGACCTTTACGAAAGCCGTACTGTCTATCGCTAATGAGCTGGTGCTCCTCTAGGTATTTAAGCAACTGGGAGTTAATGACATGCTCCATCACTTTTGATAGAAGAGAGGTAATTGCAATTGGTCTGTAGTTAGCAGGGATCGATTTATCGCCCTTTTTAGGCACGGGATGAACCAGGGCAGACTTCCAACAAGACGGGACAGTGCTAGTGGAGTACGACAACTGAAAAAGACGCGCCAAGACAGACGTCAACTCAGGGGCGCATACTTTAAGAACAACAGCGGGGATACCATCCGGTCCACTTGCTTTGTTGATGTCAAGAGAGATAAGCACTTTGCGTAATTTTACTCAAAGAGCTTGGACACCGCGGGATGTTGGGTGGTGTTCTCCCATCAACAACAAGCGTTGAGTTAGAGGCAAAGAGAGCGCTCAGGATTTCAGCTTTTTCTTTGGCAGTATGGGCCAGAGTATCGTCCGGTCGGCGCAAAGGTGGAAATGTAGACTGACAGAAATTGCCCTGAATTGCTTTAGATAGGGACCAAAAGGCCCGACTTCCAGAAGGCATTGTAACTAGCCTCTGACCAATTTTGTCAATGTGCTTCAACCTTGCTCTGGCAATAGCGTTTTTGTATGACCTAGTGGCAGCATTAAAACTTTTCTTCAAGTTTGCGGTATTAGAGTCAGACTTGCATTGAGCTGAGGCCCAAGACTGAAAGGCATTTTGTTTTTGTCCTAAAGCTTTATAGCAGTCTGCATTGAACCAACGCTGGGAACGTCCCCCAATAGGTATGGTTGAATTAGGAATAAAACAAGCCATTCCTTGAAGTATAACGTCAGTAACAGCCTCAGCGCAGATGTTAATGTCATTTGAAGAAAAACAAAGCTGATCCCACGGATACGCAGCATAGAACTCACGCAAACCATCCCAATCAGCAGATTTATAGTGCCATACCCGGCGGGTACCAGATACACGTGTGCGGGAGAAAGGCTTAATTTGAACCGAAGTCTCCACCAAAGAATGATCAGATGACCCTAAAGGTGCATTCACACTGACCTGATAACCGGCAGGATGACTGGTTAAGAATAAATCTAAAATCGATGGGGTATGGTCCGAAATATCAGGAATTCTAGTAGGTGTTAGCACAAGCTGGTTGAGATCATAAGCCAGGGCAAAGTTATAAGCAGCCCTTCCGGCGTGGTCGGTGATGCGTGACCCTAGCCATTCCACATGGTGGGCATTGAAGTCACCCAGAATTACCACCACCGCAGAAGGTATCTGCTCAAGCAAATGGTCTACAGCCCTTTGTATATGCTCAAAGAGGCGGTCAGTTTCAGCATTTCCGCTATGGGACCTGTATAGGCATGCGTAGACACGGGTTTGACCTCCAAACTCTGTACGCAGCCAAAGCAGGGACAGGTCCCCTACCTCAAAATTATGAAGGCGATAACCACATAAGTCCCCTCTGACATAAACACACACGCCAGCACGCGATAGAAAAGAGTGTTCCAGGTTGTAGCCGGGGTAATTCAAATAAGAGATATCATCGGGAGAAGCGATTTGAGTCTCTGTTAAGAACAAAAGAGCCGGATTTGCTGTTTCGAGATGATGATGAACAGCGTTGAGGTTTGTATGTAAGCCCCTAATGTTGCAGAAGTTCACACGAAGTGTGGAATGGGGTGCCGCTGTAAAACGTTTTTTCTTTATTTTACTTTTCATAATGCTTATGGTGTGTGTTATTCATGGGGAGGCGAACAATCCACCGTCTGTGATCACAAGGGCAATTACTACAAAGATTAACCCCACCGTATAACGCAGGATGAGTGAGTTACTGGCATGGGGGACGGAAGGGCCCCCAATCCGATCCGCTGAATGACCGGCGGGTTCCACACCGGTCTCCCACTCCGGCACGCCGGTCATTCACCGGGCTTTTTTCGTCGGTGGCGGAGCAGCCTCCTAAGACAGGATATCTTAGGTTCGGGCCCCCTACGGACCAACGGGCGGCCAGCGGACAACCGTTTCATTGGGTCTCCCTGGACCCCATGCCAATATATCACGCCTGTGAGAACGTGAGAGGCTTTTTACTCTGTCGGACCCGATGGTCACAGACGGTAACACTATTCGAAGGGGAGAAGGGGTAGGGGGGAAGACTGGCTCCTCAGCACGCAGCCGGAACGCAAGTGCATGCTTTGCGACTGATTTAAACCGAGTTGTGGTCGCTAGCCAGACGGATCCGTAAAAAGAACCCTACCACAAAGCCAGATACCGGCAGGATTATGTTGTGTGGTATCAGACACAACAACCCTTGACGGGGACCAGGGTGCGCCAGAGCCTCGTTAGTAGTAGCAGGGTGTACCGCGGGCAGGTGAGGATGACTTTGGCCACTAAGGTGATGACGGGCCACTTACACCCCAAATCTGATGAAGTGCCAATTATCACAGATGAGGAAATGAAAAAGGCCTGTGATCGTATTAAACTGCGTAAAGCCCCGGGGCCGGACGAAATACCACCAGAGATCGTCAAACTAGCTGCTAGTGTTATTCCAGAGAAGATTAAAAGCATAATGAGCAATATTTTCCAAAACGGGGAATTCCCTCCAATATGGAAAACTGCAAAGTTAATCTTACTGCGGAAACTGAATAAACCAGCCGATGAGCCTGCTGGATACAGACCACTATGTCTCCTTGATTGTTATGGGAAGCTTCTAGAGCGCCTTATACTGAACCGAATTGAAAAAATGCTCCCAGAACACGGTGGACTAGCAGAGGGACAGTATGGGTTCAGAAGCGGCAGATCTACATTAGCGGCTATTGAAAAAGTTAAAAGCATCGCGGAAGCAGCAAAACAAGGGACAAGACGTACAAGAAAACTCTGTGCCCTAGTTGCCTTGGATGTACGAAATGCTTTTAACTCCGCACCTTGGAACCAAATACTTAATGAGTTTAAGCAGCGAAAATTTCCTGACTATCTTATAAAGCTTATTAGTAGCTATTTGGATCAAAGGACTATTGTCATAACAGATACTGCAGGCATGACCGAGACTGTTAGTGTCACAAGTGGAGTGCCACAGGGCTCTATCCTCGGACCCACTCTGTGGAATATACTATATGATAGCGTTTTTAAATTAGATCTTGGTGAAGACACACAACTTGTAGGTTTTGCAGACGATTTGGCGCTGATAGTAACTGCCCGTATAGACAACTTACTCATAGACAGAACAAATAAGGCGCTTAAAAAAATTAATGAGTGGATGGTAGCAAAACAGCTGAAACTAGCCCCAGAAAAAACTGAAGCAATTATGCTTAGTGGCCGGAAAAAGCATGGTCCTATCACCTTTCACATCGATGGAGTGCAAATAAAGCTAGGAGACCAGATAAAATATCTAGGCGTCTGGATGGATAGAAGTCTTAGGTTTGACAAGCATATTGAGCAAACCGCTGAGAAAGCCGAAGAGTTGACAGCAGCGCTAGGTCGACTTATGCCAAGCAAAGGCGGACCAAGGGCTAGCAAAAGAAGGGTTTTAGCATCAGTTGCGCATTCAGTAATTCTGTATGGGGCACCAGTCTGGAGCCAGAGCCTTAAAATAGTCAAATATAATAACATGCTGGGCAAAATACAGCGGCGTCCAGCTATTCAGATTTGTGGCGCTTATAAAACTATATCCAAGCAAGCTGTCCTGGTTATAGCCGGTTTAATACCCATAGATCTGTTAGCCATGGAACGTACTAGGCAATACCAAAATGTTGACCACAAAACATCGAAAGAGTTGAGACAAACCACTTTACAAGAATGGAGTAAGGAGTGGAAGGAAAGGGGTAAAGGGCAATGGACCCGAGACCTTATACAAGACCTAGAAAAATGGATAGACAGAAAGTATGGCGAAGTTGACAAACTGATAACGCAGGCACTTAGCGGACATGGCGTTTTTAATACCTACCTCCATGCAATAGGCAAAGCGGCCAATGAAAAGTGCCCCTATTGCGGAGAAGAAGACACGCCAAACCACGCTGTTTTCGAGTGCGTGGAGTTTGAAGATACAAGAAACAAAGCATGCGGACCTGGTGAACCACTCTCAAAGTATAACCTGGTACCATTCATGTTGGCGAGCAAGGAAGGGTGGAGTAAGGGTGCAGAGATGCTCCATAGTATTATGGGAAGACGAGTGCGGGACGAATGGGAGCGGCAAAGAATGGTTAATGCCTAAAAAAGACAGCCCCTTCCCGAAGTAATGAATCAACGGTACCGGGAAGGACGGCCGGTGTATGTAGGAGGTTTTAGTCCGTAGGTCATCGAGTACATCATCGATGAAGTCGGACATAGTCATTCGGGTAACCGGACGTCATCCATGAGGATTTCCTCCTACAATAAAAAAAAAAAATGCAAAAATTACAAAAAAAACAATGGGCCTTATGTGATTTTAATGAAGATTAGCAGCTCTTGAGTTGGTGTAACAGCAAATATCAGCTAAGCAGAAACTGAATAACTTAGACTTTTTTCTTTACACGCCGTTAGTGGTATGCGTAGTGGAAATATAAGTTTTAGGTTCGATTCTTTTTTTTATGGATTACAAGTTAGCCCTTGACTGCTAACTTGTAATCCATAAAAGTCACACCTGATGTTAAGTGATGATGCAATCTAAGATGGAAGCGGGCTAACTTGTTAGGAGTAGGATGAAATGAAATCCACACCCCTTTCGGTTTCTACATGACATCGTATCTACCGGAACGCTAAATCGCTTGGCGGTACGTCTTTGTCGGTAGGGTGGTAACTAGCCACGGCGAAAGCCTCCCACCAGCCAGACCAAGACAAGTTATGAAAAATCTGACAATCTGCCTCGCCGGGAATCGAACCCAGGACCTCCGACTTATAAATCCACCGCGCATACTACTGCGCCCCGGAGGTCGTCGATTCCCCTCTGGGCTGATTACAATTTTCTAAATTGATCTAGATCTGACTGATGGGAGTCATTACAGATTAATATCATCAGTTACAATCAGGTGTGACACTTGTAATGAACAAAATAAAATGAATATTATACAAAATGACGAAAAACGTAAGTAGAGAAGCAGCTTTATAACCAAACACTAGCCTGTAGAGAACACTCACTCGTCAAAGCCCGTCAATTAACATAGCTGTTAAGCCACGTGTACTTGTGATTTCACCGGAAACCGTCTGCATAGATCGAAATACAATGATGCTATTTTGCGGCTGCAACAAACATATCTATAGTACCTACTTCCCTCAACAAACTAGTACTTAAATCGTAGGGCATCTTCATTGAAATTCACCACAAAATTAGGTTGGTATTAACTTTAAGGAAAATAATTATGGTCTTTCTTAGCCATTTTATAAAAACATCCCGTAATTAATTTGTAGTTGTAGACAAGTTAACCCGAGGAATTACCGTTGTCTTCTACCAGGCAGCATTATTGTGTCAAAGCCTGAAAAATATAGTTGCCGATCAAATCAAGGCACAGGTAGAACAGCTATATATATAACGTATTGAGTATCATTAGTATTGCCATCAGATAAGTATAAATGCAGTCAACTATTGAATATTATTAATAAAAAGGAATACACAAATGTATACTAGAAAGTAACTTTACTTTTTCCATACTATTTATATTTCAGTTTAGTATCTAGCGATGTATGCTCACTCTGTGGTTTATACAGTTTGTTTGAATAGTGTAGGTATTAATTATTTATTATTCTAAATAACCAAACAAACACATTGCCCCGGGGCCCGGGCAGACATGAAAGGCTGCCTCGCGCCGTCCATCATATTTTATTATCCCAACATTTATATACTGCCGTAAACCAAACATTCGTACGCTGCGTTTTTGTATGAATATATTGCTCCTGCATGCCGCGTTTCTGTTTCAGTCATAATATGAAGGGAATATTGTTCTGGTACTAGCGAGTCGCCCTGATTTCGAATGCGCAATGTTTTAATGTGCTGTAATAATACCCTAGCGATTAGCGATTAGACGCATATATTATCTACTTAAAATCTAATAAAATGTTATTTTTTATTGCAAGCTTTTACCTTTCTTTCCCTCCCCCTATATGTGGATAAAATTTTTAAAGTTACATAAGAATCACTCAAGTTTTAAAATAAAAGCTCTACCTTCGCTCGTCAATGCAATAATAATATAACTCTCGTGTTACATGTTAATGTTGTACAGAAGAAAATTATATTCATTGACCAAAAATGATGAGTTACAAAAATTTTAAGACATTTTACTCAGATCATAAAAATGTAAAATAAATCTTAATAAAATCAAATCAAATCATATCAAAAGAGAAACAGAAAAATGAATAAAATATTTTCAAAACTAATAGTCGTGAGACAATAAAACTGAATACAAGCTTAACCCAAAAATCCAGTTCACCATCAGACACTTTAATGCCTACTTGTTTATTAATAACAAAAAAATATATAGCGGACGTAGCGTCGGTCGGTGTTCTATATATAACAAACGCGTGCCGACAAAACAACGCGCGGAATCGCGTCCCCGACGTCTGCGCGCACGCACGTGCCCAACACGACATGAAGATGGATTTGTGTGTGTTCACGGTGATATCGTTCTGTGTGTGTGTTGTGTCGTGAAATGTTCTCCGGCTTCAAACTGGCGAAGCAGAAGGGGAAAGAGGAGGTTTACTGCTACAGGAGTGTCAGGTCTAAACCGCCGAAGACTCCGACATCGTCGAGGAAACATCAAAGACGTAAGATTTTATATGGTTTCAAGACTCATGCTTCAAAATTTATCTGATGAGAAGTATATGTTAAGCCTATTTACATTCTCTTCTTACATTAAAAATATCAGTCCTACAACAAAACAGACAAGTCGAATCTGTAAGCATCCATAAAAGTATTGTAGAAACGTTTCAAATGTTTCACACTTTGTACATATCAACGTAGAAGAATTTAGAAAATAACTAACAATGACTCTCACTTTCAGTTTGTACTATAGTTTCGTTCAACAGATTCCAAAATTTAGGAAGAAAGGAAAGGGATTTAAAAAAAATAATTGATTGAATCTTAATTTGAGTTGAGTTTAAAAACGTGCAGTATTCCAGGTTATGTTTTATTTAATTCTATGTAATATTTAAGTATGTTTAATTAGATCCGATAAAAGTATGTGAGATTTCACGACACTAACACGAATCCATGCTGTGGATGTTTCAAAAAAGAGAATTTAGAAAAGCATTAGGTACCTACTCATATAAACATCCTGGGTTTCAATTCACATACTCCTGTAATTTCTTTGGCGAGCATACTTTTCAGATCGAAACACGGAATGGTAGGAAAAAATATGAGCTTGGCGGCAAATATCCCTTAAACAAGCTCTGTCACAAAACTTTCAATGAATACAAGTTTGTACTTTACACGCTATGAAATTGTTAACGCAAGTCCCCAACAATATGTACTAGGAAGTCAGGGTAGCGGATATCCTTGCCTGTAGATTCTGTAGCAAAAAGTTGGACTACATCAAATAGGTGGGGGTAGAAAAGATTAATTGCTACACAAGCGTGAAACCAAGCCGCTAAGGACCCCTACTTTGTGGCGGCAACATCAAAGACGGCAGGAAAGTTGGCACAGTAAACACCGCCTAATGAGCTGGTCCGCGAACTTCGGATTAGACGACTCGTTAATGGCATGTGTCGAATGCTTAGGTTCGTCCCGCTCTATATTAGGGTGAGACGTACTTGTTACGTGTGTGCGTGCGGAGTACACTCCAAAGACTCAAGCCTTCTTATAACCATCACTATAAAAGAAGTCAGTTGTTTTGCGTGTCGTGCAGCCATACTTTAAAACTAAGTTTCGTTTTGCCAATCACATCAGAGACTTTAAAGCTAAAGTGTCGCCTTGACGAATTCCTTAAGTAGAATCACATCATCATCACTTGGAAGAGAATATTTCGCTATTTTATATGCTGGGTGTTTGGTTTTATTATTTTTAGCTTTTTGCTAGAATCTACTTTCTGAATTTATGATAGACTTGAATTTTTAAAAGTACTTGTATAAAAACCTAAAATAAATTAATTTGAATTTATAATATTAAGAATCGTGGCATATTTAAAATTTCTGTCTGTCTGTAGCAGCTCGGAATTTTGATTCAGGAGGCTAAGGTTAAAAAATTACAATTAATTTTGTTTATTTAGTAAGTAAACGTTCATTTCATTTTATTAGAAGGTGCCGAATCAGCTAAATTTGAATTAAAATTCATAGCATCAGAATTATGTTGACAAGTAGTGTTGTACGTACTAGTATATTAAAACGATATTCTTAAAAAGGTTACTGCATGTCTATTCCATTAAAAGTATGAGTTTCTAGAGATTTAAGCAGGTCATATTGTAAACAACTGATTTTATAGAGCAGACACGAGATTTCGAATGTCGCCGTGTTACTGTTGAAGACAATAATTTCAAATTCTCATTTCATACTAATCTGCTACTTTCAATATCCTATGATTTTCTCGAGTTACAAATAGGTCGAATGTGTAAACAAGTAATTTTATTAGCCGTATCGCCACTTGCTTGCGACCGTCTCAGTGTTACAATGTTGAACACAATAATTTCAAGAAGATTAAACAAGAAATAACGTTTCTTTATAATGTAATGTATTGGTCCAATCCTCCTTTCATACTATTAATGTTACTTTCAATAAACTGTGAGATCCTAGAGATATAAATAAATCGTATATTATATGTTGTTTACATATGCGATTTTTATTGAGCTGCCACGTGCTTACAAGCGTCGTCGTAGTGTTACAATACTGAAGAGTTGAAGACTATTTTAGTTCTGAATATTTTATATTTAATTCAATATATTCGTCGTCAGCTTAAATTATTTACAATTTAAGATTTCAGCATTTAAATTTAAAATTTTCTGTTTATGTTGCATAAAAACAACTGTATTCCAAAAAAAAAATTGGTATTTTTCTGTCCATTTTTATACAGATCTTGCCCTGGACGATAGGCATACTTTATATATACCCTTTCTGATCCCCTGGGAATATTTACACTTTAATTGCGGTTGTAACAAAGAAACTCGTTTCAATAATAATATTATACTTAACAACTAAAAGTGTCTCTATGTTGTAATACGTAAGTACCTACTATTTGCACGTAAAACAAAATTAAGTTTTTTTTTACAATCGACCACTTAATTTGAAACTATCTTTTCAAATACTTCACGTGGTAGTGTTAAATCATTATCATTTGATAAACAAACAATCATAAATTTTATGGGGATTTATAATTTGCATAAAAAGTTGTTAACAGCGAAAGGGTTGGAAACATTCGCCGTTGTTTAAAGCAGTATGAACATGGCCCGAGATGTCGAACAAATAAATCACCAGCAGCATGTACGCTGTGGCATGTGTAGACATGTGTGTACATGTTTTAGATAAGTTATGCCGGCTACACACGTAACCATATTATTGTTACGATCTATCTGTGTAAACTTGTGTGTGTATAATTTTTTTTCATTTGTTTATCGACTACAAGTTGGCCCCTGAAAGCTATCGCACCTTATTTTAAGTGATGATGCGATCTAAAATGGAAGCGGGCGAACTTGTTAGGAATAGGATGAAATCCACACTTCTTTCGATTTCTATATGACATTACACCGGAAACATACTAAATCGCTTGGCGGTACGTCTTTGTCGGCAGGGTGGTAACTAGCCACAGCGAAAGCCAGACCAATACAAATTAAAAAAACTGCCCCGCCGGGAATCGAACCCAGGATCACCGCGTATACTACTACGCCATGGAGGTCGTAAAAATTGTTATAGATTTTCGTCCATTGGTGAGTTGGTGACAGTTGTAATTTCTATTCGATAAATGGTTGTCGATTGCGTTTGGCCGATCTGATGCTTTTGCATAGTTTTATAGTCGCGTGTGAATGGCGATCAGTCATTTCTGCAGTACTGTACGTAGCTCGCTTGTATGCGCACGCGTGGATCCTTCGCTTTGCAACAAGTCGGAATATTATAATTATAAAAGTTTGGAATTAAAATACATTTTAAATGCATTAGTTTGGCAATAGTTAGGCTCTTTGTAATATCGCTCGTCCGCGGAAGTACTTCTACCGTGATATTTTCCTCTGCCATGAGGAGCCACGGAGAGTTGCGGGGATAATGAATTGTAGGCATATGAAGCTTGTGCTTCAGGTTGGTAGGCGCAGGGCAGCGCACAGTAACAACTTCTTGGCCTGCAAGTTTTTGTGTAGCTATACAACTATAGTTGTAGAGTTATGCACGAGTTTATCCTAAGTTTTACGATTCATAACATATAGATGTTTTAGAGACTTTAAAATAAACATAAATAAATAAAACAGCGAATAAATTCAGCAAAATAATCCTATAGCGGCTATTAAGCATGCGCTATCCGCGCATTATTTCAAATATAAGAAAGACCACTGTATAGCGACTATAATTATTATTTAATATTATTTTAGATTTCAATGTATAGATCAAGTTATGAGTCATCTTGTATACTAAAATATGACGAAACCTGTTTTTTTGTGTCTGGTGTCTACTGCTTAGCAGCTGATGATCATATTGATTTTTACACGCAAACTTTGTTTTATAAATAAAAAATAATTAATCTTAGTAAAAATTTATTTTGACGTAAAATTTACGGGTGAAATTTAGTAAAAACTTTAAATAAAAGTCCTATTTGAAAAAGTCCTAAGAATTATAAAAAGGTAAATTATAAGTGTCTATTTTGAGTCAGGCTGTTCCAGCATCTGTTTGTTATTGATAAAGTTAATTGTGTATTAATTACACTAGTGCAAAACTTTACTGCTGATATGACCTCAAGTCACTTAACTCAATGTTTTGCTGAAATAAATAGCACGCTCTTTAGCTGATTTCACGCACGACTTCGCCGGCCAGCGCACTCTTATAGCTGGCCTACTATTTTGTAATGAGTGCCTTTTTAAATTAAATATAAACAGCAGTCAATGCTAAGCGCCTCCTCGCTGTTGACCTAATAACCCCTCTTAGAGATCTGGCTTTCGTATATCTCAGTATATTAATGTTATGTTGAAAAATACCAGCCATTCTATTCGTGAAACCACTTAAACGTTAGCCAACTATGGAAGCTAATCATTAATTAGAATGATCAAGTATTGCTTATTAATTAACTGTTATAGTTGGTACGTAATAATGTGGTGGCGTAGACTCGCGGCTTCGTCCGCATCAGAATATTATGATGAATTTGCTCCAGCTCGTATAATCTAGAATTATGTGAATTGGCCAAATTGATTCCTGTCTACGCTGTTTGAAAATCCTCACAAGTCCATACAAGTGAGCAACAAAGAGCTGCCTCTCACTTCTAGATCAAGATTTAGTGACGGCCACTTCGACGTTTTATAAAAGCTGAAAGTTTATCAACTCGTACTACTAACATAGGTTAGAACTATAAGTTTAAGCTTTTATAAAACTATGACGCAGGTCTGGCTATCGCATCTCTATGTTCCCCAATAACGAAGCGTTCTTAAGAAATGTCGATAGCGTTCAATTACGAAGTCTTCACAAAATCTCTTCACAACCCATTGAGGGCTGTTTAAATTTAGAACGTTTCGTAACTGGCCCTAGTGATGGCACGGCAGCGCACGTAAACAAATAGAGGAAGTCTCGCAACTCGGTTTTAACAATACCTCACTGTCATAATTTTTTTCGCGTCCGTTCGTCTTTTGTCATTTTTCTTACTTTTTTATCAGACGTAAAACTGTTCGATATTCGTTAGCTACTTAGTATAGAAAAGAAACCAAGGCAAAAGATTATCTATATACATTTTTAGGAATGTTTTTTTTTCACGCTGCAGGACACATATAACATTCATAGTATGGGCATTTAATCTAGTCAAATTTATACTATTAAAACATATTGCAAGGGGAAGTATAAAGAAGACCGGCACAACTAAGTTCAAATGGCTAAAACATTGTATTAAGATAAATATGTGAAGAGCTTATTATAGTTGAAGGGAGCAGGATGATAAAATATGTTATATCTATCTTAATTAGCATGTAACAAGCAGAGCGATATCAAAATCCTTATATTACGTGTAACAACTATCATATCATTGTGAAACAAAGCAAATACTGTTTCATTAGTCGTTATGCATCTGTTGCGTGCATTTGTTTTATTCGTTACTTAGGAAATATATGGATTTCCCTAGATTACAAACCGTTTTGTTTACCGATGCCTACAACAAGGTGTTTAGCTGGAAACGATTTTTACTGCGCGGTGACGCATTTGGCTTGTGTCGTGAAAACCGCTTATCGTCGGAGTGTTGAATGAATTTATTCCTCAACTTTTATTTAGTTGCTATAAATATTTCTGCGTCCGTGTGTACCTACTGTTTTTTGTCATCCAGTGATTCCTTGAAACGGTGAGTGTTCTTTCTTGGATTAGTTACTAAGTGCCAAGGGTTATATTTATTTTTTATCTTTAGCTGTATATTTTTATTTTACCTAGAAAAGAAAACATTCTCGGATTGATGATTTGTTTATTAATTATTTATCTAATACTACACAAGTATAGTATTTAGTTTTTATTTTTGACGGCTTAGTGGCGCAGTGGGGAGTGACCCTGCTTTGCGTCGTGGGTTCGATTCCGACATCTGGAAAATATTTGTGTGATGAGCATGGATGTTTTCCAGTGTCTGGCTGTTTATCTATATATTATAAGTATTTATGTATAATATATATAAAAATATTCATCAGTTATCATAGTACCCATAACACAAGCTACCTAAGCTTACTTTGGGGCTATATAGCGATGTGTGTAATTGTCTTATAATATTTATTTATTTATTTATAATATTAGGCTTACGTGGCTTCAGATCACGAGATCCTGTCCTGGTCCTGGGTCGGATTTTAAAACATTAATGATGATGATGATTATGATTGATGTTAATTGTTGTGTTCCGGTCATTATCAATAATATCTGAAAGTGTTCGTTACAAAGCAAACATAACACGCTGACCCACATTGGAGCAGAATGTGTGATGTAAGCTCCATATTTTCCCCACTCCTGTAAAAAGGGAGTCCAAGTCCACCTGTGGGCTTGTTAATATATGAATAGTGACAAAGCCATTTTAGGCAGATTTTTATTGTACCAATCGTACCTTAGAATTATCTTGTTCAAAAATAAAAAACAATGCATCGTATTCAATCCTTTCTCTTAGAAAATACGGTGCTACAGACAGACATGCAAACACACAAATACAAGACACAGGCAAACACGTCAAACTTATATTAAATTTTCTTATGTGCCGGTACTCTAACGTGCGAAATCGTAATAGCAATATTAAATATACGTCTCGCTAAGATATCCAATATTTATTGATGCAAAAACTCCCTACAAAAGGTAAGGGATTCGGAAGAGCCAGCAAGCCGTAAGACCATGCGGGCCCAAAAACCCTTAGTCCAACTTTTTGGCCCATGACAAACGACCCATAGGACGTGCCCCGAAATCCTAACAAAATATGCCCGAATAAATTCCACCCCCGTACTCCTCGTATATGCTTCGCGTCAACACCTTCAGGAAAATGAGAACGATATACGCGAGATAAAAGTATTAAAGTATTGCCACTTACTTTCCTGATTGAATTCTGCGGGTGAAATATTATATCATCGACTTCTGTGTATTTTATTACGCTGCGTGTATATTATTTTTTATGGATTATTGGGTTTTATTTG